>OZ035828.1:42390881-42638647 GCA_964034765.1 Knipowitschia caucasica | reverse complement strand
ACTCAGATCCAATCGTTTCAATCTGCAAAAGGAGTTAACCCCTCCCACCTGTTAACGGAGTCAATGGAGCAAATCCAGACCTTAGAATGAAATTAAATGCATACTATGGTGTGGTACGACCAGGCTGCATTTTTTTTCCAATCGCTTTTTTTTTTTTTAGAGAGCACATTGTCATTCTACGGTTTAAGTCCTGATCCATATCACACTATCAATGCATTTTAAAATAACTTCATTGTTCTACGGTTTTATAAATTAGCATAACACGTGTCAAATGACTAAATTACAAGTTGTATTTAACGTGAGCCCAAACGATAGTCGTGTTTATTTTTTTTAGATGTCCAGAAAAGTTGGCAGCGACAATTTTTGGATTTGAGAATAGCACGAGAGCAGCTATTTCAGGTGTTGGAATAAACACTTTCTCTCACTTCAAACTTTTTCCTAATTGCGTTCTTAAGTTGCTAGTTTCTGAGCCGCGGCTGTTTGTCTGCCAAAAGCTGCACTTGATCACAGTTCGACGTGGGAGCAGATACACTATTTTATATGACTGTTTCCGACGAGCTTGAAATTGTGGCAATGCGCGGTGACCTTGCGGTGTCTTGTTTTGGCAACTCCTCGCCAATTACAGAGCTAATAAAGCAGTTTTATGGAGTGCCGGAGTAGAGTTAGCGGTTGGGAACAAATGCAGATTATTTACAAAGACAAACTACTAAATTTCTTGGACAAAATGAAAGAAGGTGCTTGTGTAGTTTTGCATCTGGAAAACAAGAATGATCGGTTATGACTTGTTTCATGTTATTCACTCTCGACGTGTGAAGGAGAGGTTCCGCGGGTCTTTCCTTCCTGCTGCTGTCAGACTGTACAACAAACAATGAGGACTGATGAACACTGCTGACCCTTGATCTCACGTGTCATGTGTCGGTGCAATATCCTCAACTAATATCAGAATGTGCAATAACCACATGTCACTGTCACTTTACTGAGTCCCTGTGTCTCAGAGCCTCATGCTAATGCTAATGTACAGATGCTAACATACTGCTGCTAATGTATAGATGCTAACATATAACTACACTTTGCTTGCACTAGAATACACAGTACTTAAAGCTGCATTACCTCACTTTATTCTTGTATTCATTACAAAAATTCAATCCATATCCATGTAGTGCATTGGGATAAACGTCCTTTTGAAGAATAAGCGCAGATTTGTGCTGGCGTGTCATTTTATTTTAGGTCAAGTTTTTGTGCAACAAGGAAGAGAATGTGTTTCAGGACCAGATTGTGACCAATCACAGCGGACCACTGGCCCCCACTTTCTTGAGAAAAGCCACAGGTCTGAGGTTAGCACAGACAGCTGAGGTTAACAAGCGGCGGAGGCTAACCTGAAACTTCCCGTCTCTTAGTTACCGGTTACTGCTTACTCAGAGCAACAGCCAAAAGAAAGTCTCGTCCTCTGCGCTTCCCGGTTCTATCATTCTATGGTCACGCCACGTTCAAATGTGTGCCCATATCGTGAGACGCGAGCTCCGTAAACAGCACATGTGCGGCTGAGTGGGAGGGGGGTAGTGGGAGGGGGGTAGTGGGGGGGCGACACCTCCATGAGTGCGGGGAGGGAAAGCAGAAAGAGTGAGGCCAACACTCACATTCGAGTGCAGCTTTAATACTTGCCTCTTATTTTGCCAAATGTAAAACTTTTAAACTTCTTTATTGTTATTATTTTCAAGATAGAGATTTTATACTTGTTAATGATGCTAGACTTAGAGATTTGGTTTTGTTAATAGCTATTGTTCACTTATCTTATGTGTGCTCCTCTTTCCTATTGTTCTATAACCGGTGATGCAACACTGAAATTTCCCCTCTGTGGAAAAATTAATCTTAATCCTAATTTACAGATGTATAATGCAGATGTTCCTACCATTGGGCACCAGAGGAAAAGTCTCTGTTCAGAAATGTGTCCATGGGGAAACCTCTGATTAGACACACAAAGCTTTGTTAAACTAAAATCAGCCTCTTGCATCTAATCCCACATCTGTCTCGAGTCACACGGAGAAGAGACACCGTTTAGTCTGCGCTTTCATCCTTAAGCAGCACTTGATTCATGAATCCACGGCGTTAATAACTGCTGTGCAAATGACCCTACTGGGCATCCGTACGCCGCTCGGCCCACAAAGCCGACAGCTTCAGGGGATGAATGAGGAGAGTACAGCGTGGTTGCCGTAGCGCCCGGAGGCTGAATGAGAAGTGGGCCCCGCGGTCCCACCTCCAGCCGTGTTTACTTCAGACAGATCAGTCCGCGACGCTGGCCTAATTAAAACTGTCATGGCCGGGCGCCCGCGGGGATAATGTTTTATTATTACAGCCATTTGTTTCAATTAAACGCCGGGTGATTTTACAATAGCAGCCGCGAACCAGTGTGAATGAGCCATCACTCCAAGCAAGATGGCTGCAGTCAAGTAGGCAGCTGAGGGAGGGGGATTTGAGCCCATTCAACAGAGTCTGATTTAAAGGGGAGGTATGCTGGGATTATTGTAGTAGATTAGCAGGTAATAGCACCAGGAGATGTGACCCTAAAGGAGAGCTGAGTGATGACGGCTGGGTATAACAAGCCAGAAAAAAAAGTCTATTGAAATGATTTTGTCGGCAAAGCAGGGCCTTTGTAATGGGTTGTAATACATGTATGATTTAATTGCCGTACTGTGTGAATGCTGACCCAGGTTGTGATTCTTCAGCAAACGTTTATGGAAGTAGTTAAAATATAAGTGTTGTTAGGTATATTCCTGTGAAAGGGTTCTGATGAGGGGCGGCACGGTGGCTGAGTGGATAGCACTCTCGCCTCTCAGCAAGAAGGTCCTGGGTTCGAATCCCGGTCGGACCAGGGCCTTTCTGAGTGGAGTTTGCATGTTCTCCCCGTGTCTGCGTAGGTTTCCTCCGGGTACTCCGGTTTCCCCTACCACTAAAAATATGTCCAATAGTTCTAGCATGTGCCTCCTGTACTGGCCCCTCCCATCTCTGTGTGGAGCGAGAGACAAATGCCCAAAATTAACAATTTTAAACCGCTTTGAGACTCAGATCTGCAGTGAAAAGGCGGTATATAAATAAAAACTTACTGATGTAGTCACACTATGAAATCTCCTCATGATTTTCAGATCCAGCACCTACCATAACTTGCTAAATGTTGTCCAGGACTTCTTTGGGAAAGCGGTTCTTAAACTCAATGGGATTATTCTGGTTAAATAAAGGTTAAATAATTAAGAAATGAGGACAAGATCTCAGACCAACATACTGTATGTACTAGATCAAACCCTGACTTTCGCTTTTGCACAGTGGGATCCTGTTCCTCCTCCCAGAATGCAACAGTTCGTATTGTGAGTAGAGAACATGAGTGGATCCTATATTGTTATTATGGCTAAAATATTATAAACATGGGTAAATGCAATACAAAGACCTCAACATTTATACTGTGGCACAGTGACTGAGTGGATAGCACTCTCACTTCTCAGCAAGAAGGTCCTGGGTTCGAATCCCGGTTGGACCAGGGCCTCTTTGTTTGCATGTTCTCCCCGTGTCTGCGCAGGTTTCCCCTACCATTAAAAACATGCTCAATAGGTTCTGGCGCATGCCTCCTGTAATGGCCCCGCTCCCATCTTTGTGAGGAGTGAGAGACAAATGCCCACAATTGTAAACCGCTTTGAATCCGGTCTGTGAAAGGCGCTATATAAAAAAAGATAACTTACTTACTTAACATTTATACTACTCAATTCCTTTTTTATGTCGAAATATTAAGTTTTGTTGTACAGCTTTTGTACTGGAAACTTTTCTCACAGAACAAGAGACAAAATATCAATCCATAAAAGTGAGACCAATAAATGTAGCTCCTGCTTGTCTTCTCTTAGTTCCATTTACTCAAATAATAACTTCTTGTGTTTCTGATAAACTATTCTAAATCACTGTAATGAACGGCTGGCTTACATTTTAACATGGAGATCATATTTGTATCCAATGGAGTGAGAGATTCCAGTAGACAGTTGTTCATAGCGTCGCTGTATAGCAGTCAGGATGTAATGGCGGGCCGATTGTGAAGGACTTGAGCTGCGGATCTCATGGTGGTGGGATAGCACTCTCATCTCTTTGCTGGTGGTCAAATCCCTTTAGCTAAATCAAATGGCGCGGGCGAATGGGGCCCAGCCTGTGAAGCCATTTCAAAGGTAAGGTCAGGAAGGGCCGGCAGAACAATGGCTGTGCGATATTCCATCTGGCTCACAATGTGCGCCACGTAATTGGAAAGCCTTTGTTATTTGACTCTCCATTTGACTATGATGTACAAGATGTGAACGCAGACCAGACAGGCAGAACATTGCTGCCGAGGAATCACATTCAAATTCCCAGTAAAGGAATACAAAATAAAATGTCCTCCTTTTCTCCCCCATCGGCCGCGAGAATGCTTTTTCCTTACGTATTTTGACATTTTATCTATTTTAACGTTTTGTTTTGTCGTCACATCCCGGCTGGTTAAAGAGTAATATGTAAACATGCGGCCAAAAGTGGTACTGCAGCCTCTCCCACTCTCCCTGACTCAGGTTGCCAGATATGCAGACGAATCCAGCTGGGACCATAACAGCTGAATAGACAAGAGTTTTGTCAACAATAAATCTATAACCAACACCTTTTTCCCAAAGATAGAACTCAAAACTCAAATGGGCAAATCTCCATATTATTATTATTATATACCCACAGTCCATTCATTTATAAAACCAAATCAATGGAAATAATGTGTATGTTTGCTATTTAAAGGGATCTGCTGTAGCCTTGCCTTTGGGTTGCCAGTTTCTTTGGTGAAATCCATTATTTTTGGTCTCCAAACGCACTCATAACCCTACACATTTTGCACCAGTAAGAGTAAAAACTACATCGTTTCTTTGAAAAAATGTTGTTGTGTTTTGCTAATAACAAGTGTTCATTAAATTCTTTGGTTTCCATGGTAACTCCTCTTGCCCGGCGGTGAAGAAGTCCTCTTTTAGTTTAGTTTCTCGTGCAAAGGACTCTCCTCCTGGGGCTGAACAACAAACACATAAATTGCCGGGGGTTAAGCACAGTTCTGACAATACTCCAGGGAGCGCTGCATCCAACTTTATAAATAATCTAAATAAATACATTTAGGCCACGGCTTTGAGACGTTCTCAGCAAAACAAAGCCCGAGCTGTCAGAGGGAGGATCCAGGAGAAAGTTTTGAAGTTGTTTGTCTTGGTGTGAAGCCATGGCTCTTAAAATGAGTTATTTCCAGTTAAAAGTCCACAGGGATCAGTTTGAGCAATGAAGAGAAATATATTCATACAGTAAGGTTAGTGAAGTGCAAACATGTAAACTATATACCGTATATATAAAGATCATGCTGCAAAAAGTGATTAAATATGAGGTGAAAAATGCTTGAGTCTAGTGTTTTTTTTAATTAGAGGTCATTCTGACTGTTTTTAAACGAGATTCTCCAATGGGACAAAGCTGTTTAGAAAGCTGCGTTATTTTCTCATTCCAAGGGAGACATTTCTATCATATTTTTAAAAACAAGATTATTGCTTTTTCCCATTGGCAAATCTTGTTTTAGGCTCAGTCAGAAAGTGCTCAAAATAAGATACATTTTGCCAAATTTAAGCAATTTTTTTAGTAATATTGCATTTTAGAATGATAACGTGTTTTTTTCAGGACACTTTGCATATATATATTTTCTGTAAATATATTTAAAGTGATATATGGTTGATCAACTTAATGTTTCCTAAATGCATCCCACATGGTGTCACACACAGCTGGTGATGCAGCGTTTTCCAAAAGATTTTTTTCCATAATTTTTTTTTAAACTAAACATTTTTTCTGGAAGATGATTGTATCTGGCTTTGGAAGTATTTTGAAGGGTTGTTAGCCTGGCCTTATCCATCCGCAATTACAATCTGTGGAATTCCATCTGACCAATCAGAGAGCGTGGGAGGCGGGTGTTGTAGTTAGATGTGGGTGACGTCAAGAGTTTGCGTCGAACGGGCAGGTTGTAGTTTGGCGAAGAATATGATAGTAAAATATTCTGTTCTGGTTCTATCAAGAGATTGAAGCCGGAGCAAGAGGAATGTTTAGCAAATGTCATCGCTGGCAAAGATTTTGGCGCTACTCCCCACGGGCTCCGGTAGTGGCAAAGGAGATGGCTAAAGCTAGGCTACATGCTAACGACTCACTCGGGCTCATTACAAACGTCACAGTAACTCAGATCCAATCGTTTCAATCTGCAAAAGGAGTTAACCCTTCCCACTTGTTAGCAACGCTCAGTGGAACACCCCCAGACCTTAGTATGAAATGTAATTTGTATTATGGTGTGGTACGACCAGGCTAAGTCATCATATTTTAGATTAGATCACATTGTCAGAATAACATCATTTGTTTGCCCTCTGTATTTGAAAGAAGTCGGCATAAAAACATTATATGGGATAATTACTGTATCTGTAACAGCGGCGTTGCAGGGTTTTGTGGGAGCTCTGAGTTTAATTTAAAAAGTGTCTTAATAATAATAGAGCTCTTTTGGACACTTGAAAGAACCTTTAAAAAAACAAAACAATAAAAGCAGAGTGTAAATAAAACTACACTGGTCTTGTCCTTTAATGTAACGACCCTCTGTATTTATAATCTCTATTTTAGAAAAAGCTGGAATCATATTTATTGAAACCTGAGCTCTTAATCTGAATACTCATTGTTTGACTTGTTAATCTCCTGGAGGTTTCTGAAGGAGTCATCAGTGCCTCTTCAGGACACACTCGCAGACGATACAATTAAGAATTAGCATACGGTACCCATGGCAACAGACAACCTTTGTCACAATCTTTCATAATGTTTGAACTGACTTTATTTTACTTTGATGCGAGGCTGCTTTGCTTCTTCACGTCGGCAACATATGTTATACTCTGTTGTGGAAGGAATTGATAAGGTTTTTTTTTCTAATAGATTCAGCTCAGTATCAAAGGATAATTGAGTTTTGGTTTTTACTGATATTACAACTTTGGATCATGTTTTAAATGGTTCATATTTTTAATTCAGAACAAATTCTCAAACCTTCAGTGTATTTTCTTGTTATATTTTGGTTCCAACTGTTTGCTGCAACCATAGACTGTAAATCAGGGATCTCCAACCTGTGGCTCGGGATCTACCAGTAGCTCGCCAAAGGATTTAGAATTCAGCAAATGATCTTGAATGAATACTTTTTGAGCCATTACATATGTACTATAAGTAATATATTGGGTTATACTGCATTATGGTATAGGTATGTGTTCTCCATGTTTTGTCGTAATTATTAGATAGATTATTAATACGACTGCAAAAAGGAGTAGCTCTCTGTCTCTTCGTTTGTGTAAAAGTAGCTCTTCAACCACTGCTGTAAATATTAACCCTTTAAGGATCACCTAATTTCGCCTGCTCCTTCTCGAATTATGATACCCAAATGGAAATGCTTATTGTGTGGACATCTTGTGTCTGATTTTGTGTTATGAGGCCTCATTTGAAAGGGAACACCTTCTAGTTTCTGACAATGTATGTTACAGTTTGTTAGGAAGGACACAGTCTGCACTACAACTTCTCAAACATGAGTCAAAGTTAGTTTTTTTTGTCAAAAAAAAAAGGCAATTTCAAAAGGTTCTCCTGAAGACATACTTTATGGTATGATGTTCAAACTCACCAGAGCAGATGTTTGTGGTGTTGGAAACAACTGTATGAAATTTTAGACCTTTAGGTGGAACTATTTTGATGCTGGGGGCTTTTTTGTAACTAATGGGCACATTCGGCACAAGTGGTCCATTTTTGTGCCAACTGTGCCAAAGTGTTTTACATGCAAATTATCAATGTTTTTACACCAAAAACCCATTTATATAATTTTTTGGCTATTACTCCTGCTATAAATAGCATTTTTTCCAGATATTGAAATGTTTGCAGAAAAGCTATTATTTATATAGTTATAGCGCGTGTTCTCCGTGAAAAAGGCTCCGTCTTCCTCAAATATGACGGGAACAGTGGGAGGAAGCTAGAAGTCCGACACATCGCCTGAAACCTGAGATTATTGGCTACAAGATGATTTGATTGACATCCAAATCGGCCAATGGTAGTCAAGACAATGCTGTCATGACGCACAGATAAGTGAATGGGGCGCTAAAGCTAGGTGCGCTTGTTTTACTCAACTTACTCTACCTTCCAAACCATAGCACTGAAAAGTCCGGGAATGGGCTTGTTTTGAAGGGGAGGCTTAGGGGAAGACGAACATACCCAGTGACGCTAGGTAAACAGTAAAATGTCCTCTTCATACAGTGCGCAAAGAACAGGTTTTGTTTTTGTTTGTGCAACTTTCAATACTCAAATATGTTGTTGCAAGTGGATATCTACTATAAGGATGACTTTGAAGAAAAAACAACTGGATATAATTATTCTCTAGACCCTAACGAACAAAACGAATGCACACATGTGTGGATTAGACGTGATTTGCCCCAGAATATTAGCATGACAAGGTAAGAAAGGACAATATATATTTTAAATATATATACAGTTTGACTACTTATTCATACTTTTTGTTATATTTAATGTTTATTTGAACATAATACGTGTATAGAGGTCGGAATAAGCTTTCAAAAGAGATATAGCTTGACTATATTGACACAAGTGAATTCTAATACTGATGCTGTTAAATGAAAAATAACTGAATCCTCCCTGTACAGGGAGGGTGATCCTCAGATGTAGTCACCCCTATGGCTATTTCAGAGTGTCCGCGAGGCAGGAAATGTGAAAAAAGGCAGTTGCGCATGTGTTAGCTGAACTAGCCCCATTCATTTAACGAGTGCATTCAAAAGTCCACAGCGGCTAAACTAGACTGGTCCAAAAAAATATATATATATATATATATATTCCTCCCTTTAGCATCAACAGCATCTGAAACATAGCGTGTCACCAAGACTGAGTTTAAAATGTTCAGTTCTCAAGTTAAGTGCCGGCTGAAATTAAATCACAATTGTACCCATTTGTATATTTGTAAATAGCACTGACTTTGAGTAAATGATTTAAACAGTGAATATAGGTACGTTTTTAAGATAATATTGAAAATGTTAATGTAGTGTAGCAAGTCCCAACCAGAGACTAGAGTTGAAAATTAGCAATAGCCATAAACTCTTTTTACATCGCATCAGCTACAAGCTTGTTTTGTTCTATGTTGACTTGTAATGTCCCTGTCAAATAAATGAATAAATCACAAAATAAAAATAGACCAAGAGCCACTTTTGGACCATCCTGTAAAGACGTTTTTGAGAGGAAAGAAGACGCCATACAAAAGCATTGGGTAATTCTCTTTCCGGGTACACCCCCACCGTCAAGGAGCGAGATTATAGCCTGTCAGCGCACATGATCATGGACCTTTTAGAGCCGGGACCCACCCCCCACTGGCTGGAGCTAATTCTCTTTCCGGGTACACCCCCACAGCATGTTAAGCACACACGCTCATGGAAAACTCACAACTCGTGAGACAAATAAAGGATTTCTTCTGATTTTTGTGAAAACGTCTCCAAACTGAACCGCAGCAGCCGCACTCTCTCATACTGATGTTTTTAGTTTTCCGCTTTGAGTGAGACAGTGTTTGACAACCTTTCACCAAAGCAGAGTGTGTCATATAAAATGTTTTCATAATTCGTTATATAACCCTTACATAACAATATTTTCACTTCCCCAAACATCATCTCGCAAAAACAGAACTGACAGAGAACAACCCAAACCTGCAGCTTTCGTCTCAAACCAATCACGTTACAAGAATAACAATGATTTCAACAACTTTCCGGTTATCGTTGCATCATGTCCCACAGAGAAATGTCAGTTTTCTTACTTTTTTTTATTCTTATCATGATACGGCCGCGACTCGTGCGTCAACAACAACCACCTTTGACCTTCTATGTTCTCACACGTCTCAATAATATCCTCAGAAAAGGCTCTTAAAGTCAAATATCTGCGTTTGCTGGACTGCCACAGAGCCTACAGTAAGAAACAGCTCATACTAAACGTGCTGTGGTGCAGATTAACATTATTGCCAGAAGGCGGTTGCTATGGCGACGTGCCTGCTGTAGCTATGATAGGCCATTCACGTGTGATTAATTACTTTTTTTCACTGCTTCTTGGGTTGAGGACACTTAAACAGGAAACTGAATGGACTATCTGTCTCTGCCTGCACTTATTTCTATTTTCAAATGATTTGTGTTTTAATGTGTTCAGAATGTGCTGACGAAATCAACTTGAAAAAACGGAGAAAAATGAAGTAAAATACTGCTTAAAATAAGAATAAAAAAGGATCTGCCAAAAGAAACAAGAAAATATGACTTGATAAGAACAAACAAACAAGAAAATAATATATCCCCAAAGGACTTGATTCTAGAATAAAGTATTATTACTTATTTCTTAAACATTTGGGATTTTCTTTCTTGAAATATAGCATAACAAACTTATTTTGAAAAAAAAAAAAAAAAAAAAACAAGCATAAAAACTCACTGCTCAGACTTTTTTCTCTATAAAGATTAGATAGATATCAAATGATAAATGCTTCATTCATTTCTCCAATGGATTTTCATCTGATCCACTGGGTTTGGACCATGAATCCTCTCGGCTCTGGTCTGGACCAGTGTGAAACCATGAATCCTCTCTGCTCTGGTCTGGACTAGTGTAAAACCATGAATCCTCTCTGCTCTGGTCTGGACCAGTGTGAAACCATGAATCCTCTCTGCTCTGGTCTGGACTAGTGTAAAACCATGAATCCTCTCTGCTCTGGTCTGGACTAGTGTAAAACCATGAATCCTCTCTGCTCTGGTCTGGACTAGTGTAAAACCATGAATCCTCTCTGCTCTGGTCTGGACTAGTGTAAAACCATGAATCCTCTCTGCTCTGGTCTGGACCAGTGTAAAACCATGAATCCTCTCTGCTCTGGTCTGGACCAGTGTGAAACCATGAATCCTCTCTGCTCTGGTCTGGACCAGTGTAAAACCATGAATCCTCTCTGCTCTGGTCTGGACCAGTGTAAAACCATGAATCCTCTCTGCTCTGGTCTGGAAAAATAACTATAGTAAACCACAAAAACAGTTTCAGACACACTTAGGAGGACCATGACTTCCAGAACCTTCTAAAGTAAACATATGTTAGAAAAAATAAACTTTATTGATCTCTGATGGAGAAATGCACATGTCAAATTTGGCAAAGATAGAATCACTCAGATTGTGCAAAAGACAGAAGTGTGAAACATGTTAAAGGTTAAAAATATAGTCTGTTCAGGATTTCAGCAATTTAAGAAAGAGCGGCAATGTATAAAGTATTATTGTTTTAAAACTAGTAAAATAATCTTATGACAAACTCAATTCAAGCAGAAAACACTTGCCGTTAAAAAATGAAGCATAATTTAGTGAATAAATCTCACCAATATTTGACTTTTTTCCAGTGTAGTAAACAACAGAGAGCGTTTTGTCAAGAAAAGAGATTCCTTTTGGTGCTCACTCTTCAGCAAACGTGGATCCCGGCCTCGCGTGCACGTGTTGGTACCGTTATAAAGCCCGGGTTACTCCCAGCACAAATCCACTGGGACCAATTACCATCAGACGCTCTTCATCTGCACAACCTCAGCTCGTGTTTGTGGAGACCTCATCGGCTCGGTCCTGCTCTGGATTTGATCTTTTTAGCGCGGTGCTAATGTGTAATGTATTATTCAACTCGTAAATGTTACATGAAGCTTACAAATGCGAGTTCATCACTTTCCTGTCTGTAAATTGGAAAACATTCCCATCTGTGTCGACGTTAAAAGCATTCCTTTGGTCTTGGCGTGTGTTCTGTCTTCACAAATCCCAGGAAACAGCATTTGAAGAAGTTATTATTAAATATCTGCTAATGCTGCTGCGTGAGGTCTGCGCGGGAAAATGAAGTGAAATCTTGGTCAAATGTGTTTACTAAAAATGACGTTATGCATGAATTAAGTTTTTTTTTGTTTAGTTTGTCATAAGATTATTGATGATAAAACTTGATAATTTTATCAGAGAAAAAAGTCTGAGCAGTGAGTGTTTTAAGCTTGTTTTAAGTATTTTGACTTATTTCCAAAAACTTTTCTTGTTTCGATAAAAAAAGTTTGTGATGCTAGTTTTTAAGAAAATATTTATCAAAATGTTGAAGACATAAGTACATGTCGTGGTGCGGGGGTGGTGCAGTGCGGGAAGTGCGCGCGGTGCGGGGAGTAGCGCGGTGCGCCGAGGGCCGTTTGACGCCGCTTGCGGCTTTAATTTTCATTTGTTTTTCTTATTGTTTCCATCTGATATTTTCCAGTGTGTCTTCCCACTGAAAGCATTGTGTTTTTTATTTCTTACATGACAAACAAGCAAAGAATCTTGGCATAATTGATTTATTTTTAGCAAATAAAGTTACTAAGATTGTACATGTTTCTGTGTGATCTGAGAAAAGGGCAGAAGGTTCTTTCAACGTTCCCATTTATCGTTGAACTTTTGCCATTTCCACCAGAAACAGACCTGACTCTCTTTTTTTAGTCTATTTTTGTTTTTATTTCTATTATTTATTATTTCTATTAAGTTTTCCATGTACACAGTATTCCATGTACACAGTTTTCCACGTACACAGTTTTCCACGTACACAGTATTCTATGTACACAGTATTCCATGTACACAGTATTCCACGTACACAGTTTTCCACGTACACAGTTTTCCATGTACACAGTTTTCCACGTACACAGTTTTCCACGTACACAGTTTTCCACGTACACAGTATTCCATATACACAGTATTCCATGTACACAGTATTCCATGTACACAGTTTTCCACGTACACAGTTTTCCACGTACAGTTTTCCATGTACACAGTATTCCATGTACACAGTATTCCATGTACACAGTATTCCATGTACACAGTTTTCCACGTACACAGTTGTCCATGTACACAGTATTCCATGTACACAGTATTCCATGTACACAGTATTCCATGTACACAGTATTCCATGTACACAGTATTCCATGTACACAGTTTTCCACGTACACAGTTTTCCATGTACACAGTATTCCACGTACACAGTTTTCCACGTACACAGTTTTCCACGTACACAGTTTTCCACGTACACAGTATTCCATGTACACAGTAGTCCATGTACACAGTATTAGTATTCCATGTACACAGTATTCCATGTACACAGTATTCCATGTACACAGTTTTCCATGTACACAGTATTCCATGTACGCAGTATTCCATGTACACAGTATTCCATGTACACAGTATTCCATGTACACAATGAGAAGAATTCCATGTAAATCTACTTCTCCAGATTGAATAAAAAAATCACTGAGACCTCCCACTGTCTAAATGTTGCGATGACATCACCGAGGCCCCTGTGGCTCCGGCGCCCCGTGCGGCTCCAGCGCCCCCTGCAGGTGAGATGTGTGTGAGTGTGGCGCTGGTGGTAAAGCTGCTGTTCTTTTCTTACGCAGATGCAGGAGATGGCTCTGCACCAGCAGCACCCAGAGGCCCATTATGAGCGTAGACACCTCATGCTAAACCGCTCCGGCCCCATACTGCCCCCACACATGGGCCAGGCCCGGCCAAAGCCTCAGCTGGGCTCTCCCTCTTCTCCAGGGAGCAAATCGGCCACGCCCTCTCCCTCCAGCTCCAATCAGGAAGAGGAGACAGATCCTCACGTCAAGGTACGGCCGGGCAGCCTCGCACGGATGTTTGTTTTCTGGGCCTGAGGTTTAAAACCACAGCGTCCTGAGGTGTTTGACATGACTGTACGCCATGTTGATGATTGTTCTCCTCATTCTTTTCTGAAAGTGTTTTTTTAGAGTGCTCCAAACATTTTTGGATGGTTTATTGGGGTTGTTGTCCTGTAAGTCCTGGGTTCATTAGAGTTTGCATGTTCTCCCAGTGTCATTTCCCCTTGTGGAGGCTTGCAGAGTTGCAGCGGCTGTATCTAATCTACTTTAATATATATTGAACATTTAAAAACATAGAGAGAGAGACCTATGAATATAAAAAGATAGCTTTGCTCTTTCCCACTGTTTTTATCATTATTGCTAAACCTGTACCCTATGCATTGTATAATGTATGTTATTCATTTGCTCGGTACAGTGCATGTTAATGATAAAAACATGAATATAAACATGAATATAAACATGCCAGATCAGAGCCAGAGCCTTTATCCATCGATAGTTATCCAAACAGCATGAAAACAAACACAGAATGTAACATTTGAAGATGAGACGATGGCTCAGTCCTAGAGGGATTCGTATCAAAGCATTCGCTGAAATATGGACCAATGAGATTTGCAGTTTAGTGGAGAGAGCTGTAAATAATATTGATTAACATCTTTGCGTGATAAAACCAATAACAGCGATTCCATCTATCTTTGCTGTCCCGCCGTAACGCTTCGGTATGACCTTATAAAGTCTGTCAGTATTTATACACTACATACATTTACTCACACACACAAAGAACACGGGTTTATTAGCACACTAAATGTAAATCTGCAGTGATAAACGGCCTCTGGACCAGTGTCACCGACGCGCCGCATGTATTTTATCAGCCCAATGAATGTATAATTGAATCCGTCACCGCCACAATATTTGTCACTCTGTCTGTGAATGTTTGCTCATAATAAGAAAGTATAGAGAGAGAACCCAGCTGCCTGAACGTACTCTGCGGCTGCGGCTCTCAATGTGAGTGGATAAAAATGATTACCATCTTTCTATCAGTAAGTAATTCCATTTGCTCTCTCCAATTCATTCAGAGGCACATCAAAGCCAGGGCAGATACAGCGGGCCTTTTTTACATTTCCTTCACAAGCCGTCGGCAAAGTCACAATTTATGTCTTGCTGAACAACTCAAAAAATGTGAGTCAAGATGATATTTATTGGAAATCGTTTGCAGCATTTCTGAAATCAGTGCAAAATCTGTTATCTACATATTCTCACTAGATTTTGTTTTGTTTTTGATGATCCTGCCACAGCCTGCTTGAATGCTTTTTCTCTGTCTTGAAAATCATGGGAGCTGTCAGATCTAAAAATCCGCTGCAGATGTGATTCCAACAGACGCAAACTCCAGCTGTGTCCACTGTGTGTGTCTACAGTGCAATACATTTATGGAGATGTGAAGTGGGCGGGGCTTTCAGGTTCCAGAAGTATTATTTCCCATTGAGAAAATTCTACGAGGGCTAACTAGCTCCTTGCTAGCAACTATCCAGACCAGTGTTTTTCAACTAGCGGGCGTGGTACATCATAGTGTGCATTTGGATGTTGTTTGATGTGCCAATATCATATAAATGGTCATAAAAAATGTGTTAAGATAAAAAAGATCTGTATATCTACTTTGGTTAGAATGAGTTTGCGTTCATACTAAAGGCTGTGACGTTCCATGTTTGTATCAGATTCAGCAGGTGGTGCCTTGTGAGCGTTTTCAACCAAAAAAGGTGTGTCACGGCTATAAAAAGGTTGGGAAACACTGAACCAGAAGATGTTTTTTATAGCCTAAAAAGCTCAATTTAAACGCTCTGCCCACTTTATAGCTTCAAATGAATGAACAATGTCTTGCCGAAAGACATACTGTAGAATCCAACCCCCAGCCAGCAAGCACAATTAGTATTAGTATTAAGCAACCGTAGTATGTAAGAAAATATAAGTTGGAATATCTCTGCATCTTTCCTTGAACAGAACCGGTTTGTTTTGCAGTTAACGGGTGAAAAGCGGCCGTCGTCGGAGATGCTGAAGCCCAAACCCAAACCACAGAAAAAGAAGAAGAAGAAGGATCCAAACGAGCCCACCAAGCCAGTGTCGGCCTACGCCCTGTTCTTCAGAGACACGCAGGCCGCCATCAAGGGCCAGAACCCCAACGCCACCTTCGGGGACGTGTCCAAGATCGTGGCCTCCATGTGGGACGGCCTGGGAGAGGAGCAGAAACAGGTACGCTTCGGGACGCTAGTCACTTTAAAGGGCATGATGCTATCGCCGCTCAGAGGAGTAACCGTAGCAACAGGCTCCTAGCACTGTGCTGCCGAACGGAACGTTTTTAAGAGATCTGTTGTTGCTGTCAGACTGTACAACAAACCTGGATTAGTCTTCTGCTGCTGGACACCTGAATTTCTAGATCTAACTACCTACATCTATCTATCTATCTATCTACTCTATCTCTCTATCTCTCTATCTCTCTATCTACTGTATCTATCTATCTATCTATCTATCTATCTATCCATCCATCCATCTATCTATCTACTGTATCTATCTATCTATCTATCTCTCTATCTCTCTATCTATCTATCTATCTATCTCTCTATCTCTCTATCTATCTATCTATCTCTCTATCTCTCTATCTATCTATCTATCTCTCTATCTCTCTATCTATCTATCTACTGTATCTATCTATCTATCTATCTCTCTATCTATCTATCTATCTCTCTATCTATCTATCTATCTATCTACTGTATCTATCTATCTATCTATCTATCTATCTATCTATCTATCTCTCTATCTCTCTATCTATCTATCTACTGTATCTATCTATCTATCTCTCTATCTCTCTATCTATCTATCTATCTCTCTATCCATCTATCTACTGTATCTATCTATCTATCTATCTATCTATCTATCTATCTATCTATCTATCTATGGGGTTTAACTGCTCACCTCCAGCCAATATTACTGGCTTTAATTATGCCAAATCAAGATTGTATTATGAATGTATTATTGTCGTAAAATACATGCTGTAGATAATGGTAAAGTGTCCCTTGGTCAGAAACATGCATCATTTCATAGAATAAACCGTGGATCCAGTGCCGGCCCCCGCTGTGCAGCTGCAGTCACTGTGGCTCTTCCCTCTTTTCTACTTTTTCTCTGTTTATTTCTTGTAGATGTGTTTTTTGCATCTGTGCTCATGAAAATCCTCGTCTTGTTGGTATTTTCCCTGGACTTATCAGTTTTTATTTTGTATTCTTCACGAAATATCTTGCACAAAAGAGACTATCCTGTTAAAATAGACAAAATAGACTAACCTTTTAATCTTTTTGCACACCCTGAGTCACTCTATCTTTGCCAAATGTGACATATCCATAAACAAAATAAAGTATATTTGTATTTTTATTCATTTTTACATTCCAAATACACAAGATATTATTGGTTCAGGTTTTGTTGTTGTTGATTTTCCAGTCTCTCCTCAGACCCTTCACACTGGACATATGACAGGGCAGAGAATTAGTGAAACTTCTCTCAGACGGACTGCTTTTCTTGTAACATGCAGTGATTCTCAGTGGTGTGGAGAAAACATATTCAAATGGTTAAAAAGTCCATTATTCTATTTTTTCATCGGCCTGAGAATCCTGATACTTTTCAGATAGATCCAGGGTCAATAATCCGACAGAGTTTCACACAGATCGATGCGTCTTCTGCTCTGGGTGCAGGGTCCAGCCACAAAGAAACTCTTTACACTTTACTCTCATGAATGTGATGTTTTAAGGTGCTTTGTGATTCTACATTCTGCCTTTTTAAGATGAGATAAGACAGACTTTATAGATCTCACACTGGAGAAATGCACATGTCACGTTTGGCACAGATAGAATCACTCAGATTGTGCAAAAGACAGAAGTTTGAAGGTTAAAAATATAGTCTGTTCAGGATTTATTATGGTTATGGGGGACACTGTGCTTGTGAACATATGCCTCCAGCCTCATTCCCCTGTGACTGTAAACAAGAGCTGCTAACATGTATTAGCCGACACGACAAATGTATTTATTTTGGTGTAAAAAAGAAAAAAACCAACCAATATATACAGTATAGTTATCGACCGATATGATTTACTTACTATATTGTGATATTGTTTACAGCCTTATCGTCCAGCCCTATTTTGTACTTGTACAAGCCGCACTGGATTATAAACACTATATGATAAACACTATATGATAAACACTGTATGATAAGATAAGATGTTGAATTATTGAAAAATTAGCTCAAAAACGTTGAAAACTGTGAGTAATAAGAGTAAGAAGTGAGTGACTGTTGTGAAACAGAAAGTTTCTACTGGTCTCTTTTCTCGTTCATGTTTATACAAAGAAACTCTTCGTCATTTGAGATATTTACACAGAGATTTTATAAGTGAGGACTTTGTTTTTGCTGCTGGATAAAAATCGACATTTACATTGGACCTCTTTGAACTATTCATCACTTCTGTTGTCGACTGTTCCTCGGCAAAATGTTTTTAACTTCACAGAATGTAAATAAATAAATTAGCCACACATTAGTGAAAGCTGCATCCTTGAAAATGAAGGAAAAAGGCCACAGCTCATAGTTCGGAATTTACAGTGTTCATAAAGCACGGTTGAGGCAGTGCAACCCCAGAGTACAACCCTTTACAAACATTATAAAATATATTAGGTAAAAAAAATCACTGTCGGTATCTACACAACTCTGACTCTACACAACTCTGACATACGCACATTTCTCATTTCAATCTTTCCGTCTCTAACGTTTTTTACATTTAAGGAATAAATGACGGTGTGAATGGATGAGAATGAGACAGACCTGACCGTGTCCTGCTCATGTTTTAGATTCTGATGCAGACGGTGACAAATAAAAGGCTCTGTCCACAAGACAAACTACTGCCCATTCTGCACTGGCCATCTCATCTGTGTGTGTGTATGTGTGTGTGTGTGTG
The DNA here is from genome assembly GCA_964034765.1 of Knipowitschia caucasica. Lineage (NCBI taxonomy): Eukaryota > Metazoa > Chordata > Actinopteri > Gobiiformes > Gobiidae > Knipowitschia > Knipowitschia caucasica. Next base: position 42,619,940 of record OZ035828.1, on the reverse strand, counting down.
TGTGTGTGTGTGTGTGTGTGTGTGTGTGTGTGTGTGTGTGTGTGTGTGTCTCTGTGTGTGTGTGTGTGTCTCTGTGTGTGTGCACTTGTTTTCAACTCCTGGTGGGTTCCATAACCTGAGATTCCACTCACGTCATGGGGACTGGTTTTACGTGGTGGGGCCCGAACACCGGACCCCACTGGTCCAAGCTTAATAATCAATGGGTAATGCTTTTCTAACGGTCCTTATGCAGTCTCTGTAAAAATATGGAAAGGACCCCTGGAGGTTTACTTTCCTGAAAAAAGTGTGTTATGTGTCGGAACCCTGGTGGTGGGTTGCGGGATATCAAGGAGGGGCACACTGGGGCAATTTCAGTCCAGCAGGCTGGAGCCAATCATGGAGCAGCACAACAGAGGAAATCAGGTGTCAGGCTAGAAAAAGGTGCAAGTGTGTGGTTCATTAGGCTGCAAGAAATCATGGAGGAGCACACTGAAGCGCACGCTTACAAACCACTGGTAAGTGCTGACTACAAGTCATGACTTCAAATTGTTATATAGAATGATTACAAATTATTTGTTGTTTGTGCAGCTTAGTCAAGAGTCCCTAATTGATGAAGTCGACTCAGATTCTGACGATTTAACTGTCAAGAAGAAACCTGTAAAAAAGTATGGAAAAAGAAAAATCAAAAACACTTTTCTTCAAGACTCGGAAAGTGACGAACCAAAGGCAAATAAGATTGTTATCATGCAGCTGCAAAAGAAGAAAAATGGGGGGCGAGTATACAGCAAGAGACACTTCTGCCTCTACTGTTCAATGTCCTGCCACAAAATGTCCCGTCATTTGACTAGAAAACATGGAAATGAAAGTGACGTAGCCAGAGCATTGGCTCTACCTGTGAAATCTAAAGCACGTAAACTTCAGTTTGATTTGATCAGGAATAGTGGAAACCGTGAGCACAATTTTGAGGTTTTAAAGGCCGGCATTGGAACTTTAGTCCCAGCTAAACAGCCAAATTCCCCAGTTAAATCCAGTGAGTTTTTGCACTGTATAGACTGTGGGGCATTGCTTAAGCGAAAGTCGCTGTGGAGGCATGTGGCCAGGTGCCGGCTTTCACAGAAAGATGCCCAGGCTAAAAACCAGGTAGAAGTAGGGTCCAGTCCCTCTGCTCCCTAGCCCAGCCTGTACCGGAGGGCATCAGCAAAAAGCTGTGGTCTTTAATTTCGGCAATGCATCAGGATGAGGTCACGGGTGTTGTCAAAGCAGAAAAGGGGATTCTGAGACTCGGAGAGCACCTGTACTTAAAACACGGGCATGATAAGACAAAGCATGATTACATTAGGCAGAAAATGAGAGAAGTCGGTAGGTTAATTAACGAAGCAAAAACCGCAGGGAAACTGAAAACAATTAAGGATTTCTTTATTCCTTCCAACTTTAACCATGTGATTGATGCAGTCAGGTCTGTGGCTGGATATGATGAGGAAACAAATCAATACAAGACTCCATCCTTGGCCCTCAAACTCGGCCATAGCCTCAGAAAGCTAGCAGATATTCTTGAATGTGACTCAAAAATGGAGCATTGTGTTGATGAACTATTTATTAAAAACCTCCAACGAAGCCGGCTGCTTTTTGAGAAGAGGTGGGACGTCTGTGTTTCTTCTGCTGCCCTACAGACCCTCCGGCAAGCCAAGTGGAACACTCCGGACCTGCTCCCTCTGACTGAGGACGTTAGAGCCATGCATGCACATATTGAGGTATGTCGACCTGAATATGTGCAAACCCTAATAAGTGAGCCAACGTCTAAGCATTGGTCTAAACTGGCAGTTTTGACTCTTTGTGAGGTCATCATTTTCAATCGAAGAAGGGAAGGTGAGGTTTCAAAGATGCCACTGACAGCCTTTACCTTAAGAAGTAAGACTGGGATCCATTCTGACATTGCTCTGGGACTGTCCCAACTTGAGAAAAAGCTGTGTCAGCATTTTCAACGCATTGAAATTAAAGGGAAAAGAAGTCGGAAAGTGCCGGTTCTTTTGACTCCTGAAATGATTGCTTCGATGGAGGTGCTGGTGGAGAACAGAAGGGCCTGTTCCATCTCTGACCATAACCCATACTTCTTTTCCCGCCCGGGCGCAGACACCCACATCAGGGGATCAGACTCCCTACGCCAGGTAGCCAAAGAATGTGGTGCGGTGCATCCAGAGATGCTATCCTCAACCAAACTTAGAAAGCACATAGCTACTATGTCTACAGTTCTCAATATGAAAGAGAATGAGATGGACATACTTGCCAACTTCCTCGGCCATGACATTCGCATCCACAGGCAATATTACAGACTACCAGAGGGGACACTGGAGCTGGCCAAAATCAGCAAAGTGTTGATGGCCATGGAGCAGGGAAGAGTGACGGAATTCGAAGGAAAGAGCCTCGACCAGATACAAATTGAGCCTGAAGGTAATTCTTGATATTATTAAAATATGTATGATTTTTTTCCCCTAAAGGCCACTTGTATTTTTATTTTCTGTGCGACAGGGAGAGCAGTAGAGATCCTCTCACAAACGGACGGGCTAAAAGAAACTTCAAGCGGAGAACCTTCAACCATTCATCCAGATGCACCCCATGGTAGTGGCAGTGCCCCTTCTGGTAAGTGTACCAGGTGGGGGATTACAGCCAGGCTGCTTGGTCCTCACCCTGGGAGTGTATATTGCTAATATATTTTTATTTCTCTCCCTAGAACGTGTAAGAAAGCCATGGTCTGCATCTGAGGTGAAGGCTGTGGAGAAGACCATGACACCTTTCATACAGACTGGAAAGGTCCCTGGGAAGTCTCACTGCCTGGCCTGCATTAATGCCTCACCAGATGACCTTAGACATCGGACATGGAGTGGCATTAAATTCTATGTCAAAAATAGAATCACTACAATTCGAAAACAAAATCTAAAATAAAATTCCTTTAAAATAGTTGTTTGGTTTCTATTGACTGTTTTGTATTACTTAAAGTCTTGGTAAAAAAAGATTATGTCTATGGGTCCCATTCTGAACGGCCCTGTCAAAGGGACCCACCAGGTAACAAAAACGTGTATGTGTGTGTGTGTGTGTGTGTGTGTAAGTGGGTGTGCCTGTGTGTGTATCTGTGTGTGTATGAGTGTGTGTGTGTGTGTGTGTCTCTGTCTGTGTGTGAGTGTGTGTGTCTCTGTGTGTGTGTGTGTGTGTGTGTGTCTCTGTGTGTGTGTGTGTCTGCCTGTGTGTGTGTGTGTGTGTGTCTCTGTGTGTGTGTGTGTGTGTGTGTGTGTGTGTGTGTGTGTCTCTGTGTGTGTGTGTGTGTCTGCCAGTGTGTGTGTGTGTGTGTCTGTACGTGTACGTGACACTGCGCATGTCTGTGTATGTGTGTGTTTATGTGCCTCTGTCTCTGTGTGTCTCTATGCATATATCTGTGTGTGTGCATGCCTCTGTGTATGTGCATGTATGTGTGTCTTTATATGTGTGTGTATCTCTGTGTGTGTCGCTATATGTGTGTGTTTATGTGCCTCTGTCTCTATGCATGTCACTGTGTATGTGTCTCTCTGTGTGTGCATGTGTGTGTCTCTATGTGTCTCCGTTTGTGTGTATGCCTTTGTGTACGTGTATGTGTCTCTCTGTGTGTGTATGCCTTTGTGTATGTGTCTCTGTTTGTGTGTATGCCTTTGTGTACGTGTATGTGTCTCTCTGTGTGTGTATGCCTTTGTGTACGTGTATGTGTCTCTGTTTGTGTGTATGCCTTTGTGTATGTGCCTCTCTGTGTGTGCATGTGTGTGTGTGTGCCTTTGTGTATGTGTATGTGTCTCTGTGTGCGCATGTGTGTCTCTCTGTGTCTCTGTTTGTGTGTATGCCTTTGTGTATGTGTCGCTCTGTATGTGTCTCTGTGTGTGTGTGTCTCTGTATGTCTCTCTGTGTGTCTCTCTGTGTGTGCATGTGTGTGTCTGTGTGTGTCTCTCTGCATGTGTGTGTCTCTGTGTGTCTCTCTGCATGTGTGTGCGTCTGTGTGTCTCTCTGCATGTGTGTGTCTCTGTGTGTCTCTCTGTATGTGTGTGTCTCTGTGTGTCTCTCTGCATGTGTGTGTCTCTGTGTGTCTCTCTGCATGGGTGTCTCTCTGTGTGTCTCTCTGTGTCTGCATGTGTGTGTCTGTGTGTCTCTCTGCATGTGTGTGTGTCTCTCTGCATGTGTGTGTCTCTGTGTGTGTCTCTCTGCATGTGTGTGTGTCTGTGTGTGTCCCTCTGCATGTGTGTGTGTGTGTCTGTGTGTGTCCCTCTGCATGTGTGTGTCCATATGTGCCCCCGCTCCACCAAACCGCCTTCATTCATCCGACTTTGCAGCCCTTCGCAGCCTTTTATTTGCGGTTAATTCTTCCCGTCTTCAGCAGTGGCTCTTCACCATGAATCTTCATTTGGTCACTGACACCTTTGAATGTGGATTCCTCATTTCCTGTCCTTTTATTTATACGTGTCGCCCGGTGATTTGATCATGCCGGGAATACAAGATTAGCAATTGCTGCGTTGTCCTTGGTTCAGCCTCAAGGACATCTGCTGCTGAAATGTTATTGTTTGTGTCGTTGTAACCCTTTGTTTTTCCCCGATTCTTTTTGTGTTTTCTGACTGAGTTTGTCCTTCGCGCCGTTACCTGCTGCGAGGCTAACTACCGCGTTGTTGACATTTATTTACCGAGAACTCACGCTGGTAATTTTTGTTTTTGCTTGTGCTGGCGGCGTGTTTAATCAGACTTGTCACCTCTGAAGATTGCTAATTAAATGGGCTAATGATGCTGGATGGGATGATGTAGCGCTCAATAACATGTGATTTGTTCATTTATTATCACAGAGCAGCTCAATAAACAAGTCCAATCTGCCTCTGTATTACACCCAAGAAGTTACAGATACTGTATATAGAGAGGATCAGAATCAGAATCGGATCAGAATTAGAATCAGATTGATAGATACTTTACTGATCCTTGTAGGAGAAATTCAGGTGTCCAGTAGCAGCAAAAAAACAAAAAAACATAAAATTGATCTTTCTAAAACGCTAACAATAGTAATAATCAGCAACAGCCGCAGGTGGAGTAGCCTCTGGGTGGAGCAGGACGGGTCACAAGGTGGAGCAGCCGCTTGGCTCGGACCTGCTCTGGTCCAAAGTAAAATGTTGAATGGTTCATTAGCATTTTTCAAACATTTTGCATTCCTCCAGTGGATTTTCATCTGATCCACTTGGTTCGGACCATGAATCCTCTCTGCTCTGGTCTGGACCAGTGTAAAACCATGAATCCTCTCTGCTCTGGTCTGGACCAGTGTAAAACCATGAATCCTCTCTGCTCTGGTCTGGACCAGTGTAAAACCATGAATCCTCTCTGCTCTGGTCTGGACCAGTGTAAAACCATGAATCCTCTCTGCTCTGGTCTGGACCAGTGTAAAGGATCAGGATCAGATCAGAATCATTTTTCATGTAAGTAACAGGAAATCACAAACTAGCCATGTTTAGTTCCGGGCGGCAAGGTTTTCCACACGCTGTTGCTGGTATTTTGGCCCATTCCTCCATCCAGATCTGTGGAGACTCCTTGACCTTGAAATGCTTCTACGTTGCCTGTGTGGTTGGGTTCATTGTCATACTTAAAGGAATGAGGTTTTCATTCAAAATCTCAGGAGAGATTTCCCCATTCATTCTTTCCTTTACACGGATCAGTCGTCCTGGTCCCTTGGCAGAAAAAACGGCCCGTGATGTTTCCACCCCCATGCTTCACAGTAGGTACGGCGTTCTTTGGATGCGACTCAACATTTTTTCTCCCCCAAACTTTTTTGAGTTTTTACCAAACGGTTCCTATTTTGGTTTCATCTGACCATATGACATTCTCCCAATCCTCTTCTGGATCATCCAAATGCTCTGTAGCAAACTTGGGACTGGCTTAAGAAGGGACACATCTGACACTCTCTGGTGGTGTAGTGTGTTACTGTCATGCACTCAGTCCCCCTTGTGGTTCTGGGATTTGTGATCATTTTGACCCCCTGCGGTGAGATCATGCGTGGGGCCCCAGATGGAGGGAGATTATCAGTGGTCTTGTACGTCTTCTATTTTCTTAATAATTGCTCCTACAGTTGATTTCTTCACACCAAGCTGCTCACCTATTTCTGATGCAGTCTTCCCAGCCTGGTGCAGGTCTACAATGTTGTTTCTGGTGTCCTTTGACAGCCCTTTGGTCTTGGCCATAGTGGAGTTTGGAGTGTGACTGTTTGAGGCTGTGGACAGGTGTCTTTCAGGCTCTCAGTTCAAACAAGAGGCATTAACACAGGGAACGAGCGGAGGACAGAGGCGCCTCTTAAAGAAGGAGCTACAGTCTCTGAGAGCCACAAATCCAGCTTGTTTGTAGGTGACCAAATACACATTTTCAACCATAATTTGCAATATTATTCTTTAAATACTATAATAATTTAGTAAGTAAATCCGGCAATGGGATTTTCTAGATTCTATTATACTTAGAATATACTTATTGTATAATCTGTGTGCTCCTTGTGTCACTTACTACTGTCCGGTATCAACATTTCTACTGTGGGACAAAAAAAGGATCTCTCTTATCTTATGTTTACCTGTCTCTTGAGCGTCCTCGCACATTTACATGGGGCTACAATGGCTCAGTTGGTAGAGCGTTAGCCTTTGAACCTGTAGGTCTTGGGTTCGAGCCCGCCACAAGACTTTCTCCACCGACTCCCACTGATGTCTGCTGTCGTGGCTGTTCATGGGCAAGACACTAAACCTCTGGGAACCTTTTGGTGTGAATGGTTGTGTTGTGTTCTGAGGGCCGATAGCACAGACTGGTTGCCTCGCTTCTGTCAGTGTGCCTCAGGGCAGCTATGGCTACAGTAGTAGATCAGTTGATCACCAGCGTTTATGGAGTGAATGAATAATGACATGTCTTTGAGTGTCCAAAAAAGCACTATATAAAACAGATGCATTATAATTATTAGTATTATTAAAGCATTATATACATACAGTACATTCCTCTTGACCACAGCTGTGAACATTACTCAGTTTCACGTTGTTATTAAAATAGACTCCATAAAGAAACTTGAGAGAAACCCTCATCATCGCCATCGTTAATCAAGTAAAATAAATTATGGTAATGTAATGTATTGCCTCCACCTTCTGTATCTCGTCGGTACAAATATTGCATTAGCTGTTTTTATCACTCATGTCAGAACAAAGTGTGCGTTTCTTTTTTTAGCCTCTTCATGTTTGTATTGTGCTATTAAGATGCTCCTCTCTCCACTCCCCACAGACCAGTGTTTTATGGTGTGTGAGATCCATGTGTTTGAGCTGTTCTCCCTCAAGGTGACTACACGTTAACGCCGCCCCAGAAACACTGAAGTAACATTTGTCTTGATTTAGCACTTAAGATTAGCGTCCGTTTTCCAAGATACGATTCGCGGCAGCTTTGAAAGACAAAAGAAGTGGCTAGAATGGAGGAGAGGAATGTGAACGTGTGGCATTATGGGTACATATTGTTTCAAACCGCAACTAAAAAATACTATAGATAAAATAACGGTAAAAATACAAGAAATGTCTTTCATGGAATAAGAAAATAAAGCCTCAGTTCTTTAAATAGCAATAAATATCTTTGTCCCAAATCTTAATTAAAAGGATTCAATTCAAGAAATTATTATCAATCAATCAATCAAGTGTATTTATAAAGCACAAATCATGCAGAGAAACCCAAAGTGCTTCACACAAACATAAAATCATACACATTTACAAACATTTTAAAACATTAAAAGAGCAGTATGTACACATGTGGCCAAAGGTGGTACTGCAGCCTCTCCCACTCTCCCTGACTCAGGTTGCCAGATATGCAGACGAATCCAGCTGGGACCATAACAGCTGAATAGACAAGAGTTTTGTCAACAACAAATCTATAACCAACACCTTTTTCACAAAGATAGAAATCCTGGTTTTATTCTTTGTTTTGTCGTTAATGATTTGAGAATCATAACGAGACCTTTTTTAGTTCTGCGCCACATGGTACTTTAGCAGTGAGATTAGCTCCACGCGGTGAGTTCTGGCGCCCGGATCACAGACTTTCTTATTGGTGAAACGGTGGAGGGCGGGACATCAAAATGACAACAATAACAAGATTTAGAGGCTGGAAAAGTCATTTAGAAATAAGATAAGAATTCCTTTATTCGTCCCACAGTGGGGAAATTCCGATGTTGCAGCGCACATATAGGACAGTAGTAAGAGCACACACAATATATACAAATAAGTAGTAGCTATTTTTCTTACATAACTAGCTGTATATGCTGAAAATGCTTCAATACAAGTAAAAAAATATATATGTAGTTAAATAGTGCAGGATAAAAAGTATATAAGTAAAGTGACATGACAGATTAGGGCCCTTTAATGATGACTTGACCTGAAAATCTAACATATTGCTACTTTAAAAGAAAAATAAAACTCATATTACCTCATATTTTATCCAATTCTTGCATCTATACAGGTATTTCCAAACGGGGAAAATGCCCACAGCGCCCCTAGAGGACAGCTGGAGAATGCAGAGTGAGGGAAGCCCATAAGACATTCATGTATAGTTCTTCAGGACACCAACACGCTCTGAAACTCACGGCACCTCTTCAACCTCCTCGCTCTCTCTCCTCCGCCGTGTCGCGAGGCTAATCACTCCGCTCGCTGTCAGCGGGGAGTGCGGCGGAGCCATTGTCTCCTGTAATTAAGCGGTTATCAAACAAGAGCATTTCATTTAGGTGCAATTAGAGAGAGCCAGGCGGGACAGCTCACGGGCGCTCTCTCTCCACCCCGCCGCCGCTCCTCATCCACGCTGACCTGCAGACTTAATGAATCCACTCACTTTGGAGTAATTAGCCGTCCTGAGGCGCGTCCATTTATTTAAGAAGTATCAGCGTTTGTACAAATCATTAGGCGTGTTAAATGAATTTCAAATTAAAAAACTGCTGGGTGTAATCGAGTTCATTACAGCGAGAGTCAGAGCTCTGTCAATGTTTGAGGTGTGTGTGTGTCTGTGTGTGTGTGTGTGTGTGTGTGTGTGTGTGTGTGTGTGTGTGTGTGTGTGTGTGTGTGTGTGTGTGTGTGTGTGTCTGTGTGTGTGTGTGTGTGTGTCTGTGTGTGTGTGTGTCTGTGTGTGTGTGCGTGTGTGTGTGTGTGTGTGTGTGTGTGTGTGTGTGTTTGTGTGTGTGTGTGTCTGTGTGCGTGTGTGTGTGTCTGTGTGTGTCTGTGTGTGTGTGCGCGTGTGTGTGTGTGTGTGTTACTACAGAGTGTATTAAGTATGTAGATGAATAATTGTGTTTTTTGTGTTATTGCATTCACAGGAGCAGCAGCTATGGACTGTTGTGCTAATTGCTGCCATTGGTTAATCCAAAGGTCTATAATCTATAAATATAATCATCAGTAATACAAGTTGTGGATGTTTCAGTAACAGCGACAGTGAAATTGTACACTCTGAAAAAAAGGGAAAAATATGTCAGATTTATTCACTAAAAAAGACATAAATGATGCTTGTTTTTTTTAAATACCAAGTTTTTTTGTTGCTTGAAGTAATTTGTCATGGAAGATTATTTTTACCAGTTTTAAGATTATAATATAATCTATAATAATAATTAATAATAACTGCATAATCTTACGAAAGAAAACAGTCTGAGCAGTGAGTTTTTAAGCTTGTTTTAAGTATTTGTTCTTTTTTCCAGACAACTTTTTCTTGTTTAGATAAAATACGTTTGTATGTTATATTTGTATAAAAATCAACTCATTTGGGGCTAATATTATTTTGTTATTTTCAGCCATTTATTTACAGCTGAAAAAAATACCGTGCCACACAAAGCTAATCAAATCAATCTAACTTGGCCGGCACGGTGGCTGAGTGGTTAGCACTCTCTGCAAAAGGTCCTAGGTCCGAATCTCGGTTGGAACAGGTTCTTTCTGAGTGGAGTTTGCATGTTCTCCCGGTGTCTGCGTAGGTTTCCTCCGGGCGCTCCAGTTTCCTCTACCACTAAAAACATTTACAATTGTTCCAGCAACGATAGACTGGGGACCTCACTCTCTGTGGAGGGAGAGACAAAATGCCCACAGAAATTGATCTGTGAAAGGTGCTTTATAAATAAATATTTCTTACTTACAAAATATTTATTGTCGACTGATCGGTGTTCACTGTGTTTTTCCAATTGTGTCTTTTCATTTTTGGTCAATAATTACATTCAGAATCACTTGAGAGTCAAAGGATTGGTCGTATGCCGCTAAAAACAACTCTGGAAAAATAATCTCAATTTTTTTCTTGTTTACCACTTTTTCTGGACTTCAGTGAACAGGACAAATCTAAAGGTTAAACGTGAAGAGACAAAACATTCACGCAGAAACACAAGGTAACTTTATATCAGTGCATCATGTGAAAGTGATCCTTTGGGACTCAGACGGTGCTGTTTTTGGCGATAGATTTGTCAACACGACTGAGCCACGGTCCACGTCGTGTGTTTGAGGAGATTGTGTCTTTTCTGAGTTTACGGCTTCAGTCTGTGCTGTTTGTTTATCCACTGGACGTGTCCGCGGCTCCAGACGACGTGTGTGAACGCTGAATGCTTTTTTGGGATGAGCGAGCCCCGTTATTATGTACTGTCTGTATAAAATCCTATACATAAATAAGAAAAACATAAATGAAAATAAATATATTACTGCTTGAAAAAGGAAAAACTATATGAAAATAGAACAAGAAATTATTTACACAAATCTTGTCAAGTCATAAGAAAATAATACTAGCCCCAAACAACTTGATTCTAGTTAAAACCATACATTTTAAATTTTATTGATTTATTATTGAAATATTTTTGAGAAATGTTTTCCTTAAAATATAGAGCTTATACAAGCTTATTATATCAAGCTTAAAAACTCACTGCTCAGTATTATCTTAAAACTAGTCAAATATTCTTACATGACAAACTACATTCAACAAAATGTGTGTGTATGTATGTATATATATATATATATATATATATACAGTATATACACACACACAAATATATGCACAAAACAATGCAATTATATATATATATATATATATATATATATATATAATAATAATTACAGACTGATTATGTGTTTGGCAGAAAGAGAGACTTTTCAGGGCATTCATTAACTTTACTTCCATTCCTTAATGCATTGTTTTGACTTTGCTCAGAGTGGTTGAAAATGGCACTAAAACATGGCTTTTATTTTTCAATTTGCGTGGTTTGCACAGAAAGGGCTTTGATTAGAAGATAAACAAGTGGACAAATACGTATATTCAGAGTAGGAAGCAAAAAACAACTTTAACTGAATCACCGCAAAGTCACTGAGGACGAGCAGAGCAGAGAATATTAAGGATTCAGGAAGTCCGCCTGGAAATGTGTTGACTGGATTTTAAGACACAATATCATTTCACATCTACTTTTTAGCATATAGTTAAAATATATATAGTATATCTACTTTTTAACATGAATGACAACTTTTGTGTCAATCCTGATGTTTTTTGTCTTAAATATTTGAAGTTGTATGAAATTCATCCTGCAGCTAAAGAACCTTTGTCTTGTGTTTGGATTTGTTTTTTCATCTACAGCTTCACTTGTCCTTCTGAAAAAGATGTTCTGAAGCCACGCTGCTTAATCTAAAATCAATCCTATGTGTCAAAGTGTTTGTGAAACTGTGTTATGTGTCAGAGAGAGTCCAGGGAGGTGGCACGCAACGTTTGTTATTATAACCCGGGTGTGGACTGATGTTAAAGAGGAAGGTTGAAGGACGTGGATAAGAAAAAAATAATATATCGTTCACAACTCAGGATCACTAAATCACCAAAATAGAAATGTGCAAAGTAACTGCAGTGTTGGAGGCAGACGTCAGCCTCAGTTGGGCCCAGGGCCTTTAGAGCCGGGGCCTTTAGAGCCGGGGCCTTTAGAGCAGGGGCCTTTAGAGCAGGGGCCTTTAGAGTCGGGGCCTTTAGAGCAGGGGCCTTTAGAGCCGGGGCCTTTAGAGTCGGGGCCTTTAGAGTCGGGGCCTTTAGAGTCGGGGCCTTTAGAGCCGGGGCCTTTAGAGTCGGGGCCTTTAGAGTCGGGGCCTTTAGAGCAGGGGCCTTTAGAGCCGGGGCCTTTAGAGCCGGGGCCTTTAGAGTCGGGGCCTTTAGAGTCGGGGCCTTTAGAGCCGGGGCCTTTAGAGTCGGGGCCTTTAGAGCAGGGGCCTTTAGAGCCGGGGCCTTTAGAGTCGGGGCCTTTAGAGTCGGGGCCTTTAGAGCCGGGGCAGATGGAGGCCGAGCTGCAGGTAAGGAGGATACAAGGAAAAATACAATGGCAAAGCCCATAACCGACAACACCGATAACAACTTTAAAGTAGAAATATGTACGATTCTCATGTCGAGTCATCATTAAAGGGCCCTAATCTGTCATCATTAAAGGGCCCTAATCTGTCATCATTAAAGGGCCCTAATCTGTCATCATTAAAGGGCCCTAATCTGTCATCATTAAAGGGCCCTAATCTGTCATCATTAAAGGGCCCTAATCTGTCATCATTAAAGGGCCCTAGTCTGTCATCATTAAAGGGCCCTAATCTGTCATCATTAAAGGGCCCTAATCTGTCATCATTAAAGGGCCCTAATCTGTCAAAAGGCATTAATAAAACCTGCTGTTTTCCGATACTTCTTTAACAGTTCAGAGATATTCGGACTTTAAAATTTGTTTTACAGTTTCACCAATCAGAAAGTCCGTGATCCGGGCGCCAGAACTCACCACGTCGAGCTAATCTCACTGGTAAAGTACCATGTGGCGCAGAACTAAAAAAGTGAAATAATTAACAACAAAACAAGGAATAAAACCAGGATTTCTATCTTTGTGAAAAAGATGTTGGTTATAGATTTGTTGTTGACAAAACTCTTGTCTATTCAGCTGTAATGGTCCCAGCTGGATCCGTCTGCATATCTGGCAACCTACCTAAACTAATGCAATAAAGTGGCCATACCTGAATGTGAAAGCCAGATCCTGTCAGACTTCTGAAGCTGTGCAGGGCAGGGCCTGGTCAGTACTGTGATGGGAGACCTCTGGGAACAGCAGGTGCCACAGCGGGGCGGATGCGGCTGTAAAGTGCCAAACTGTGGTTGTGTCCTTAGGCAAGACACTTCACCCACATTAGAATGACTCTGGTGTGTGTGTGAATGGTTGGTGGCCAGGGCAGTTGTGGCTAAAGTAGTAGTTTATCACCACCGTGTTTGGAGTGAAAGAATAATGACATATGAAACGTGTTTGAGTGTCCTAAAAAGCACTGTATAAAACCAATGCATTATTATTATTATTATTATTATTACTATTATTATTACCGGCCTTAACTCTGCCCATCTTCCTTGCCTTGTTTACCTTTACACCTGTTTCTCCTTCTTGTATCTCTCCGTAGACAATCTGCACACGCACAGTCCTAGCCCTCCTTCATTGATATCAAAGGAGTTGTTACAGTTGTTTTGTTTTCTCCCCTCACAGAACTACAAGAGGAAAACAGAGGCGGCTAAGAAGGAGTACCTGAAAGCCCTGGCCGCCTACAGAGCCAGTCTGGTTTCCAAGGTAACGGCGGGGGGTCACTTCTTTGATATACATGGGTCAGTGCTGATATAAGGCATGATAAATTAGACAGAGAAGCCTCCCCCCTCTCCCCCGCCCCCTCCCCTCCTCTCCCTCTCAAGCCAAAGGGGCTGAGCTCTGGTGGAGGCGGGTGTGTGCCGAGCGGAGAACAGTTGGAATTAGGTCTTGGACACACCTGATTTGAGACCTGGGGAGACGTAATGTTTGTCTGTGTGCTGTGTGGGCGACAAGCTGCTTTCCAAATGTATGAACAAACAAGCTTTTTGTTTGTCTGGAAAGGATATTGAGGATTAATCTAAAGTTTATCGGCGTCCATTTTGATTCTTCTGTGTGTGTGTGTGTGTGTGTCATTAGAAAAGGTAGATAAAGTGGCTCTAAGTGGAATTCTCCTGACTTAAGATTTCTACGTGAAATATTTGTGATAACAAAGTTTATTTTTTGACAAAATCATGCATTATTATGTTCCAATGCTGTCTTTTCATCTGGTCTAGTTTCCTCAAGTTTCTTTTTTTGCGTGAAATTTACAAAAAACATGATTAGGGGAAAAAAATGTGATTCTGGAATATTTCTTGAGGGATTGTTGCTAATTCTCTAATATGTATTTGCTATTGTCTTATTCCTCTAAACAGGTTCTAGCAGATTCCACAATTAATTTGACTCACAAAAACGTACTTCCCGCGTTGTTTTATAGTTTGTTCATATTTATAACGTGACTTTCTGGTCGGACAAGGGCAACAGACATATTAAAAGTAATTAGTAAAGTAAAGTAAACATGGCTCATCTAATTTAAAGACCTTATGCCGGGTTTGATTTATTTAGAAATACAGTTTTAATACCATTTTATATTAGAAGAGAACTACTAAAGGTTTCAAAATCAGTTGTTGTTTTTTTTGTCTGATCCCCCCAAATCGAAATAACCCCATAGCAACGCCCTTAGAGACGGAAAAACTTGACAGCCCTTGGTGACGTCAGAGTGGGTACGTTTCAACGCTGTAAGTTGTTTACAATTTGGTATTCGTTCTTTTTTCGCGGATATTCAAGATGACAAGGCCGTGTACAGCGAGTCTGACATAACTACTAGATTGTAACAGTTCGTTGTCATTGAGATAGTCCATTGGTTGTGTCGATGCGCTGACAATCCAGATACTGGGGTTCAAATCCCATCTCAGACACTTTTTCACACTCAAAACGGCAATTTATGTGTAGTGAGCAATTGTCACCTGTAGAGGGCAGTATTGTGTTGGGCACCAGTGGAGAGAAGAGAGAAAAGGCAGTCCTGTGGCATAGATCCATGGTTTTCAATGCATGGGCGTTACCCGCTGTGACGTCACACACAGGTTAGAGCATAGACAACTTAAATTCATGAAAAACACGTTCTTTTTATAAAATATAGGATTTTTTTTGCCGGAATCTCTTTCAGATTGACATTGTCATGCAATTTTGATATCCATTTTTTTTTTTTTTAAACCCGGCATAAGGTCTTTGATATATATTTTTTTAATTGAAAGTGTAATTATGAGACAAAATCTTCCTGAATCAATGTTTAAAATGTCAGAAACATGTTTTTTTTTTCCCCTAGCAATGATGGGATTGCATTTAGTAAACTTTAGTCAACCCAGACTAGACAGAATCAAAGTAGTCTCTGACCGCTTCCCAGTCCTCACTCCCTCTTGCCCCCATGGGAACCCTCTGCATGTGGGGCCTACAGGACAGAATACATGCATGTACATAAACCACATATTGTACTGTCATTAACCGAATTATAACTTGGAATATACGTAGTTATTTAGTGAAAAGGTCGGAGCTATCCTGTCCTCAGCCATCTGTAAATTCTGGTCCATGATCATTTCCTACATGTACGTCTGGGTCTGATCCTAGTGGCTGCGGTTTCCTCGGTTGAATCCCCTCCGACCAATCAGAGGGCGGGGTAGGCGGGTGTTGTAGGTCGGTGTCGGTGATGTCAAAAGTTTTCCGGAGCAAGAGAAATGTTTAACAAATGTCATTGCTGCAAAGATGTTGTGGCTCAACTCCCCACAGGTTCTGTTAGTGGCAAAGGATATGGCTAAAGCTAGGCTACATGCTAAAGCTAGGCTAAATGCTAAATGCCTCACTCACTCAGGCACATTACATACGTCACGGTAAACTCAGATCCAATCGTTTCAATCTGCAAAAGGAGTTAACCCCTCCCACCTGTTAACGGAGTCAATGGAGAAAATCAAGACCTTAGTACTAAATTAAATAAGTATGATTTTATGGTAAAGACCAGGCTAATGCTGAGGCCGTTTTCCCCCAACATTAAATTTAACGTGTTCAAACATTAATATTACACAATCGATCCCCAGTTGAAAGCCATCAGCGTACATGGCTCCTCCCGTCCGCTCCTCTGCTCCACACTTCCGCCCCACTTACTGCCCGAAAAACAAGCACCTTGATTAAAGCGTGAATAGATAATTGCTCAGGCTCTTCACACGGGGCGCACTTTCAGCTAAACACTATTCTCATCTCCTGTCTGCGCTGCAATTACACATTCATGTCGGAGCTCCTATACAAAGCCCTGATTGATAACCATATATGTTTGGGAGACTCAAAAACAGCCTGTACCCCATGACCATCCCCCCTCGTTCACTCCGCAGCCAATCGCGTCTCGGCTCTGTCTCTTTTTTCCCGAACTACCATCCAAGCAGGCTTTTCAGAGCGGTGCACGGAGAATTGGATGTAATTGGAGCTTCATTTAGAGATTTCACATCTTGAGCGTGCACCTGTTGTCTTTGTGTGGTGCGAGAGGAGGAAGAAGTTATAACCATAAAAACAAATACATCTGAACCAAAGTGTGAACATGGATCATCATCGTGAATGTTATTACTGCTGCTTTAACTTTGGTTATTTCAGTGTCTAGGAGAATACTGAGTACATGACCTATAATGTATTCTGTAAAGTATTCTGGGGTTTATACACGGAGATATAGTAGAAGAAGAAGTGGTTTATACACGGAGATATAGTAGAAGAAGAAGCGCTGTCAAAACGCCATCTTTTTGTGCGGTGTTTGTAGCAACCGCACAAATAGAGAGAAAGACCAGAGTTTGTTCATGTTCCAACTGTGGGCTCATATAAAGAAGGACACTTTGAAAAAAATCACTGGAATGAGGCGGGCGAGGTGGATCAAGGCTTTCCAAGATATGCGCCCCCTGCAGGCCACCCCAATGAAACGCAGGCAACCTGAGTCAGGGAGAGTGGGAGAGGCTGCAGTACCACTTTTGTCCACATTTTTACATACAGCTCCTTTAAATAATTTGCTTCACAATATTTGAAATGGACTATTACAAAACATTTTTTGTCTGATCAATTAGAACAAACACCTGTAGAAAAACACAATATACATTTAGGTAAAAAGAGAGACAACTAGAGTGTTGTTCAGTGTGTGGGAGTTTTGTAGATTTTCTGTCTGAACAGTTTGTTTAAAATAAAAAAGAGGGAGAAGAGAGCAGTGATCGTGCTCAGTACACACAGCACTACTGAATGCTCTGTAATTAGAGGCTGGATTTAGAATGTAAATGCAGCGTTCAATGACAGTAGGCTATTATATTTTCACATTGAGCAAAATGTTCTCATTAAAAAAAGATAATGTTTCCCTTCATGTGGCTGTGTTACTGTTGGGTTTTTAAACACTGTTTGGAACGTTCTCCATTTACCTCCACTGCAGAATTGTTTTTAATTTTTATAATACTTCCATAATCCAGTCACATGAATAATTTATATCTTGATCCAGAAAGTGTGAGGAATGCAGCATAATCACTTTCCAGCTTGTACTTTCTAGTAGTACTTTAGGAAACGTGTGCGATTGGAATGGTATGTCACTGAAATTAATTATAAATCAATTAATGTTAAGACAGGGGTGTCCAAACATTTTAGCAAGAGGGCCACTTTAGTTCACCAGACTGGTCCAGACTGAAAAACTGTCTTAACTGGTATCGGGCTGTTCTGAGCTTTAAAATGATCTATAACAGAGCTGAAGTTGGCTGAATGACATGTTTACCACCTCACCAGCTTCAGTAACATCCACAGAAGTTTGTGACACAATTAAAAACCACCTCAGTGCAGTTTGTACAATAACATCAACGACTACATTCCAGACGTACTGGGCTTTAGAACAAGGTCTATACTGGCTGAGCTGAAGTTGGATGGATGACACAGTCGACTTGTGTTTATGATCTCAAAGACTAATTTGGGTTAGCAAGGCAGAGGGCCACATAGAATGACACTGAGGGCCGCACTTGGTCCCCGGGCCTGAGTTTGGACAAGTCTGGATTAAGAGATCCAAATAAATGACTTTTAAGAGTCTAAAAGTTTGCAGTTATGGTCCGAGTCAACACAGCGGGGGTCATACTCAGCAAATGCAGAGGACCTCAATCTGGGAGGGGCCTCTGAGGAGACGGCTTTACTAAATACTACCGTCATTTCAAAACGTTATTTCCATTTATGTTCAGTCATTCATTTTCATCCCCTTTATTAGTCCATTTCTGACACACGGCCTTGGTGCTTCGGCGGGGGCTTCAGGGAAAGTGGGGTAAAGTGTCTTGCCCAGGGACACAACAGCAGCAGACATCAGTGGGAGCAGGTGTTTGTTTCCTCTTTGGCTGAGGGCCTCCAAAAGTCCAGAAACTGCTCTAGTTATAATCTTATTTTTGAATGAATAAAACGTCAATCCTTCAAAAGTATAATATGTTTATTCAAAGTTTTTCTAACAATGATTCTAACATGACATTTCTGTGCAGTCTTACAGCGACCCGGCAGAGGGCAAGTGCGTACAGACGAGCCAGGCGTCCCCTCACATGATGCCAGCCAACCCGCCCCTGTACAGCGTGCCCCCCCAGCCGTCGTCCCCGTACTTGGGCCCCGGGGCCTTTCCTCTGAGCGACCTGCAGAGCTACACAGGCCACGCCCCTCGCCACGCCCTGTCGCAGACGCTCAGCCAATCACAGATGCTGCCCAGCATTAGTGCCTCTCCTCCCTCCTCCTTCCAGATCAGCCCGCCTCTGCACCCACACCAGCAGCTCTCCCTGCACCAGAGCTCGCTGCTCAACCAGCCAATCCGCATGCAGCAGGTCCAGTCCCAGCCAATCATCTCCCACCAGATGGGGCTGCAGGCCTCGCTCCACTCCCCGCCTCCTGGACAGCAGGTAGGACACATGCTACTGGCCGCACACATTTGTAACCAAGAGGCATTCATCTTTTGTAAACACTGAACTTAAAAATAAAACAATAAATGGGTAATTTATTCAAGTAAAAAATGAATTACCCATTTATTTGGTCCAAAGTAAAAAAATTGGGTAATTTTTTTACCCAATTTTTGGGTCCAAAGTAAAAAAATTCTAAAAGTTAGCTTTTCTCCAGTGGATTTGTGCCTGATCCACTTGGTTCGGACCATGAATCCTCTCTGCTCTGGTCTGGACCAGTGTAAAACCATGAACACTGTACTGCAGCAACATCTCAGGTAGAAAAATTGTTTAGCACAAAACAACAACAGTTTCAGAGACACTCAGGACTTGCTGCAGTTTCCAGAACATTCTAAAGTAAACAACGTTCATTTGCACATTTGAAGAAAAGCCTAACCACATGTTGTCTTCATCATCAGGGTTACTCTCACCTGCAGTCCGAGTATCAGAAGAGTATCGGGGGTTCCCAGTCTCCAGGGGCTCCTGGCTCAGGTCCAGGGGGTATCGCCCCGAGTCACGACTGGGACAGTGAATACTGCAATCGAGAGTGTGGCAACCACTGCAGGTAAGATCTAACAAGCCAGATATCACACTGAACTTCAGGAAGTGTGCTCTTCTGTTCCCTTTCAGTAAGTTCTAAACATAGGGCCTTGATGAATGCATCTTTTCATCTTTTCACTAAACGGAAAAAAGTCCATAAACATCTGTTAGAAAAGTAATTATCATATTTTTCACACCGTTCACAATGGCAGTGTGCAGACTGTCAGCTGGGTCTATGAGGGGCAGGCCGCTGCAGAGGTAACCGTGAGATAATACAGGTTCTTCTGTGATTGTCAGCCTGAGAGGAAAACAAATGTTCAGAACACAACTTTTATCTGCTCCGTTCTGAACGCAGTGGCAGGCTGTCGCTGCTGCTGAAGCTCTCTCACAGATACAGAATTGTGCAGTGTCTCCAAGTTAAGCACAAACTGTCCATTTGAATGGAATAACAAGCTCCGTTAGCATGTCAGCGTAGCATCTCAAGTGCCACAAGGTTCCAGGATGGATTGTCGCTGGCTAAATTGTCTAGCTTTGTTGCTCGCAGACATGCAGATTCTGTATCATTTGCCGTAGATGGAACATACAGGGATGTCCAAAAGTGTTGTTTGGAGCATTATAGATCTTTCTTTGT
The DNA here is from genome assembly GCA_964034765.1 of Knipowitschia caucasica. NCBI lineage: Eukaryota > Metazoa > Chordata > Actinopteri > Gobiiformes > Gobiidae > Knipowitschia > Knipowitschia caucasica. The sequence continues at coordinate 42,599,956 of OZ035828.1, read as the reverse complement.
TTTGTTAAACTGAGAAGTCCGTACTTTTCCACTTGATGTTTGTTAAGTTTGCTTCAACGCTCAGATTATCTACCGGTGACGTCGCAAATTCTGAGAGGAACTTCCGATTATTGCCTCGGTATAAAACCATTTGACCTCTGTGAAACTCTGGTCTTTTTCTACACTGTGTTATTGTTAACCCACTCAAAGAGAAAGTTTTCAAAGCATAAGAACACAGAGAAAACCTTCAGAGGCTTCTAAGGTTTGACCCACAGAGTGTAAAGACACCATCTCATTTGGTCCAGGGTCCTGTTCGTGGACTTCAGCTCTGCCTTCAACACAATCCTGCCATCCCTGCTCCAGGACAAGCTCTCCCAGCTCAACGTGCCCGATTCCACCTGCAGGTGGATCACTGACTTCCTGACGGACAGGAAGCAGCGAGTGCGTCTGGGGAAGAATGTCTCGGACTCTCGGATTATAAATACAGGAGCCCTACAGGGCTGTGTTCTTTCTCCCCTGCTCTTCTCCCTGTACACCAACCACTGCACCTCCAGCCACGACTCCGTGAAGCTGATCAAGTTCGCGGACGACACCACCCTCATTGGACTCATCTCCAACAACGATGAGTCCGGCTACAGGAGGGAGGTGGACCGGCTGGTGTCCTGGTGCAGTGGTAACAACCTGGAGCTGAACGCCCAGAAGACAGTGGAGATGATTGTGGACTTCAGGAAGAGCACTGTCCCCCCACCCCCACCCTCCGTGATGGACTCCCCCATCACCTCTGTGGAGTCCTTCCGTTTCCTGGGCACCACCATCACCCAGGACCTCAAGTGGGAGCCGACCATCAGCTCCCTCATCAAGAAGGCCCAGCAGAGGATGTACTTCCTGCGGCAGCTCAGGAAAGCCAAGCTGCCTGCACAGATGTTGGTGCAGTTCTACACGGCCATCATCGAGTCCATCCTCACCTCCTCCGTCACCGTGTGGTTCGCTGGAGCCACAGTCAGGGACAAACAGACTACAGCGCATTGTGCGCTCTGCAGAGGAAGTGATCGGCCGCAGCCTTCCATCGCTGCAGGACCTGTACGTCGCCCGAGCTCGAGGCCGGGCTGGTCGTATCACAGCCGACCCCTCTCACCCTGCACATGGACTATTCCAACCACTCCCCTCAGGCAGGAGGTTGCGGTCCATCAGGACTAGAACCTCCCGCCACAAGAACAGTTTCTTCCCCTCTGCTGTTGGACTCTTGAACACTTCTTAACCTGTCCCCCCGCCCTTTATAAAGTCACTTTACTGCCCATCATACGTCACTTTACTTCACTGTACTGCTGTCACCTTACATTGTGTGCACCATGTGCACTTTTATATTGTAAATAGTAACTGTAACTCTATTTTAAATTTAAATGTATTCTTTAGAAGTGTTTTTTATTCTTATTTTTATTATCTCTTTTTGACTGTTGCACTGAGCCAAAGAAATTTCCTAGTCTGTGACCTCCTGTTACTTACGTGGCAATAAAAATGATTCTGATTCTGATTCTGATTCTGGGTATATATCTGCGACCAAATCGATGTCTTCACCTCCATTGTCTGCCTTGACGTCTCTCTCCATATCCTGTTTTCATTCAAAAGGACGTCTGGATCAGGCAGGTCCAAACCAAGGCCCATGGGCCAACGGCGGCCGGCTTTTCCATTGTATGTGGTCCTCTGCCGTGCTAGCACAAAGTAGTCATTGAGGTTCTTTTACAGTGTCATCCAGCCAACTTTACCTCCACCAACATAGTCATGCTGTACCTCCATGTAAAACTCATCGTCAACTTTTTTGTAAATACTGACATTTGGGTAACACTTTAGATTAGCGCTCAAATATTAACAGCTAACTAAGTGCTAATTAGTGTATCCTAGCCCTAACTCTATCCTTATGCCTAACCCAAACCCACCTGTTATAGGGTCAGATAGTAGTTAGGTAGATGTTGAACAAGGCCATGTAGAAGTACTTGCTAAATACCAATGAAGAGCTAAATAACTTTACACATATTAGCACGTTATTGGCTGTTAATTAGTGAGGGCTAAACTAAAGTGTTTTGGATTGTGTCACAAAAACCTGTATATGGCAGAAATACACAAATCAGATCCCATTTTAAAGCCCTGAACAGCCCATTTTTACAATCCATGTTATCAGCTCCTGGACAAGTCTGGTGATGCACAGTGGCCCTCCTAGTAAAAAAAAGTTTGGACACCCCTGGTTTGGATCAATCAAATGGAATTGATTTGGCTTCATGCATGTTGAACACAGTGCTGCTTCTACGGTTCGCGCTGCCGCCTTCAGGATCTACTGTGATTTGACTATTTTCACTACTGTTTGGCCCTTAGTTGTCATTTCCTTTACAGTCACTATGATATCACACAGGCACAAATCAGCGTCACAAATATCCGACCGCTGACAGAACATTACCAACCTCCTCTTTTCGGTTGTTCTCTTCAAGGCAAGGCAAGGCAAGGCAAGTTTATTTATATAGCACAATTCATACACAAGGCAAATCAAAGTGCTGAACAAAACAAGAAAGCATTAAAATCATAAATAATCACAGAACATTAAAAAGAAAGATACAAATATAAAATCCCTCAGTTGTATGCACAGCTAAACAGAACTGTCTTTAACCTGGTTTTAAACATTGTCAGAGAGGAGGCCTGTCTCACATCTTCAGGAAGACTGTTCCAGATTTTAGCAGCATGAATCTGAAAAGCAGCCTCCCCATGTTTAGTTCTGACTCTGGGCACTAACAAGAGTCCAGTCCCTCCAGTCCCTGTGCTCCTCAGAGTCCGGGCTGGTTCATATGGGACTAACATGTCACTAATAAAAAGCTCGGGGTGGGTCTCTTGGTCAGATAGCCTCCTGGCCTTTGAACGTAGCACACTCTATCTTTGGGAATCTAATCTGTGTCTTTTGTCTTTGCAGTGGCAGCATGATAGGCAGGGACAAGCCTCTCTACCTCACCTGAAACTGAAGATTTGCTCTGTGGAAATACAAAGGGGAGTCTATGTGGTCCCCTCCAGACCCCCCCACCATCACCATCGCCATCTCCTCCGAACATATCCGACACATGCAGACACTTACATCCACACGACCCTCCTTTTCGTCAGTCAGTGTAAACATTCTTTCTCTCCAAACCATGTGTGAGCAGTTTTTTGACTAGATGACTACTGTCTGTACCACTTAATGTATTAGCAGTCTTCTTCTTGCTGTTTACATTTGCCAAGCACTTATTCACCCCCCGCGCTCTGAGTTTTTTGTGTCACGGCGGAGCATCGAGATCCCATCCAGCTTTAAACGAACAGGAAAAAGACTGGCAATTTGTAAGGTTTTTGCTTTTAGTATTATTTAACTATTTTTGTTGGTGTTGGTTGATATCTGATTTCCACCAGTGACGCAGTATGGTTTAGTTTTACAGGCTGAGGTTTTGTAAAGGCCATTTTACCGGGGTCTGGTTGTGAAGAGGAAGTGAAAGTAGAGATCTCGAGACTTTATACAGTTTTTTGCATGAGGTGGGGGCGTAACCAAAACAAAACAAATCATTTTTTTATCATTTTAAAAGATGTTTTTTTTCCACCTTGAGGCCAATCTCAGTATTTCACAAAAAAGACATTTAGGAATAACATGGGATCAGTAAATCATCAGCTTTGTCTGCATCTATCTGCAGCTTTAATACTTTGCTCTATTAGTCTAATCTTACAGAAACATGCATTTTTAAGAAAATAAACACAATAAGTTTTTTGTTACTGTATATTGTAGCCTACAGTAATAAGCCATTTGAATCACTTTCAGAAAAAAATATTATTTTTGTTCAAACATTTTTCTGTAGACTCAAAACAGCCTTGTATCAGGATGGACAATTCTATAAAAATCAGTGACCACTTTTCCATTAGCCTGTTATTATCCATCCGTAAACTCTGGTCCATGATCATTTCCTACATGTACGTCTGGGTCTGATCCTAGTGGCTGCAGTTTCTTTTGTTGAATCCCCTCCGACCAATCAGAGAGCGGGGGGGGGGGGGCGAGTGTTGTAGGTTTTTCACCGAATTTCAAGAAAGATCTCCAAATATCAAGAAATTGAAGCCGGAGCAAGAGGAATGTTTAGCAAATGTCATTGCTGCAAAGATGTTGTGGCTCTACTCCCCACGGGCTCCGTTAGTGCTTAAGCTGAAGCTAAATGCTTAAGCTAGGCTAAATGCTAAAAGCCGCACTCACTTGGGCTCATTACATACGTCACAGTAAACTCAGATCCAATGGTTTCAATCTGCAAAAGGAGTTAACCCCTCCCACCTGTTAACGGAGTCAATGGAGCAAATCCAGACCTTAGTATGAAATGAAATGAGTACTATGGTGCGGTAAGACCAGGCTACTTATCAATCTTATTCTAAACCAAACTGTGATTTGGTGGAAATGTTTATTTTGTGGATATTTCTCCCTGTGAAAATCTTTTATTCCAAGGGCCTTCATGTTACATCTGTAAAGACCCCAAAATCATTACTACTATTTCTATACTTGAGCTTGGGTTGAACTTTTTCTTTTTTACACGTGAGAAAGATTAAAGTCCACTCAGCCGTTTGATTGTAAATATTCCGTTTATGGGAGAAGTCCACACAGACTTTCCTCCTCTTGATGATTACATGTACATGTTTGCGCACGTATGAATGTGTGCGACTGTGTGAAGGAGAGTCTGTGGGATCCAACCCTTTCTGACTGTGTGGAGGAGAGTCTGTGGGATCCAACCCTTTCTGACTGTGTGGAGGAGAGTCTGTGGGATCCAACCCTTTCTGACTGTGTGAAGGAGAGTCTGTGGGATCCAACCCTTTCTGACTGTGTGGAGGAGAGTCTGTGGGATCCAACCCTTTCTGACTGTGTGAAGGAGAGTCTGTGGGATCCAACCCTTTCTGACTGTGTGAAGGAGAGTCTGTGGGATCCAACCCTTTCTGACTGTGTGGAGGAGAGTCTGTGGGATCCAACCCTTTCTGACTGTGTGAAGGAGAGTCTGTGGGATCCAGCCCTTTCTGACTGTGTGAAGGAGAGTCTGTGGGATCCAACCCTTTCTGACTGTGTGAAGGAGAGTCTGTGGGATCCAGCCCTTTCTGACTGTGTGAAGGCAGCGTCTGGTGAATATTAACATCCTCGTGCAGCTGGGTTTCTGAAGAACATTTCACACTCTGCTTTTTACATCAAATCTGTGCTCACTGCTGTGTTTTTGTCCTGACAGACTTCAAACGGAACCCTCAAATCTGTAAAGCGACGTTATTGCTTTGTCTGTAGAGTCCCACAGTATCGGTCTAACATGTGTTCATGGAGGACATATTGTGCTAAATCCACCTGTACGTTATCATTAGTTCTCCTTTACCAGACCAAACTTTATCAGACTAGTTTTTAGCCTGATTTGTGCATTTTTATGTTTATTCTACTGCATTGAAGTTTCTATTGATCCAACAACCACTGTTTTCATTGACACCTGCAATTATATTCTATCCTATTCTAACCTAGCCTGGCCTTAGCTAACCGTACACTCCGGTCAATCATCATTTCCTGCATGTAACGTCTGGGTCTGGTCCCTGTGTTTGAGATTACAATGGGTTAAATTCCATCCGACCAATCAGCGAGCACGGGAGGCGGGTGTTGTAGTTAGATGTGGGTGACGTCAAGAGTTTGCGCCGAACGGGAAGGTTGTAGTTTTAAAATGGCAAATAATGTGATAGTAAAGTATTCCGGTCTGGTTCTATCAAGAAATTAAAGCCGGAGCAAGAGGAATCCAAGAGGCTCCGTTAGCGGCAAAGGAGATGGCTAAAGCTAGGCTAAATGCTAAATGCTAACGACAGACTCGGGCTCATTACATACGTCACGGTAAACTCAGATCCAATGGTTTCAATCTGCAAAAGGAGTTAGCCCCTCCCACCTGTTCACGGAGTCAATGGAGACAATCCAGACCTCAGTACGAAAGGAAATGAGTACTATGGTGTGGTACGACCAGGCTAATTCTATCCTATTCTTTCTATATTATTGTTATTTTTGAATCCAGGAGTGGCGTATGAAAACCAAAATATCTGCAGCTTTTTAGGCGACCATGTTTACGTGTTGTGTAAAGAAGCACAAACTAGAGCCTCAAGTTTAAACACTGAACTCAGCAGATTTTGGTAAATTATTTTTAGCAGGAAATAGACCTTAAAGTGGTGCAATTGTATCATCGTGATCCATGTGTCAGAGATGAAAACTACTGCAGCCAAAAGCACAATATGTCTTCTTGAACTTGCATCTATCGTTTTGTCATGAATAACCACGTGTTGTCTCAGGTAAAGGGGACTTTGAAAAATCTCATTCTGTGGGAGAGACAAAGCCATGGCGTCACTCTGGGGACGACGACACACTTCTCGTTTGTGACAGGAACAAAAATGAATGAAAAATATGGCATTACTTTTCCGCTATAGTTGGTGTTTTCTGAACTTTTATGTGGGAAAAACTGACTTTTTCGCTGACAAAACTATCTGTTTTTAACTCACATTTACCGTAGCAGAATTATAACTTTGTGTAAAATCCCTGCCAATTGTAGTTATGTTATTATTTGTAAAGCCAGTAATGATAAATATTTGAAATGTTATCAAACTGTTTTTCCCCATTTGTTTTGACATTATTTTTCTTATTTATAAAAATGAATAACTTTTTCTCCTTACGATGAAGGTGTATTTTATTTGATTGTTTTTGCATATTTGATAAATCATTGACCATGCATTTATTATTATTATTATTATTGTTTTCTACATTTGCGATGCTGCTGTTCCCCGTTTTATCTGCAGCAGCTCCTCCTGTCACAACGCTTATTTTAGTTCAAACCTGCATAATAAACAAAAATATGTGGAAAAGTTTGCTCTTTGATTCTTTTTAATCAGATTCAGATTCATTCATTTGCCATTTGCAGTAAAAAAACACATTGGAATACATCTGTAAAAGTCCCCAGTGTGCACCAGACAAGTACAGACATAAAACAAATAAAAAAGCAAACAATTGTCAACAACTGTGAAATTGATCGGCTAAAACAGTTTCAACAAGAGCAAGAAAATTAAAGTGCTCTGTTCAAACTGATAACAGCTTGTGGAAAAAAAAACTATAAGCATAACGAGATGTCCTGCATCTCAGAGAACGATATCGTCTGCCAGAGGGAAGAAGCTGGAACATGGCTTTTCCAGGGTGGTCAGAAGAGTCGTTGATAATTCTAAGAGCTCGGTTTAAAAGTCTGGATTTATAAAGAACCTCCAGAACAGGAAGCTCACAGCCCACGGTCCTCTTTGCAGAGCGGAGCACCTTGTTTAGAGCTCTCCTAATTCCCCTGGACTTGATGCAGACTTTTAGAGTCCTTTACGAAGCACATGTGAGTGATTCATGTCCGGGTCAAATGCTTCAGGATCTCTTCACCCGTCTGAGCTCATTAGACGGAGCAGACTTTCTGAACAGGAGCAGATGCAGATTTGTCGTAGGCGTCTGTGAGATCAAGATTAATGTTACATGCACCAGGCTCACGGCCAAATATAACTTTACCCTAAGATTTAAGTGTAAAGTGTAAGAGTAAACTTTTGTAGGAATGTGAAAATATTTGTGGTTGTCAATTTTGTGGCGGTTTATGTTTAATGGTTCTTGGGTAACAAACGGTTCGTCACATGAAGCTGCTCAAGGATTCTCACTTTATTATCATTTTGTTTTCACCGTAGTATGGTGAAGATTTATTTAAAGGAGCAGTGTGTAAACATGTGGCCAAAAGTGGTACTGCAGCCTCTCCCACTCTCCCTGACTCAGGTTGCCAGATATGCAGACGAATCCAGCTGGGACCATAACAGCTGAATAGACAAGAGTTTAATCAACAACAAATCTATAACCAACACCTTTTTCACAAAGATAGAAATCCTGGTTTTATTCCTTGTTTTGTCGTTAATGATTTGAGAAACATAACGAGACCTTTCTTAGTTCTGCGCCACATGGTATTTTACCAGTGAGATTAGCTCCACGGGGTGAGATCTGGCGCCCGGATTACAGACTTTCTGATTGGTGAAACGGTGGAAGACGGGACATCGAAATGAAAACAATAACAAGTATACAACACAATATAACACAATTTATTCTTGTATAGCCCTAAATCACAACAGTATTATCTCAAAGACTTAACAAAACCATTGAAATCACCAACACAGATCAGAGAATCAACAGTTAAAACACAATATCATCAGCACAGTCCTTCTTGTCAGACTCTAACTGTCCCACAGACCCTCCTGGTTCAGTACACAAACGCACCTTTGGAGACCCACAGACACACATGATAAAACATATACAACTTTGACAACCAACTAGAACACGGTGAGATAAGGCGTAGTGGAAAAATCGTTGCCAAAGCGTGTTTAAAATCAAAAGAGCCACTTCAGAAGCGGCTCCTCTCAGGACTGAAGCCTCTGCTCTTGTTTCTGCTGCAGCTCGTGTGACTTTGTGGTGGAGCAACAGCAGCAGGAAGTGTGGGCGGCTTTAACACGAATTACATTTTGTTTTGTTTTCCCCATCAGTTAAGACATTTCTTTTTATAGAAAGTGTCATGAACTGTGGCGCCGTGAGAGTACATATTCTAACAGTAAACACCACACAGCCCCGACACGCCAAAGTTTACCAGCATTAGCTTTATTTGTTACTGAGAAAGGTTGTTTATGATTGTATTGTGTTTGGTATCCACTCGACTAAACGCACAATACTAAATATACCATAACAAAGACAGTGTTGGGGGGTAAACTTTAGTATTTAGAGCAGGTGTCTCCAGCCTTTTAACACCCAGAGAGCTACAGTACCGGGACGATAAAGCCAGAGAGCTATAGTCCCGGGACGATAAAGCCAGAGAGCTATAGTCCCGGGACGATAAAGCCAGAGAGCTATAGTCCCGGGACGATAAAGCCAGAGAGCTATAGTCCCGGGACGATAAAGCCAGAGAGCTACAGTCCCGGGACGATAAAGCCAGAGAGCTATAGTCCCGGGACGATAAAGCCAGAGAGCTACAGTCCCGGTGTAACAGGCCGTTTTAAACCCCGGGGTTTATTCTGGCCTAGGCTATTTTAACCCCCCTTAGGCCAGATTAACCCCCCTCTTGTTTTATCTAATAATGATAAAATATACGTTATTAAATATTTTTTCTAAACTTCAAAATTATTCAAAATCATTTAGAAGTAGTTTGTTAATTACTCTATAGCCCTAATTAGTGTGATTGCTTTTCATACTTTGTTTGATTTTCCTAAATGTATATAGTAAGAAATAAAGAAATAAAAATAATATTGCTTGTATTTTATTGTTATCATACAAAATGAAAGGGGGGGTTAATCTGGCCTAAGGGGGGTTAAAATAGCCTAGGCCAGTTTATACCCCGGGGTGTATTCTGGCCTAGGCTACTTTAACCCCGGGGTGTATTCTGGCGGGGGGTTAAACTGGCCTGCTACACCGGGACGATAAAGGCAGAGAGCTACAACTTTAATTAGCCCGGGGAATTTTTTTTTAATGATATATTGGTGCGAATGAGAATGATATTGGGTACAGTCATCATTTATCATCACATATTTGTTACTAGTGACAAAGAAAGTGCATTTACAATTAGATTTACAATAACAAATACTTATAATGAATAACACAATGTGATAGATTAGGTATAATTAGATTTGTTCATTTCTAAATCCTTTGGCGAGCTACATGGAAGGAGGGGGCGAGCTACATGGAAGGAGGTGGCGAGCTACATGGAAGGAGGGGGCGAGCTACATGGAAGGAGGGGGCGAGCTACATGGAAGGAGGGGGCGAGCTACATGGAAGGAGGGGGCGAGCTACATGGAAGGAGGGGGCGAGCTACATGGAAGGAGGTGGCGAGCTACATGGAAGGAGGGGGCGAGCTACATGGAAGGAGGGGGCGAGCTACATGGAAGGAGGGGGCGAGCTACATGGAAGGAGGTGGCGAGCTACATGGAAGGAGGTGGCGAGCTACATGGAAGGAGGTGGCGAGCTACATGGAAGGAGGTGGCGAGCTACCGGTTGGCGACCCCTGATAATAGAGTATAGTTACTTTCTCAAAATCACGGGAAAACATACATTCTAATATTATGTTTTGAAGGTTTAAAAGAAAAAACATTACGTATTCTTAAAGTGAATATTATATGTTTAGTTGTTAAATGCAGATGTTGAAGAACTTTGACTGTTTTACAAAAATATAAAACAAATTGTCGAATTATTAAATTTACTGAGGTTGTGGTTTTAAATATTTTAAAATGTATCTTTAAGTTATAATTTCATTACAATAATTATAAATATCCATCAGTCCATTTTCTTCCCCTTAATCCATTTCTGGGTCTGGGGGTGGCAGTCAGAGCACCAGCCCCTCACTGATCCTACTGCAGGTTTGATTATTCAGCGGGGGCTTCAGGCAAAGTGGGGTTAAGTGTCTTGCCCAAGGACACAACAACAGCAGTCATCAGTGGGAGTCGTGAAGTAGGTCTTGAGGTGGGCTGGAACCCACGACCTTCAGGCTCTAAGGCCAAAGCTCTACCAACTGAGCCACTGTCGCCCCATTATCCATAATCATACAAAATGCAAATATACAAAGATAAACATTTCAACAGTAAACACAAGTATTTTAAATATTCAGAATACAGGCACTACTTCTTCCAACGTAACAGAATACTATAAAAAATACAAATTCTAGCTCATGTATTCAGTATTCTGGCGTATTCTACCCAACACTGAACATGTATGTACATTTTATATATAATAAAAAAACTGAACGGATCATCACCGCTGCAGAAATCTCTTTACTTTGCTTCAAATCACTTTAATTTTATGTTTTTGCCTAAATGTTTGAAAGGTGAAATGTTTGTTAAAATATATCATAGTTTAAGCTGAATATAAATGACATGTGCTTTCCTTGTTATTTCATTTCAATTCCAAAGTCATAAACTATCTTTCAGATCAGAAAATGACTATTGTTTAACCGGTTTATTTATTTATTTGACAGAGAAAATATCAGTGATACATAGTTACATTATGAAAGATGCAGCTGATGCGACACATGCAGAGTGTTTTGCTAATGCTAATTTGTATCTGCTGTCCCTGGTTGAGCTTTTCCCTACACTGCAACACATTATACAGAATGAATAAAACAGGCCTAGCCCTAAAACACATATTTACAGTGATCAAACCTTAAGACATTCCTCCACCAAAGACAGCCAAACGGACAATACACATTCACAGTCAAAAACACACACACAAAATACTGAAAATCATTTAAAAATTGTAATCAGTCATTTAGTATTCCAGATCAATCCCACAGGTTAAACATTAAGCCTAAACAAGATTACCTTTCAAGAAAAATGTGACGCTGCAGTTTTGGTCTAATTGGGGTGAAAGAAGAGTGTGTGGAAGCGGTGTTAACGGGCTTTGAACCCACTTCCACTCTGCTCAGAAGCCACCGGCACATGACTGGCAACTGCACCACAATATCTCAGCTTTACCCAACGGAAAAAATAAGTCTCACCGAAACCAGAGCGAGAGAAACCTGACCTTAGCCGTTCGTAAACTGTGGTCCATGGTCATTTCCTACATGTACGTCTGGTCTTACCATGTGTAAACTCTGGTCCATGATCATTTCCTACATGTACGTCTGGGTCTGATCCTAGTGGCTGCAGTTTCCTCGGTTGAATCCTCTCCAACCAATCAGAGAGCGGGGGAGGCGGGTGTTGTAGGTCGGTGTCGGTGACGTTTTACTGTACAATGTATTTTATATTTTTTTTAATGCACATATAATTCAAGAAAGAAAGAAAGCTCAAAAGGAGAAGGTAGAAGCAAAGTAGATCGGCGGCGAATGCGATAGTAAAGTATTTTGTTCTGTTTGCTACAGCTAGGCTAAATGCTAAAGCTAGGCTAAATGCTAAAGCTAGGCTAAATGCTAAATGCCTCACTTACTCGGGCTCATTACATACGTCACAGTAAACTCAGATCCAATCGTTTCAATCTGCAAAAGGAGTTAACCCCTCCCACCTGTTAACGGAGTCAATGGAGCAAATCCAGACCTAAAAAAGAAATGAAATGGCAGGAAAATGTGAAAAACGCATTTGAGAATGCGGTAGCTACGAAAGCCCCATTCATTTAAAGAGTGCATTCTAAAGTCCAAGAGCCACTTTTGGACCATCCTGTAAAGGCATTTTTGAGATGAAAGAAGATGTCATACGAAAGCATTTGGTAATTCTCTGTCCGGGTACACCTCCACGACCTTTTGGAGCCGGGACCCTTACGCACTGGGGGCAATTTTGGAAGTGAGAGCGCTGCACACGTGGAAAACTGTGTGTTGCTAAAGCTCATCTAAATCCAGCAGTGGTACTTCTGAGTAACAAAGGGTCAAAAATATGGATGTGGAGTAGTTAGATAATAAGGAATTAACTTGTTGCAAATTTGCAACGCCTGCCTGGAGAGGGCTAGAGAAACCACAATGGCACTGAAATGGCTCTGCGTTCATTTGAATCCGCCCTCATCAGTCACTTTAACTGTTCGTACCCGGGTCCAGCTGCTGCGTTGCCCTCACAGAACTCCCCCTCAGATACTGATAATTGCACATTGGAGAGAGTTTACAAGGAAAGCCTTGTGTTGGTGTAATAAAGGCCTGTACCAGATGTTTGGGATTAGGGACCTTGTTATGTGAAAATACAATATAATTACTGGGGACGTTAGGTATTCGGCCCAGTCATGTACGCGGTATGTGCAGTATGTCTACAGAAGAGAGGAGCAGGGAGAGGGGGGAGAGGGGAGAGGGGGGAGGGGAAGAGAGAGAGTCATCGCATTGGCACGATGCATGTGTGCTATAAGGAGACATTTGGGAAGTGGAAAGATCTGTGTGTCTGAAAATTCAACACCATAGCAACCGAGCTGTGAAAGATGAGCATCTGCCAATCTGTCAAATAATTATATTATGCAGAAATGCAAAGTATTTGTATTGTATATATTTAATTATTCTCTTGTATGTATGTTATGTTATATTAATATGTTCTCTATCTCTCTCCCTCTCAAACAGAGCGTCTGGGTTGATAAACATAGAAAACTCAGAGTAGGTACCATGTAACAGAATCAAGAAGAAACTGCAGGTTTTCAGTATTTTTTCACACATTTTAAAATAATTCTCCGTGGAGGTGCACTGTGTAGTTTTTACTCCCATCTAGTGTTGAGATCATATATTGCAGTCCAGGGTACTACGGAAGCCTTTATTGGACAATTGTGTCTTTGACTCTCAAGCTGTGTTCAGATCACCGATGCATGGGGACGTGTGTAGATGGAGGTATGGACGTGTGTAGATGGAGGCATGGACGTGTGTAGATGGAGGTATGGACGTGTGTAGACGGAGGCATGGACGTGTGTAGATGGAGGCATGGACGTGTGTAGATGGAGGCATGGACGTGTGTAGATGGAGGCATGGACGTGTGTAGATGGAGGCATGGACGTGTGTAGATGGAGGTATGGACGTGTGTATTTGAACAATATTTTTTATTGCATTTTTAAACATAATCCCTACAATCACACAGACATAGAGAAAAAACAAAATAAAAAATAAAACAAAACCAGGCAGTCCCTAAGAATAGTAAAGGATGCAGAAACAGAAAAGGGTTATGAATATGTATATACACACACGTGTTTTGTATATGTATGTATATACACACACACACACCCACCCACCGATGAAAGTAGAAAAAGAATTAAAAAAAAAAAAAAAAAAAAAAAATAAATAAATAAATAAATAAAAAAACAACAGCAAAAAAAAAAAAAAAAAAAAAAGAATAATAATGAAATACACATGCATTCATATACAAGAAAATAAAATAAAAATAAAAATAAAAAATAAAAAACATAAATAAAAATAAAAAACAAAACAAAAATAAAAGTATACATACATACATAGACGTACACACATTCACACAAAAAAAAAGAAAAAAAAGAAATGAAAACAGCAAAAAAATAATAAACATGTTCAACACACCATACCTAACAGGTACAAACTTACACCCTCTCATGCGCACCCACACACACACACTCTCTCACACACACACACACACACACACACACACACGGACGAGAGTGCCCTTGCAAATATAGTATAGCATTATTACATGGGCATCTGTAGATGTATGCACATGTCTCTGTGCTTATATCTCTATCCCACATCCACATGAGCCATCATACCAACATGTACATTTCAATTATGCTTTTCACGGTCGAAAACTACTTTCAGTTCATAGCTCCTTGGAGGGTCTCGCTCGGAGTTGAAAGTCCAAACGAACCGTCCTATGACTTTATGTAATTCAAAAGCGGATTCCAGCAGAGCTCCCATTTGTGTATGCTCCCTGCAGATTTAAATCTATGTTTTTCCATGTGAATGATGTTCACCAACTCATTCAGCCAGTTTCTGAAGGATGGTGCTCCTGGACTTTTCCACTCTGTAAGAATGAGTCTTTTTGCTACGATTGTTCCCAGTTGTAGCGCACTCCGTAGGTGTTTGGGGAGCTTGTCTACCTCTGAGGAATGTCCGAAGATGGCCATGTCTCTGTCCACTAGCAGATCTATGCTGTAGATTCCAGAAAAAAAGTAAAAGATACTTGACCAAAACTGTAGTATTACAGGACACTCCCAAAAAGAGTGGAGAAGTGACCCTTCAGCTATGTTACACTTGTCACACATAGGAGACACATCAGGGTAAAATTTATGCAGAGTAGCCTTGCAGTAGTAGAAACGATGAATCACTTTATATTGAATTAATCTGAGTCTGCTATTAATTGAGCATTCATGGATTAGAGAGAGAGATTTTTCCCATTGTTGTTTTGCTATTGTAGAATTCAGTTCTCTCTCCCACGCTTTTTTAATGCCCTCTGTTGATGTAGTTGGTAGAAGACAGTTGGAAAATTTTGAGATTAATTTCTTGCTTGTAGGCGGTAGATTCAAAGTTTCTAGCACTGGAAAGCTTACCTGCAGTGATTCAGTAGATGGCAGGTATTCCCTTATGAAATGTCTTAACTGCATATACTGGAAGAAACTAGATTGGGGTAAGTTATACTTTGCTCTCAAATCGTTAAAGGAAACAAGTTTGCCCTCCCAGTGGATATCCTGTATACACTTAATTCCCTTGGAGTACCATTTGGAAAAGAAGTTGTTGATTGTCGATGGAATAAAAGCGTGGTTATGACACAAGGGTGTACACACTGAGATATTAGGGATATTGCATATTTTTTTAACTTGACCTAGTATTCTGATTGAATTTCTTACTACCATACTGTGGCTTATTGACTTGATTGTGGTAACTGGATTAGTGAATAGCAGAGAATTTAATGATGAATAAGGTTTCTTAAGAGATAGTAGCTCCAACTGTATCCACTTGGGGGCAGACTTGAGCAATTCGTTGTTTGGGAATCCCATTTTCCAATATGTCAGTGCCTTCATGTTTGCTGCCCAGTAGTAATTTTTGAACACTGGAAGACCGAATCCACCCTCCTTTGTCGTTTTGTATAGATGTTTTTTAGATATCCTGTGTTTTTTGTATCCCCAAACAAAGTCTAAAATCACAGAATCCAGTTTTTTGAAGAACTCGTTTGGGATCATAATTGGCAAATTTTGAAAAAGATAAATAAATTTGGGAAGTAACACCATTTTAACAGCATTCACTTTACCGATCATTGAGAGTGGCAGCGTCTTCCAGTATTCAATGCATTTTTTAATCTTTTCTAGACCCTCAGAAGTTCAGTTTTAGTAATGACTCATATTCTTTGGAGATTTTTATACCCAAGTAAGTAATGTAATAATCCACAACTTTAATTGGACATTGAGCAATTATTCTGTTGTCCCCTATGAACATTAGTTCGCTCTTAGACCAGTTCACTCTATACCCTGAAATCTTAGAGAATGAATCTACATATGTTAATAGATGCGGAATTCCTTTTTCTGGATTCCCTAATGTGAGGAGAACATCATCCGCATAAAGTGATATGGGGCTATCAGATGTCCCCGGCGGGAGTGCTTCTATCAGGTATGGACGTGTGTAGATGGAGGCATGGACGTGTGTAGATGGAGGTATGGACGTGTGTAGATGGAGGCATGGACGTGTGTAGATGGAGGCATGGACGTGTGTAGATGGAGGCATGGACGTGTGTAGATGGAGGCATGGACGTGTGTAGATGGAGGCATGGACGTGTGTAGATGGAGGCATGGACGTGTGTAGATGGAGGCATGGACGTGTGTAGATGGAGGTATGGACGTGTGTAGATGGAGGCATGGACGTGTGTAGATGGAGGCATGGACGTGTGTAGATGGAGGCATGGACGTGTGTAGATGGAGGCATGGACGTGTGTAGATGGAGGCATGGACGTGTGTAGATGGAGGCATGGACGTGTGTAGATGGAGGCATGGACGTGTGTAGATGGAGGCATGGACGTGTGTAGATGGAGGCATGGACGTGTGTAGATGGAGGCATGGACGTGTGTAGATGGAGGCATGGACGTGTGTAGATGGAGGTATGGACGTGTGTAGATGGAGGCATGGACGTGTGTAGATGGAGGTATGGACGTGTGTAGATGGAGGCATGGACGTGTGTAGATGGAGGTATGGACGTGTGTAGATGGAGGCATGGACGTGTGTAGATGGAGGTATGGACGTGTGTAGATGGAGGCATGGACGTGTGTAGATGGAGGCATGGACGTGTGTAGATGGAGGCATGGACGTGTGTAGATGGAGGCATGGACGTGTGTAGATGGAGGTATGGACGTGTGTAGATGGAGGCATGGACGCACCTTCATGTATCAGCTGTATGAGTTTAGATAATCTGAAGTGATGGGTTCTTCCGTATCAACGAACACTTTAGAATCTTGTTCACAGTCACAGTAGAATGTCAACTCAAGATTAAGACATATGTTCACAAGCGCTGTGTCCCCCAGCCTCAGTCCTGGTTTAATCCTGGTTTAGCTCCTGCTTTGGTTGTTTTCGAGTGACTTTGTGTCCTGGTTTGTCCCCGTGACCACTTTGCTGCTCTCTGATTGGTTGCCGCACATGTGTGGAGTAAGGATGTTCATCTAGCCGCTGTACCCACTGCCTCTACTGCGCCGCAACAAGGCGTCTGCTGTGCGGGGTAAAGGTGCGTGCCGTGACGTCTATGCGAGGGTCGTCAGCATTGACTTTGAAATGAATTGAAACTTGCCGCGACGCATGATCCGGTCTGAATCTGAACACAGCTTCAGACTTTCACGGGGGCTGAGTAAAGAATCCTCCTACGTCTTAGTCACTTGACACAGTAGCTTGGAGGCGACATGTAAACAAGACCACGTTCTGAAGCGGCACCCGCTGCACCGAGGCTCTTATGAGTTTTACCTTGGATCTAGTACAATGTATAGTTTTACAAATGCGATGTGAAGAGAAGAGACATGTACAGTAATAACGGTTGTGGGAGCTTAAAATGATGACCATTGAAACAGGACAGAAAATGGCTAAAAGCTAATATTAGCCTCAGCGTTACCTATGACGCCCCGTCTGCATCACCAGGTAAGAAAACAGAACATTTTGTAACAGTAGAAATTACACATGAACCTTTAACTCCTGTTTATGAATTGGCTGATTGATAAATACGTGGTACAACAGATGAAAATTGAGTGAAATTGAAGTATAACAAGTTAAACACAGATTCACTTCATGGGATACTTTCTGTTTTCTTTGCATTTAATAAAATCAAAGAACGCATTTCTTTCTCTTATTTTCTATAACCTCGTCTATCTTTCCGGTAATGACAGTCTCCATCACACCACGGACTTTTCAATCAGCGTCCCGCTCTCAAAGAAACTCCATCTGTCTGCAACAGCTGAACAAGTCCATTGATTTGAGAGTTTGTCAAAACACATTTTGAAGAAGTTATTATGGAAATGTCAAGCTTCACATCATTGGTCTAAGTATTTTATTAAAGTATTTTATCAAACAGGTGAATACATCAAATGATATGAGTGCCCCGCGCCGTCTTTGTTTTTGTCAAAATGAAAAGAAAAATGCAATGTTCAGTTTGTCTCGTTTATCACTACAAATAGTAAAACATATTAAATAGAGCCAGTCCCTGTGCTCCTCATAGTCCCAGCAGGAGGCCAGTCCCTGTGCTCCTCAGAGTCCCAGCAGGAGGCCAGTCCCTGTGCTCCTCAGAGTCCCAGCAGGAGGCCAGTCCCTGTGCTCCTCAGAGTCCCAGCAGGAGGCCAGTCCCTGTGCTCCTCAGAGTCCCAGCAGGAGGCCAGTCCCTGTGCTCCTCAGAGTCCCAGCAGCAGGCCAGTCCCTGTGCTCCTCAGAGTCCCAGCAGGAGGCCAGTCCCTGTGCTCCTCAGAGTCCCAGCAGGAGGCCAGTCCCTGTGCTCCTCAGAGTCCCAGCAGGAGGCCAGTCCCTGTGCTCCTCAGAGTCACAGACGGAGTCCAGTCCCTGTGCTCCTCAGAGTTACAGACGGAGTCCAGTCCCTGCGCTCCTCAGAGTCCCAGCAGGAGGCCAGTCCCTGTGCTCCTCAGAGTCACAGACGGAGTCCAGTCCCTGTGCTCCTCAGAGTTACAGACGGAGTCCAGTCCCTGCGCTCCTCAGAGTCACAGAAGGAGGCCAGTCCCTGTGCTCCTCAGAGTCCCAGACGGAGGCCAGTCCCTGTGCTCTGTGTGATCTTCAACAAATGTAAGGTGACCCAAAAATCCATGAAAGAATGTGAAAGAAAAAATGTACCTATGGCCCGCTGCATCAATGGAACAGATAACGACTGATGACATGGACAAGACTAAAACTGTCATTTATTTCAAGTGTGGCCAAAATAATACAACATTTGTGGAAACTAGTCACCATCGAATCTTTCGTACCATAAATTAATTGCCTTTCCATCCTGTGAAATCTGCCCGTCAGTCTCCATCTGTTTTCACGGAACTATTAATACGCTACTGAGATTAAATATCGAGGAGACTTTCAAGCAACTGTATGCCACCTATAATTCTCTTTTCATTTGTCATGTAGAGGTGCCAAAGCCCAGACAAAAGAAGAGCTTCAACACATCACCTGTGCCAAAAAGCACAGGCGTGTGGGCTAATTACAATAAGGACAATTAAGGCATGTGCATGGTTCTAGCTAGAGGCTTCAGAGTAACATATGTTCTTCTTACATGACGGTGTCGGGTGAAGAGAGACGCCGTCAGCCTGAGGAGCAGGTGGCCGCGAAATACTCATGAATACCTCGTCAAATACAATGGTTTTGTGTGGGAAGACTGATTCCATTCCTTGGTAATAGTTTCAGGCAGGTTCAGCAACGGTTAGCTTAAAGTTAGCTGTCATAGTCGTGCGCTAACACAGGATCAGGGAGTTTTCCATCCATCGAGATTGCAAAAGAACTTGTGATACGGCTCTTCACAGCATTTGGTACTAAGGTCTGGATTTGCTCTATTGACTCCCACCTGTTAACTCCTTTTGCGCATTTAGTATTTAGCCTAGCTTTAGCCATCTCCTTCGCTGCTATTGGAGCCCGTGGGGAGCAGCGCCACTGTCTTTGCCAGCGATTACATTTCTCTTGCTCCGGCTTCGATTTCTTGATAGAACCAGAACAGAATACTTTACTATCACATTCTTCACCAAACTACAACGAGCTAATTCGGCACAAACTCTTGACGTCACCCACAAGTAACTACAACACCCGCCTCCCGTGCTCACTGATTGGTCGGATGGGATTCAACCGATCGTTAGCATTTAGCCTAGCTTTAGCCATCTCCTTTGCCGCTAACGGAGCCTCTTGGATTCCTCTTGCTTCGGCTTTAATTTCTTGATAGAACCAGACCGGAATACTTTACTATCACATTATTTGCCATTTTAAAACTACAACCTTCCCGTTCGGCGCAAACTCTTGACGTCACCCACATCTAACTACAACACCCGCCTCCCGTGCTCACTGATTGGTCGGATGGGATTCAACCGATTGTAATCTCAAACACAGGGACCAGACCCAGACGTTACATGCAGGAAATGCTGATTGACCGGAGTTTACGGGTGGCTAAGATCAGGCTTCCATTGTCCACCTTTGCAGAAGACAAATGCATCCGTCAGACCTGGGTGTTGTCGCACACAGTCAGCCGTGCTCAGTATTCCGGTCACACACCTCCTTCTCCTTCCATAATACAAGTCTACTTTAAAATTCATAACTACATTTGGAAAGAATAAAATGGCTTCCCTGATGGAATATTTTTTCAAAGCGCTTACTTGAGCAAAAACACAATTTGCTTTGGCATTTTTGATAACCACTTCGGTGAGCTGCTGTTCTAAGATTTACAGTTACAATACATTTAAATGAGGGAGAGAAGAAAAAAAAATCCCAGCTTTGCCACTGCATGAAATGAGCACTTATAATTCCTGCCTGTGGGAGAATTGTGGCGGAATTGACAGATTGTTGAAGTCAGAAAGAGTCAAACCCTAACGCTTATTTTGAAGATACTTTATTATCATTTTTGGCCTTTGGGACTGCAGTAAATCTGTCAGGGTTCCCCTGCTCTGGACGCTGCAGAGAGGCCGCAGCACCACAGCCCGTTTCGTCCTGTAGGTTCTTTTAGTTCAACAAGAGACAATACCAATGTTAAAACAGTAATAGAAATGACAGACACCAAACCTGATTTCAGATGTTATATTGAAGATTTGCAAGCAACATTACAAGAGTAACGGTCTGCGAACAGGTCTCGCTTCGCGTTGAATATAAGAAGTGGCCCCGGGGACGTCTTTCACCCTCCTGGTCAGAAGAAGCCCCCGTGCCTCCTTCTGTACATCTTTTATACTGTACATCCAAGGTCACTGACATCACAGATTCGTGGACTCTATGACTCTATGACTGCCAAAACCTGCACCTGCTTGATAACAACTCTAGTTTTTCTCACTTTTCATACAGAACTGCTACTATTCAGAAATAATAACCTTGACCTAACTGCTCTTTGAAATTTACACAAACAAGTGCTTTCTAGACCTAATCATTCTGACGTTTAAGTTGTTTAAGTATTAATTTAGCAACAGAAACAATACTAAACTGATTTTAGTTTAACTGGTGCAGGAGGCCTCTAATATTCCAACAGGACTATTGGAAATGAATGAAAACATGCGTCGATTAAGTCGCCAATGACTAAAAGACTATTCAATGTTGCAGCGCACGTACAGGACAGTAAGAGACACTGGGAGCGCACAGAAAATACAGTGTATGAAGCTGCTATGTTTCTTAGCTAGCTGTAAATCAGGGGTTCCCAACCTGTGGCGCGGGAGCTACCTGCAGCTCGCCAGCCCCTTTAAGGAAGCTCGCCAAAGGATTTAGAATTGAACACATTTTGAGCCATTACATGTCTATTATAAGCTTTAATACAGAGTTTTCAGTATTATCAGACATATAATAGAGAACACATTTTTTACATGTGTTCTCCATGTTTTGTCGTAATTATTAGATTCATTTTTAGTACGACTGCAAAAAGTTGTAGCTCTTTGCCTCTTCTTTAGTATAAAAGTAGTTCTGCGATTGAAAAAGTTTGGCGACCATTGCTGTAAATGCTAAAATATCAATCTTTCAAAATCTCTATTGTTTTCTATTGAGATTATTTATGGTTTTGTGATTGATTTTACCATTTGCAGAGACAGACGCTCAAGTGTGGGACAAATATAATCTCTTTTACTTGTCCGTCTCCTTCTTGCTCATGTCATTTAACAATTTAAAATGATTCCTACATATGTCTTTTTTCCCCGCCCTCCTCTAAACTCTAGCCTATACTTTATTGTCACTCTAATGCCACTTTTAGAAACACATTTACAGGTTCTTATCTAAGGTACATTTTGTGCGCTCTCATGACTGTCCTGCCTGTGAGCTACAACCCTGAAATGTCTCCACTGTGGGAAAGATCCAGGTTCTTTTATTCTGTGTTTCAGCCAAAATCATTCTCTTTCACTCAAGACACCATTGCTCACATAGTCCACCATTGCTCACATGGTCCACCATTGCTCACATGGTCCACCATTGCTCACATGGTCCACCATTGATCACATAGTCCACCATTGCTCACATAGTCCACCATTGCTCACATGGCCCACCATTGCTCACATAGTCCACCATTGATCACATAGTCCACCATTGCTCACATGGTCCACCATTGCTCACATGGTCCACCATTGATCACATAGTCCACCATTGCTCACATAGTCCACCATTGCTCACATGGTCCACCATTGCTCACATAGTCCACCATTGCTCACATGGTCCACCATTGCTCACATAGTCCACCATTGATCACATGGTCCACCATTGATCACATGGTCCACCATTGCTCACATAGTCCACCATTGCTCACATAGTCCACCATTGCTCACATAGTCCACCATTGCTCACATAGTCCACCATTGCTCACATAGTCCACCATTGCTCACATGGTCCACCATTGCTCACATAGTCCACCATTGCTCACATGGTCCACCATTGCTCACATAGTCCACCATTGCTCACATAGTCCACCATTGCTCACATAGTCCACCATTGCTCACATAGTCCACCATTGCTCACATAGTCCACCATTGCTCACATGGTCCCATTTTGACCAGTGCCGTGTTCTCATGTTGTTTGTCTTCTCTGTTGCTGTGATGGCACTTTGTATGAGTTTGCAAAAATGTACAATGTTTTGACCCAAACTCTTAAAAAAAAAATAAAAAAAGATATTGTTGAACACTGGACAAACTCTGTGTTCTCCTCTTTCCTACTGTTCTATAACCTGTGATGCAACACTGAAATGTCCCCACTGTGGGACAAATAAAGGATCTCTTAAACTTAATCTTAAAATCCCTTGAAAAAAATATGAATAAAATATATGAAAAAAGGTAAAATACTGCTTAAAATGATGAAAGTGTCTGTGAACAGAACAAGAAAATATGACGTTATTTTATTTATCATAAAAACAACATTATTCTTAAAATATAACATAACATACATATTTTATATAAATACTTAAAACAAGCTTAAACATTTCACTGCTCAACTTTTTTCTCCATTAAGATTGTGAAGTATCTTTGAACTAGTAAAATAATATATGACAAACTACATTTAAGTAAGTAAGTAAGTAATCTTTATGTATATACCGCCTTTCACAGACCAGAGTCACAAAGCGGTTTACAATTGTTATTTTTTATTTTTTTATTTAAAAAAGCAAAATTTATGTTGTTTTTAGTAAATAAATCCTACCAAGATTTAGCTTTTTTCAGTGTACGATTATTGAAATTAGAGCGATATTTGAAAAAAAAAATTGTCCACTTACCTTTGGCCCTCCGCGGGCGGTTATCCTTCTCTAAGCTCGGGTCCTCTACCAGAGGCCTGGGAGCTTGAGGGTTCTGCGCAGTATCTTTGCTGTTCCTAGCACTGCACATTTCTGGACCCAGATGTCCGAGGTTGTTCCGGGGATCCGCTGTAACCACTCTTCTAGCTTCGGGGTCACTGCCCCGAGTGCACCGATCACCACGGGCACTACTGTGACCTTTACCCTCCAGGCCCTCTCCAGCTCCTCTCTGAGACCTTGGTATTTCTCAAGCTTTTCATGTTCTTTTTTTGATATTTGATATATATATATATATATATATATATATATATATATATATATATATAGTATTTGGATAACGATATTATTACGAAAGGGAAAAATCTCTCATTAATGACACACAAATGCAGCATGGCACTTTAATTAACCTCGCTCTGTTCTTCTTCCACTCGTTGCCCATGATTTAATTGTTTACAGTTCTTTCTGTACAGTGTAGAATATTATAATTTGTAAGGCTAAAATTAAAATATTCAAATCAAATTAAATATGCTTCTATTTTATGAATATTACTGAGATTTTAAACCTTTAAACGCCAAAGCTGAATCTTCTTTTTTCTTTTGACTTATTTTTGTTATTGATTCCAGTAAAGTTCTCAATCACTTTGAAAGTTTCAGGGCTCTAAGTTACATCTCAGATTCAGATTCATTTATTTGCCATTTGCAGTAAAACCACATTGGAAAAACTGTGCAAGACTACCCCAGTGTGCACCAGACGGCACACACCAGAGCTCTTGCCACGGCGCCATGCAATCTGTTTCACATAACAAAAATAACTAAAAAAGACGAATGCCTTAAGGCTTCTCTCAAGTATATATATTGGTTTGTATTTTTTAGTGCATCACTATATTATTATATTTATTTATTAATTCTTCGGCAATCAGCCGAAAAGGATTGGGCTCAAGTTTAACACTTGTTTTGCCTGCACTCTAAATAAATCAACGTAAAGGTATAAAGGAGGATTTTCCCAAGTTTTAGGAAAGGACCGCCCTCTCCACTTTTTGACCAATTTGACGAGCACGTATCACCAGAATGATTGACAGTTGGGAGGACCAATAGTCTTGATGATCCACCCTCCTCCATTAACTTTTATGATCATGTAGAAAGGAAAGAGGACTCATAGATCAGGACTACACACAGCCTGAAAAAATACAATTCACAATATTCTTTTTACCATATATAGAAAAACTACTTGTTCTAAACTGCAACTGCGTGAAAATAACCATGGATATACCTGAATATAAAAAGTGAATATAACTTGGAGAGGATGTAAAATATATATATATAGACCCGTATATTCTGCCGTTCTGCTGAGAGTGAGAATTAGATACAGTGGGATGTCCTCTCCTGAATTAGGTCAGCACCAATCAAAGCCTAAACGCTCCCATTCTGTTCGGATCGCCTTTGTGTGTTATTTCATAGAGAAACAGCGACTCCTACTGGCGCCGTGACAACACTGTGTCCAGATGAATGTTATTGGATGTGTGCTTAATGGTCCTTTACTGCCACCTGCCGGCTGCCCCTGTTGTAATGTACTGTGATTATTTATGATTTTAATGCTTTCTTATGCATTGGGAATTGTGCCGGGGCCTTTTAAGAGATGTGTCTGATTTTAATGCAAGTCTTGATTAGATTGGAACTGTAACTTTGCAAATAACAACATAACCCCCTGCAGGACACTCTCTCTGCTCTGGAGACCAGCTTCAGTGACAGACTAATTCACCCTCGATGTGTGAAGGAGAGGTTTCGCAAGTCTTTCCTTCCTGCTGCTGTCAGACTGTACAACGAGAATGTGTAACAGGAACTGCTGAGTCTGCACAAGTGTTTCTGATAATTCACTAGTACGGCGGCACGGTGGCTGAGTGGATAGCACTCTCGCCTCTCAGCAAGAAGGTCCTGGGTTCAAATCCCGGTCGGACCAGGGCCTTTCTGAGTGGAGTTTGCATGTTCTCCCCGTGTCTGCGTAGGTTTCCTCCGGGTGCTCCGGTTTCCCCTACCACTAAAAATATGTACAATAGGTCTGGCATGTGCCTCCTGAACTGGCGAGCCTGCTCCCAAAAATCACAATTGTAAACCGCTTTGAGACTCCGATGTGCAGTGAAAAGGCGGTATATAAATAAAGATTACTACTACTACTACTACTAGTAACTTTGTCACTAGTCACTTTACCTGTTATCAGTACTACTACAGTACTACATATCTGATATTTACTGTTAACAGTGCTACTGTATTATTTCATATCTGATAATTCTGCCTTCACCGTCACTTTACCTGTTGATATCTTACTGTATTATTCATATCCATCTGATAATTCTCCCATTCAAGTCACCTTACCTGTTGATATTATTTCTGATGTTTATTCTCATTTTCTCATATTCTCCGCTGCTAATGTATAATATAGACATCTGTAAATACTCCGAACCAAGTGCAATTGTAGCCCAGATTTTCTTATTTTATTTTATTTTATTTTATCTTAAATGTATTGCCTATTATCTTAAATAATAGACTTTAATGTGTGCAATCTGAGTGCTCTTATTTCCTTTCTCTGCTGTAATGTGCAACGATGACACTGAAATTTCTCCACTGTGAGACTAATAAAGGTTTATCTTATCTTATCTTATCTTAACACGATATAGTTTTATGTCCAGAATAATCAGGATTGAGATGAAAGTGTTAGATGGGGTGAGAGAGGGTGGAACAGATTAAACTAAAATTAAACAAAAAATCCTCCCACTACAAACTTAGAATAAATCAATAATTATTATATTGATATATTTTTTAATGACTCCAGAGCTGCTGTAAAACATGTTATTCTCGGTGAACGTTTGCTCTTTTTAATAACAAGTTTTATTAGTGATTAATGATTTAGAAGCAAACCACGTGGACACCTTTAAGAGATTTGACAAAGGGGTGGGATTAACTAAGTTTCTACTTCCTCCCACTTCCTTTTGTTCATGAACTGAGACATTATTATCAATATCATTATTACTATTATTTAATGTATGCATATTTATTATTTATATTTAATTGAACATTATTGCTTCAACCCGGCAACGGATGAAGTGGAAGAACATGGATGGATGAGCATTATTACTTACAACAGTATAGTTGGTAGTGCACTGGTCATGGGTTCGAATCCACCACGACCCACGTCGTATGCTCTCACTGATGCCTGCTGGCGTTGTGTCCCTGGGCAAGACACTTAACCCCATATTGCCTGAAGCCCCTGCTGAAAGACCAAGACCATATCTTCAATCAAGGAGAGACCATCTTCCCGTGGACCCCCCACCTGCAGAGGATCAGCGAGGGACTGGTGCATTGAGACTTGGGTGGCAGCTCTGAATATTAATTTATTTTGTGTGCTCTTCGTTCCTACTGTTCTGTAACTGGTGATGCAACACTGACATTTCCCCACTGAGGGATGAAAAAAGGTTCTACTAATTTTAATATTAATCCTAATACTAACGTCCCTATAGCATGTGATCTAGAACTATACACTGCAAAAAGTGATGAAAAATAAATTTGGCAAAATGTATCTCAATATGAACAACACACGATTTGCCGACACAACAAAGCAAAATAATCTTATTTTTGAAATATAGATTAAGAGATCCTTTATTCGTCCCACAGTGGGGAAATGTCAGTGTTGCATCATAAGTTATAGAACAGTAGGAAAGAGGAGCTCACAGCACAAGATAAGTGAACAATAGCTATACTAATTAAAATAAAATAAAATCTCTAACTCTAGCATCAAGAACAAGTATAAAATCTCTATCTTGAAAATAATAATAAACGTCTCCCTTGGAATGAAAAATTAAAGCAACTGTTCTTGAAATAAAACAACAAAAGATAAGATACAAAAAACACTAGACTCAAGCATTTATTACCACATATTGATATATTTTTTTGCAGTGCAGACTGAGCAGAGGCCACGATGTCAAGAGATTTAACTTTCAGTACACACATCTTCTGGTAAACATCATTTTGTTGGCTCGACACACAAAAATTGGATTCTCCACATGATCCAATTCAACATTCCTTTAAAGCACTCCCAGAAAAAACCATCATATTCTTCTGCACACCCCCGCGGCCCCCTGCTGCCCCCTAAGTGCCCCTCCAATTTTCTTAATCAAAATATATTCACACAATCTCCTCTGGATCTGTGCGGCTGATTGGCAATTTCAGCGGTGAAGCGGCCGCAGTTCAGAGGATGGAGACGCGAAGGCCTGGGCGCAGGGCTGTTACCGTGGAAACAAGAGACGCTCCGCTGCTTTGGGGCCGAAGGAGAGGATGGAGTCAGGAGTGATTTGATATCGTGTGATGTAGTGGTGGACAATTGGACGTGTGTGTGTGTGTGTGTGTATGTCTGTGTGTGTCTGTGTGTGTGTGTATGTGTGTGGGTGTGTGGGTATGTGTGTGTGTATGGGTGTGTAGGAATGTCTGTGTGTGAGTGTGTGTGTGAGTGTGGGTATGTACTGTATGTGCGTGGATGTGTGTGTGTGTTTGCGTGGGTATGTCTGTGTGTGTGGGTGGGTGTGTGTGAGTGTGCATGTGTGGGTGTGTATGTGTGTGTGTGGGTGTGTGTGTGTGGGTGTGTGTATGTGTGTGTGTGTGTGTGTGTATATATGTATGTGTGTGTGTGCGTGGGTGGGTGTGTATGTGTAGGTGTGTGTCTGTGTCTGTGTGTGGGGGCGTGTATGCGTATGTGTGTGTGCAAGTGCGTGGGTGTATCTGTGTGTGTGTGTGTGTGTGTGTGTCTATGTGTGTGTGTGTGTGTGTGTCTGACAGGCTGCTGATGTTTCATTTTCATTGAGCTGATTGTATTTATAGGATTATGGAGAAAGATCAAAACAGTCCATGAAAAAAGCCTGTGTGACCTACTTTATTTAGTTTTAGATTTTTCATGTTTCTATTATATCCTCATTTTCAACAAAAAAATAATGACACACACTTTGTCATGATCCTTTTATCTTCTCTTCTCTCTTCCCTCCAACCATGATCCATCCATCCCAGGACCTGCCTGTGACGTCTTTACTGTAGGTATTTACTGTTTTTAAATCAGTCCTGGTTATGACAGTGTCAGTGACATGTTTCAGAGAGAATCAGTGACATCAGTGAATCATGAAATCATAATCACAGTCTTCAAAATCAGGTTAAAGATACAGTCAGTGATTATTTTCAGACGCATCATTTTAGATATTGTGGGAAAACGTCCCTAAACCCTAAAAGTAACAAGTAATCATGTGTTTTCAAATAGTAATGGAATTGACCAGATGCCTATAATCTACAAAATTAATAAAACATACTTTGGAGCGGACCGATAAAAATGAACCAATGGGATGCGTTTACCTCTTCCTGTTTCTCGTGAGTGCGCCTGAGTTATCGGATTTTGCTGGATGTCTGGTTTGGTGGAGAGGGAGGGGAGGGGGGAGTGGTTTCCAGTTGGTGCTACGGCTAAGCCAACAACATCACTAACTGCACCTTTAATAATAACAATTATAAAGTATACTTATTATGACCACAGCCTGTACTACAAAGCATTGTTGAGCCTTAACCTCCTATTTCAATGATATTTCAGTCTGTTTCATAATAATGCTTTACAGTTTGGTTAAAAACAATCCCGCCGGCCCAAGACCCCTCCCCCAGACCACCCAACAGACCCACATTATTTTATATTAATTGATTTTATTTGCTCCCAGTGTAATTCCATGGATCTGATCTGTTTTTCTTGAAAAAGCAGCGGCAGCTAGGCGGCTCTCTGCTCCTGGTGCAGACAGCTCCTTGGATGACACTTCTTGAGCTGGTTACACTGATTAGATGTGATAGTCCAGTGTCGAGAGAACCTGAAATATTGTTATTCAGTGCAGACAGTATTATTATTGTTTTTTTCCTCTTACAGGTGCATTTTCTTTCATTTATTCAATAATTTCACTTGATTTCACAGTTAAAATCTACTCAGTGACAGTGACATTCATGGTTTTGTTGTGACTGTTTTGTGCGGTGGAAGTATTACATTTTATATGACAGGTTTTTCACTTTAACTAAGAATCCAACCGTCTCCATCACAGCCCCTGCTGACTCAAGCCTCTCTTTGTCACCTGCAGAGAAGAATGGATTTAGAAAAACACCACTGTTCCAGAAAGACGAGAGGAGACGTAACATTGTGAGCGAAAGGCTGAGCACACACTTTGAGAAAGATGTTAGGACAAATATAAACGCACACGTCACTTCTCTACCTTATGTCCAACTTTAGTCTGATGCTAAATGCTGATGTTGTTGCTGACCTGTAATTTGGGTTTGGGTTCATCTTAAAGGTGCAGTAAGCAATGTTGTTAGCTTAGCCGTAGCACCAGCTGGAAACCACTCCCTTCAGCCATTTTATCTATCATCTATGTGTCCATGTATGTATGTATGTATTTATGTATGTACAGTATGTATGTATGTATGTATCTATCTACAACATTGTAAAAGAAAGTACATTTTGGCCACACCTCGGTAACTTCATTTCTAACACTATAAACTCCTCTTCCTGCTTTTATCTGTTATTAAAAGGGCTGCACGATATTGGAAATTAGAGCGATATTTGATATGAGTGTTTAGTATTGCGATAACAATATTTTTTTCTTTCACCTAAAATTTCAATCTGCATTGAAACGCAACATTCCAATGCATATATTTATATACTTTTTTGTTTGTTTGTTGTTTTGTTGAATGTTGATGTGTCTGTTTTTGATAAAGAGAAAAAATATATATATACTGTATATTTTTTTATTGCGCAAATTTTCTATATGGATATCGCACGCACCAATATCGCGATAACGATATTTTATCAATATATCGTGCAGCCTTAGTTATTATGACTGCAGCTGTAGTCTTTTCATTGCTATTAACCCTCTGTCCCCTTGTCTGTGTGATGGCGTGACGATGGGACCCCTGAGTCCAGCCTCTTTCACCTCTGGACTGTCTCCCTCGACCCGGAGCTGTGGCAAAGAAACTAATCGTAGAAAGAACAGATATTTAGGCTTAAAAGTGAGGAATAATAAGTAATAAATTGTCAGATTAATAAGTCGTAAATGCCAGAAGAAAAAGAAAAAACTTGCCTCTAGTAAAATGTGAATAAAACCTTTGTCAATGTTTAATGAAAAGTTTATTATGTGTTCATTTACAAACAACCCCAGAAGGCACACTTTTATTTAAATAGGAACATACTTGAAATAAAACAATTTTAAGTCTTGAAATATATATTAATACAAGTCTTTTAGGGGAAAAGTAACGTTTAGTCAAATGTTATTAATAACCAATATTATTAAAGGATATTTTGGTCACATTTTATACAAAACTACACCTTTTACAGCCTTTAGCCAACACAAGAAAGAAGGAATAAATTTATCTGTGAAATATAAACTATGTTCATTATGAATTCAGACTTTCTTGTTTCGATTAAAGTGTGTAGAGTTTTTACAAAATGCTAAAAACAGATCTGACGGCAATTTAATCAGCGGTAATCTCCCCAAAACAAAATCAAAGATATTTCTATACAAACATTGGGCTTTCACTTAGAAAAACACAAACTGTAGCAAATGTAGTGGTTATGCTAAAAAATAATAATAACTGTGTGATGTAAATGTGCAAACAAAATGACAACAAATGGCATTAAAAAAAACTGAATCTACTAAATCATCTCATAATCAGCTCATCTTGATTTACAAACATTGGACAAAAAAAACTAGAATTATATGAATTATCGTAAGTTTCTGTTTACTGTCGTTCAAGGGGACCATAAAGCCCTGTTTCCACTAGCCCTACTCTACCCTGCTCTACCCTACTCTACCTGGTTGCCTGTCCATTATGCTTTCGTATCTTGCACCGTATCCTAGCAACCGACCAACAACAAACCAGTATACAAGGAAATTCATTGACCACCATGGCTTCCAGCAGCACTTTGACCGATCACTAGCTGTTAGAACACTTTAGCACCAGCTTGGCCTGGATAGAACCAGAGCGAGGTAGGTACTAAAAAAGTACCTAGTTTAAGTACCGGTTAAACAGGGGCCTACTTTTACGTTGATAGTACTGCGCAGTATCCTGTACTTTTGGATTCATTTTGTTTGGACTTAGTTTTGCTCTGGCTCAGTCCTGGTTAAGATTAAAAACTGATGTATATTGGGATTGGACTGACTGACCGATGTCACGCATCGTGCTAGCCTCAAGACGGAAGAAGCTGATTTGAAGATAAGATAGCTGGAGCCAATTTCCTTATATGGGCAACAGTTACATTGGACAGACCAGATGCACTGCCTTTAGTGTTATAGTAAGACCAGGCTAATTCTCAACACTTGTCCATAGAAGGCTTTCACGCCGTAATGCTCGCGAATAAAAGCATAAAAAACATGGGTGTCAAAGTCAAGGCCCGAGAGCCAAATCCGGGTCACGATTGAATGATCTTGGCGCCTGGGATGATATTTGTTAGTATTAGAACCGGCCGCACAGAGACAAAAGAAAATATAGTATTATTCATTTATTCAGGACGTGTGTTTTCTCTTTGCAGGAAGTTTGTTTTTGTGTCTGAGCTGTTGACAAAGGTTTTCACTTGTATTGACTGACAGAGCCACAATTATATCGGATTATTAATTTAATCATTAAATAAAATACGGTTCAGTGTTATGTCTTGGTTCATTAAGTAATAGGCCTCATTTTAATATATTTTAATAATCTTTGAACCAGTCCAACCTTCGGCTTGTAGCAAATTAGGGTTTTCGGCCTCTGATGTGTTTGACTTTGATGTCCCTGTGCTAACTGGTCTTTCCTTATTGGCTCATAACTGGTAATCAATCACAGAGGGCGCTAAACCACACTTTTTTAAGCCCAAAATTGTGGTTATGACATAAACGGTTACAAGAGAAGTTTACTGTTCAATGCAAGCCAAAAGAATCTAAAGCGAGTTTGAGTGAAACTTTGTCTATGAGCCCTTCCCAATGGGTTTCATTGAGCGACAGGGGTTAGCATCGTCCATATATACACAGTCAGCGGTTAAGACCTAGTTTCTTCACAATATAAAGTGCATTTGACATTATGCCACACTTTTATTATTGCTCTATTTGGTGAAATTAATTGCAAATGTTATAAAATAAAAAGATTCCCTTGAACTACACCAGAGTTCGTTCCAAAATATAAAAAAAAAACATTCCATGCACAAGCAGCAGTTTGACAGAAATGTTGTGTGTTCGTGTTGTTCAAATCATAAATGTTTATAATCACATTGGTCCTTGTTTATCGTTTCCAGTGTTTCCTGGTCGTGAAAATGCGCAAAAAAGGACAAAACAGAATTCAGCAAGAAAAATAAACAGCCGGGAAAATTTTGAATTTCTTTGTTAAAAAAAATAGGAAAAATAAGTCGACTGGAGATAGATTTCTGTTATAAAATAAGCACTAAGACAGTAAATCAGAATCAAATCAGTCGAATCAGAGTCGAACTGCTTAAGTGCATTTCAAAAGTTCTGGTTTGGGCGTCCTGCTTTGTCCATTTGTAATTGATCAATTTATCAATATTGAAAGCTTCTAAACTGAATAAGTCTGTAGATAAGCTGTATCTTGTTTTCAACTTTTTACATTTTATTCCCTGGATGTCTCAAGATAATGAAAACATGAATCAATATAAAGATGTCAAAGCAAAGTGCCGGTTTTCATGAAAAAGTATTGATACCTTTTCGTAAACATTTTTGTATTATTTAAATCAAAGTGTTATACTAACACATTGCAAGTATGTTAGATAAAAACAATGTATCAGTTAAAGTTTGTGTTTAGGGAAAATAACTCTGGCTTGTGATTGACCTGATACTTACTACTTATTTACAGTAGTAAGTAAGTACTGTAAATAAGGTAAGTACTGTAAATAAGGTAAATACCGTAAATAAGGTAAATACCGTAAATAAGGGAAGTACCGTAAATAAGGTAAATACCGTAAATAAGGTAAATACCGTAAATAAGGTAAGTACCGTAAATAAGTTAAATACCGTAAATAAGGTAAATACCGTAAATAAGGTAAATACCGTAAGTAAGGTAAATACCGTAAATAAGGTAAATACCGTAAATAAGGTAAATACCGTGAATAAGGGAAGTACCGTAAATAAGGTAAATACCGTAAATAAGGTAAATACCGTGAATAAGGGAAGTACCGTAAATAAGGTAAATACCGTAAATAAGGTAAATACCGTAAGTAAGGTAAATACCGTAAATAAGGGAAGTACCGTAAATAAGGTAAATACCGTAAATAAGGTAAGTACCGTAAGTACCGTAAGTAAGGTAAATACCGTAAATAAGGTAAGTACCGTAAATAAGGTAAATACCGTAAATAAGGTAAATACCGTAAATAAGGTAAGTACCGTAAATAAGGTAAATACCGTAAATAAGGTAAGTACCGTAAATAAGGTAAATACCGTAAATAAGGTAAATACCGTAAATAAGGTAAGTACCGTAAATAAGGTAAGTACCGTAAATAAGGTAAATACCGTAAATAAGGTAAGTACCGTAAATAAGGTAAATACCGTAAATAAGGTAAATACCGTAAAAAAGGTAAGTACCGTAAATAAGGTAAGTACCGTAGGTAAGGTAAATACCGTAAATAAGGTAAATACCGTAAATAAGGTCAGAAACATAAGAAAGTAATCCTTATGTATGGAGTCTATTTTACAGACCAAAGCCCTTTACAATAATTTGGGTAAAATGATTTATTGATTTGATTTTAGTGGAGTTTATGTGGTCAAACTGTAAAAGCCAGATCCCATCAGACCTCTGAGGCTGTGCAGGGCAGGGCCTGGTTAGTACTGTGATGGGAGACTTCTGAGAACAGCAGGTGCCACAGTGGGGCGGCTGCGGCTGTAAAGTACCAAACTGCTGTTGTGTCCTTAGGCAAGACACTTCACCAACAGTGCCTAGAATGAGTGGTGTGTGTGTGAATGGTTGGTGGTGGTGGGAGGGGCTGATGGCACAGACTGGTTGCCTCGCTTCTGTCAGTGTGCCCCAGGGCAGCTGTGGCTACAGTTTATCACCTCTGTGTTTGTAGTGAATGAATAATGACATCTTTCAAAAAAGCGCTGTTTATAAAACCAAAGCATTATTATTATTATTATTATTATATTATTATAGAATCATCCAGTCTTTGTCTTGCCAAACCTTAAATCTGTTGGGTTTTATAACAGTATACAATGTTACGACCACAAGTACCGATGTATGTTACTTTGCTGCACAGTTATAATCTGAACAATTCTTTTCGTACAGAGCATTGATAGTGAAGCCTTCAGTCCTGGTGTCATCCTGTCACTCTGCTCAAGCTGCCGTCGTTAGAAAGAAAACATGAAAACAAAACAAAACACAATGTTTGTCTAGCATCAGTCAGAGTGAAATATCCTTTTATGAATGCTTACAGCGCGCACAGACTGACTGAACAATGAAAAGACCCTCATGATAAAAGGCCTGCTGTGACTCAAAACAAATGAAAACGTGCTACAATGCAATAAACGGTGACATCTTTGAAAATAAAAGAAGATGCTGTCAGAAGCTGGATGGTTTCATCTGTCCTCAGTAAACTTACGATCAACAAAAGGTCCATTTATAGTTCCTCCTCGGCGCCCAGAAGACTATAGAGTACCGCTTCTCTCTGTTTTATTGAATATTCCTATTGCTGCGTGAGCGCTGTGTCCGTGGATCATGCTAGCAGCCCCAGTCGTCTGACTTTAGCTGACAGGAAAGAGTGGATGATGAAGACTAGAGTTTTGGGGCAACTGTGGAGGTCCAATTGCTGAAAGGAAAACAGAAAAAAATAACAATTGTAAACCACTTTGTGACTCTGGTCTGTGAAAGGCGGTATATAAATAAAGATTACTTACTTACTTAGAAAACATTTAGATTCATGTGTGATTGTGAGAGAGACAAATGTGTTACAGTGATGAGAAAAGACTAAAATGATCTGTTGAAATTGACCTAATTGGACTGCATCAAACTAATATAGTAATGATAAATGGGTCTAAGAAGGCAGAACAGACCCCACAGCTCAGGGACTGGTTAGATTCCACACAGAGTGTTTAGAGAGGATGAGTTTGTGCCAAACCCAAAACAACTGCTCTGCTCAGTCTTGTACAGTTTTTCCAATGTGGTTTTACTGCAAATGTCAAATAAATACATTCTTGAAATTGAACTAAGTATGTTTATAATGATATTGTAGCTTTGTGAAAAGCTTTTTTAGTGTAACATGTTGATTATAACTGATAGAATGACAAACGCACTATTTCGGCCTCGGAGCCTCCAAAGTCGAGGAACATCATGCGCACGCCGTCGTCGGAGGACATCTTGAGGCGCTCGAAGGGCTGCTGCAGCAGGACGCTCTTCCTCACTCCCATCTCCTCCGTGAAGAGGGTGAAGCCCTCGTCGATGTGGACGCACAGAGTACACTCTTTCCCATTCCAGCTGCAAGCTGCAACACAACACCACTGTGAACCCACACTACACAACAACAGAGTGTGTCCTTTGATTAGTGTCTTAGTTTTACTGCAAGTGTGGGGAACAAAACTGTGAAGAAACAGCATGAGTTTTACAGAGTGCATAAAGTATGTAAATCATAATTATTTATGAATGATGGGTGTGCTTTTTGTTCCACGCTCCATCACTACCAGCAGGTGGCACTGTGGCAATATGTTCAGAGTGCACAGTGAGTATTCCATCCTCTACAGCTAGTCTATTACATTACAATCAAAATGCTAAAATCTCATTACAAGACATTAATGTCTGAACCATATCCCTCAGAGAAGACTGGATTTATTCTTGTATCTTGTTCATATTTTCTCCAATATTTTTCTTTTTAATATGCTGTTATCGACATTTTATAGCAAGTAAAGCTTTAAGGTAAATCTCAAAATGTTACAGCATTTCTGCCCATTTTCAGACAGCAGAGGATGATATTTATGTTTCATGTTTCATGAAAAGAAATATAGAATGAATTTTGTTAAGCGTAATCTGCAATAAGGATCTCTGTTTTTAATGTTTGAAAATGGTAATACTATTATTACTATATAGTATTTACAACAACATGGAAGAAACAGAACATTTTGTTTAAAAAAGCAGCTTGGAGCCCACTTCCCAGATGGAGGTAGTTTATTCTCGTACTTTTATCCAAATATTTTCAACATATTCTCAAGATAAAGAGCAAGTGTAAACAAACATATAATATTCCTTCCAATGGTCGTCTTTGTCTTGAATGGAACAAAAGTCAAACTGTGATTTTGATGATGACGAATCCTTCACCTGTTCAGAGACGTATGAAGATGTAACTGCAGACAGCCTACCTGTGGAGACCTCTTTGACCAGCTCTGCGGCGTTGTGACAGCCCTCTACCAGCAGGTGGGTCCACAGCGACAGGTCTTTGGCCGAGTCCACTCTAAACACATGGGTCTCCACGCCCTGCTTGGTCCCCGAGCGCACCCCGAAAGAGAGCTCCGAGTCCAGCAGAGGAGAGGACTTTCCTGGACCCGAGTGCACCAGTCTGCGCACAGTAAACAATCACGGAAATGAAATAAGTAACTGTCTTGTTTTTTTTTTTTATGAGGAAAATGAATGAACGTATGAGTCATTTAATTAGACGGTTGCATCAATGGGTCCTTTTCCGTCTCCATAATCAAATGTGGAAACAGTGATGATGGCCTGGTTTGAAGTGGACTCACTGTATGACACACTGTGGTGGCTTTAATAACCGTTTAAACAGTCTTCTGGTTAGAATAGCCTCCGTTTTACTTTCCTTGCATTTGTGGGTATTCCTGGTATTTGGTCGGGCTACCATTTGGTCAGCTCGCCAATGACGACCACGCTGGAACAACACACCTCTGTAGGCAGCGGCGATGTGCTTTACAACTACAAGTGGTCAGTAACTCCTCATAAAAGGTTCTCATTTGTTCAAAAACGCAAATTTGAAGAGAGGTAGTGAGGGGCAAAATAACATTCAATTCAGTTCAATCAAATGTATTCTTGTATAGACCATAGACTGTAAATATTAACAGATGTAGTCACGCCTGTCTCCGCTGTTGAAACTAATGTGCCATCGCTTTCTCAAAATGGCCGCAGCGGCAGAAAATGGGAAAAAACTCATTTGCGCATACGTTAGCTGCTTTAGCCTCATTCATTTAACGAGTCCACAGCGGCTAAACTAGACTGGTTCAAAAATATATTCTGTGTATACTAGTGTTGGACCATCCTGTAAAGCCATACGAAAGCATTGGGTAATTCTGTTTCCGGGTACACCCCCACCGGCAAGGAGTGACCTTTTGGAACCGGGACCCGCCCACACTCGCAGTAACACACAAAAGATGGCTGCACCAGATATAGCACCATACTTCTTTCCATTGGTAGCCCTTGACAATACAATCCTAAAAACGTCATAATAACAACAATAATAATTTCAGTTCAAATACAAGTTGCATGTTACTAAAACAAGAAAAAGACTAAGATGATTGTCTGCTTTTTATTCTACACTTCTGCCCCGCACGTTTATTGACCGGCTCGCTATTCGGCCGTCTCGTAATGTCCATATCATTGCGGAATATTTGTGAAACGTACGCTTTATAAGGAGTGGAAAAACCCAGCGCTGATGTCACCCACAGCGTTTGCCTTATCGTGGAAGAAGCTGATTAGGGCTCGCTCAAACCAACTCCACGGAGAAGGATTCTAGGGCACCTGGCGCTTGCTAAGGGTCATATCTGGATTTGCAAAGACTATATCAAAATAAAAACACTGGAGCCGTGTAGAGTTTTAAACCACACATTATTAAGCCCAGAATGGTGAGTGTGAGCAAAATGTTACAGAGTAAGAGGATTTTACTGTTCAGTGTGAGTGAGTGGAGCCAAACTTCACTCATGAGCACATCACTATTGGAATTTTCACATGAAACCGACTCCACCTGGCTCTTCTCCATGCTCTCAAAGTTAGTAGTGTCGAGCTGCTAAAGTGGGCTACGCTGGGCCCTGCCTAACACTTATTATTATTATGTTCAAGATACAGATTGTATTCTTGTTCTTTGATGCTAAAGTTAGAGATTTTATTTTATTTCAATTAGTATAGTTACTGTGGGGCGACAGTGGCTCAGTTGGTAGAGCATTGGCCTTTGAGCCTGAAGGTTCGAGCCCACCACAAGACCTACTTCACGACTCCCACTGATGACTGCTGTTGTTGTGTCCTTGGGCAAGAAACTTAACCCCACTTTGCCTGAAGCTCCCGCTGAAAGATCTCAGCTCCTGTGGACTCACCACCTGCAGGAAGTTCAGTGAGGGGCTGGTGCTTTGTGTAGTGGGTGCAGCGCTGACTGCCACACCCCCAACCCAGAAATGGATTAAGGGGAAGAAAATGGATGGATGGATAGTTATTGATCACTTAAGCTGTGTGCTCCTCATTCCTACTGTTCTATAACTTGACTGACAGGGCTAACCACCGGCTCGCACTGAGACTTTGGAGAGAAAAGTCACATGACTTGTCAACAGCGTTAATATTTACAGTCTATGGTAAGTGCACATCGTTCTTAATGAATTCTACTTAAACGTAGACTTGCCTGGTTGTGATGAGGGGGTAGCTCTTGGAGGGATTGTTGAGACTCTCTTTGGCCTCCGGCAGTGAGGAGTAGAGCAGCAGGTCTCTGTCGGTCAGGACGGCCAGCACTGGCTTCTCTGGACCCTGGCTCATCTGTGCCCAACACACAGGAGGCCAAACAATCGGATCACTGTGCACACTTTTTATCATTGTTCCACAAAGAAAATACTTTTAATTTGATGGAGGTTTGCGTTCAAAGTGGGACACAGAAATGTATTTGTGTCATTTGCATTTTTGGAGCAGTGTGAAAGGAATCTGATTGTGTTTGATTCATGCAGACGTTTCTCATTTTCAACACGTGCCAAAAAATAGTTAGTTTGGCGCCAAAGTTTCTGCTCCTAAAATCTGAAACTGTTTTCCCAAGTTTAGATATGGAGTTTTAATAGTGAGTTTTAGTTCTGACATCCTCTGAGTCTTTGTGGGTTTTTTTTTTTTATCATGATTTTAATACTCAATAGAGAGACCAGAGAGAGACCAGAGAGTGACCAGAGAGAGACCAGAGAAAGACCAGAGAGAGACCAGAGAGAGACCAGAGAGAGACCAGAGAGAGACCAGAGAAAGACCAGAGAAAGACCAGAGAGAGACCAGAGAGAGACCAGGGAGAGACCAGAGAAAGACCAGAGAAAGACCAGAGAGAGACCAGAGAAAGACCAGAGAGAGACCAGAGAGAGACCAGGGAGAGACCAGAGAGAGACCAGAGAGAGACCAGGGAGAGACCAGAGAGAGAGACTAGAGAGGGACCAAAGATAGACCAGAGAGAGATCAATCAGAGAGAGACCAGAGAAATAGACTAGAGAGACCAGAGAGAGACTAAAGAGAGACCAGACAGACCAGACAGAGACCAGAGAGAGATGTGTGTATGTTTATTTCTTTGCAACACACTTTAAGTTAAAAATAAACTTGAATGATTTAATATCTTTGATTCCATAGAGTATATTTTAAACACAAAACGTTATGCCATAATCAGCCACTGAGACACAAACTTATCAGAAAGAGACCTTGCCTCACTTTGAGAACGTTTCTGGGTTTAACTCAGTCTAATGACCTAAAACACTAACAGGTTGTTAAGAAAGCTCGTCACGGTCTCTACTCTCTGCAGAAGCTTAGAGAATTTACCACAAACTCTAACTGCTAAACGTTTATCGCTGCAGCATTGAAAGTTTGATTGTTGGTTCTGTGACTGAGAGAGACTAAAGACAGAGACCAGGTATAGACCAGAAAGAGACCAGAGAGATCAGACCAGACAAAGACCTGAGAGAGAGACCAGAGAGATCAGAGAGAGACCAAAGAGAGAGACTAAAGAGAGAGCAGAGAGAGAGCAGAGAGAGAGTAAGTAAGTAAGTAAGTAATCTTTATTTATATACCGCCTTTCACAGACCAGAGTCACAAAGTGGTTTACAATTGTTATTATTTTGGGCACTTGTCTCTCACTCCACACAGAGATGGGAGCGGGGCCAGTACAGGAGGCACATGCCAGACCTATTGTGCATGTTTTTAGTGGTAGGGGAAACCGGAGCACCCGGAGGAAACCTACGCAGACACGGGGAGAACATGCAAATTCCACTCAGAAAGGCCCTGGTCCGACCGGGATTCAAACCCAGGACCTTGTTGCTGAGAGGCGAGAGTGCTATCCACCCAGCCACCGTGCTGCCCCAGAGAGAGAGATCAATCAGAGAGAGACCAGAGAGAGAGACCAGAGAGAGACTACAGAGAGACTAAAGAGAGACCAGAGACCAGAGCGAGAGAGATCAATCAGAGAGAGACCAGAGAGAGACTACAGAGAGACTAAAGAGAGACCAGAGACCAGAGCGAGAGAGATCAATCAGAGAGAGACCAGAGAGAGACTACAGAGAGACTAAAGAGAGACCAGAGCGAGAGAGATCAATCAGAGAGAGACCAAAGATAGATCAGAGAGAGACCAGAGAGAGAGACCAGACAGACACCAGAGAGAGGACTGTGAACTGTCTGTTCTGGAGGTTCTCTAAGAATCCAGACTCTGAAACCAAGGTTTTAGAATAATCAATGACTCTTTGGCCCCTGGAGAAGCCATGTTCCAGCTTCTTCCCTCTTGCTTTTTTTCTACCTACGATGTTTCTGCAGTACAGTGTTCATGGTTTTACAATTTTCCAGATCGGAGCGGAGAGGATTCATGGTCTGAACCAAGTGGATCAGATGAAAATCCACTGGAGAAATGCTAACTTTTTGAAAAATGCAAGTGAACCATTCAGCATTTTACTTTGGACCAGAGCAGAGAAAATGCTCCGAACCAAACAGCTGCTCCACCTTATGACTCGTCCTGCTCCACCCAGAGGCTACTCCACCTCTGCTGCTGTGACCTAAAGGGCTGTTGCTGATTATTACTATTGTCTGCTTTTTTGAATGATTAATTTTATGTTTTATTTTTGCTGCTACTGGACACCTGAATTTCTCCGACGGTGATCAGTAAAGTATCTATCTATCTATCTATGTACGTATCCATCTATCTATATGATTTGTGATGCATCAAAGTAAACCGTGAGCTGGTGTGGCAGATATAACTACAGTAAGTACTTTCTCCAGTCGCAGTGTGAGAAAGAGCAGACTGAGACGTTGGACCGTTGTACCTGCTCCGTGATCCAGCCCACATGTTTGACGTCCATATGGGGCAGCAGGCTCCTCATCCCCTCCTTCACTCGCTGTAACAGGCTGCCAGCTCCGGCCTGGATGGCGTTGTACCAGGACTGAGCCATAGCTGGGTCTTTTGCCCGAAGGAACAGAGAGTTCTTTCTGTTGGATGAAACTACTTCAAAATACCTGGCACACAAATGAGAAAGGAGGGTGAGTGAGGAGAGCACAGCTGCAGGGGAGACCATACACATCAGAACAAAAGGTGATTATGACACTGGGAGATTGTCAGGCACCAGGCGGCTCAAACTACTGCTACTGTCACTGGTAATGAGCAGACATTTTTCACTTTCATTAATGTATGTCATTTTACACTTGGGTTTCACAGGGAAAAAAAAAAATCTTATCAAAAAATCTCAATGAGAACTAGAGGGAGATTATTAATTAAACTAAACAATTAATCAACAATGAGTTGACACCACCTAGAGGCTTTGACTGCCACAAAACACTTATTTATCAGCTGCTGTGACCTAAACCTGCACTGGAGGAATGCTAACGTTTAAAAAAATGCTAACAAGGCATTTAGGATTTTACTTTGGACCAGAGCAGAGAAAATGGTCCGAACCAAGCTGCTCCACCTCTGCTGCTGTGACCTGTCCTGCTCCACCCAGAGGCTACTCCACCTCTGCTGCTGTGACCTGTCCTGCTCCACCCAGAGGCTACTCCACCTCTGCTGCTGTGACCTGTCCTGCTCCACCCAGAGGCTACTCCACCTCTGCTGCTGTGACCTGTCCTGCTCCACCCAGAGGCTACTCCACCTCTGCTGCTGTGACCTGTCCTGCTCCACCCAGAGGCTACTCCACCTCTGCTGCTGTGACCTGTCCTGCTCCACCCAGAGGCTACTCCACCTCTGCTGCTGTGACCAGTCCTGCTCCACCCAGAGGCTACTCCACCTCTGCTGCTGTGACCTGTCCTGCTCCACCCAGAGGCTACTCCACCTCTGCTGCTGTGACCTGTCCTGCTCCACCCAGAGGCTACTCCACCTCTGCTGCTGTGACCAGTCCTGCTCCACCCAGAGGCTACTCCACCTCTGCTGCTGTGACCAGTCCTGCTCCACCCAGAGGCTACTCCACCTCTGCTGCTATGACCTGTCCTGCTCCACCCAGAGGCGGCTCCACCTCTGCTGCTGTGACCTGAAGGACTGTTGCTGATTATTACTTTTACTTTTGGAATTATATAATTATTTGTTTTGTTTATGTGGATGGATGTGTTTCTGCTGCTGCTGGACACAGGATGTTTTTACAACGGGATCAATAAAGTATCTA
This sequence comes from Knipowitschia caucasica, assembly GCA_964034765.1. NCBI lineage: Eukaryota > Metazoa > Chordata > Actinopteri > Gobiiformes > Gobiidae > Knipowitschia > Knipowitschia caucasica. Next base: position 42,557,002 of record OZ035828.1, on the reverse strand, counting down.
TTCATCTATCTATCTTTCTATCTCTCTCTCTCTCTCTCTCTGTCTCTTTCTATCTCGCAATCTCTCTCTCTCTCCCTCTCTCGCCTTCTCTCTTTTTCCACCTCTCTCTCTCTCCCTCTGTCTCCCTTTCTCTGTCTTTCTATCTCGTCCTCTCTCTCTCCCTCTGTCTCCCTTTCTCTGTCTTTCTATCTCGTCCTCTCTCTCTCCCTCTGTCTCCCTTTCTCTGTCTCTTTCTATCTCACCCTCTCTCTCTCTCTCGCCCTTTTTCCACCTATCTCTCTCCCTCTGTCTCCCTTTCTCTGTCTCTTTCTATCTCTTGCCCTCTCTCTCCCTCTCTGTCTCTTTCTATCTCGTCCTCTCTCTCACTCTCTCTCTCTGCGCCTCCACATACTGCTCCTCTCCCTCTCTCTGCGCCTCCACATACTGCTCCTCTCCCTCTCTCTGCGCCTCCACATACTGCTCCTATCCCTCTCTCTGCGCCTCCACATACTGCTCCTCTCCCTCTCTCTGCGCCTCCACATACTGCTCCTCTCCCTCTCTCTGCGCCTCCACATACTGCTCCTCTCCCTCTCTCTGCGCCTCCACATACTGCTCCTCTCCCTCTCTCTGCGCCTCCACATACTGCTCCTCTCCCTCTCTCTGCGCCTCCACATACTGCTCCTCTCCCTCTCTCTGCGCCTCCACATACTGCTCCACTTCCTCTCTCTGCGCCTCCACATACTGCTCCTCTCCCTCTCTCTGCGCCTCCACATACTGCTCCTCTCCCTCTCTCTGCGCCTCCACATACTGCTCCTCTCCCTCTCTCTGCGCCTCCACATACTGCTCCTCTCCCTCTCTCTGCGCCTCCACATACTGCTCCTCTCCCTCTCTCTGCATCTCCACATACTGCTCCTCTCCCTCTCTCTGCGCCTCCACATACTGCTCCTCTCCCTCTCTCTGCGCCTCCACATACTGCTCCTCTCCCTCTCTCTGCGCCTCCACATACTGCTCCTCTCCCTCTCTCTGCGCCTCCACATACTGCTCCTCTCCCTCTCTCTGCGCCTCCACATACTGCTCCTCTCCCTCTCTCTGCGCCTCCACATACTGCTCCTCTCCCTCTCTCTGCGCCTCCACATACTGCTCCTCTCCCTCTCTCTGCGCCTCCACATACTGCTCCTCTCCCTCTCTCTGCGCCTCCACATACTGCTCCTCTCCCTCTCTCTGCATCTCCACATACTGCTCCTCTCCCTCTCTCTGCGCCTCCACATACTGCTCCTCTCCCTCTCTCTGCGCCTCCACATACTGCTCCTCTCCCTCTCTCTGCGCCTCCACATACTGCTCCTCTCCCTCTCTCTGCGCCTCCACATACTGCTCCTCTCCTCTCTCTCTGCGCCTCCACATACTGCTCCTCTCCCTCTCTCTGCGCCTCCACATACTGCTCCTATCCCTCTCTCTGCGCCTCCACATACTGCTCCTCTCCCTCTCTCTGCGCCTCCACATACTGCTCCTCTCCCTCTCTCTGCGCCTCCACATACTGCTCCTCTTCCTCTCTCTGCGCCTCCACATACTGCTCCTCTCCCTCTCTCTGCGCCTCTACATACTGCTCCTCTTCCTCTCTCTGCGCCTCCACATACTGCTCCTCTCCCTCTCTCTGCGCCTCCACATACTGCTCCTCTTCCTCTCTCTGCGCCTCCACATACTGCTCCTCTCCCTCTCTCTGCGCCTCCACATACTGCTCCTCTTCCTCTCTCTGCGCCTCCACATACTGCTCCTCTCCCTCTCTCTGCGCCTCCACATACTGCTCCTCTCCCTCTCTCTGCGCCTCCACATACTGCTCCTCTCCCTCTCTCTGCGCCTCCACATACTGCTCCTCTCCCTCTCTCTGCGCCTCCACATACTGCTCCTCTTCCTCTCTCTGCGCCTCCACATACTGCTCCTCTCCCTCTCTCTGCGCCTCCACATACTGCTCCTCTCCCTCTCTCTGCGCCTCCACATACTGCTCCTCTCCCTCTCTCTGCGCCTCCACATACTGCTCCTCTCCCTCTCTCTGCGCCTCCACATACTGCTCCACTTCCTCTCTCTGCGCCTCCACATACTGCTCCTCTTCCTCTCTCTGCGCCTCCACATACTGCTCCTCTCCCTCTCTCTGCGCCTCCACATACTGCTCCTCTCCCTCTCTCTGCGCCTCCACATACTGCTCCTCTCCCTCTCTCTGCGCCTCCACATACTGCTCCTCTCCCTCTCTCTGCACCTCCACATACTGCTCCTCTTCCTCTCTCTGCGCCTCCACATACTGCTCCTCTCCCTCTCTCTGCGCCTCCACATACTGCTCCTCTCCCTCTCTCTGCGCCTCCACATACTGCTCCTCTCCCTCTCTCTGCGCCTCCACATACTGCTCCTATCCCTCTCTCTGCGCCTCCACATACTGCTCCTCTCCCTCTCTCTGCATCTCCACATACTGCTCCTCTCCCTCTCTCTGCACCTCCACATACTGCTCCTCTCCCTCTCTCTGCGCCTCCACATACTGCTCCTCTCCCTCTCTCTGCGCCTCCACATACTGCTCCTCTCCCTCTCTCTGCGCCTCCACATACTGCTCCTCTCCCTCTCTCTGCGCCTCCACATACTGCTCCTCTCCCTCTCTCTGCGCCTCCACATACTGCTCCTCTCCCTCTCTCTGCGCCTCCACATACTGCTCCTCTTCCTCTCTCTGCGCCTCCGCATACTGCTCCTCTCCCTCTCTCTGCGCCTCCACATACTGCTCCTCTCCCTCTCTCTGCGCCTCCACATACTGCTCCTCTCCCTCTCTCTGCGCCTCCACATACTGCTCCTCTCCCTCTCTCTGCACCTCCACATACTACTCCTCTCCCTCTCTCTGCGCCTCCACATACTGCTCCTCTCCCTCTCTCTGCGCCTCCACATACTGCTCCTCTCCCTCTCTCTGCGCCTCCACATACTGCTCCTCTCCCTCTCTCTGCGCCTCCACATACTGCTCCTCTCCCTCTCTCTGCGCCTCCACATACTGCTCCTCTTCCTCTCCTGCGCCTCCACATACTGCTCCTCTTCCTCTTTCTGCGCCTCCACATACTGCTCCTCTCCCTCTCTCTGCGCCTCCACATACTGCTCCTCTTCCTCTCTCTGCGCCTCCACATACTGCTCCTCTCCCTCTCTCTGCGCCTCCACATACTGCTCCTCTTCCTCTCTCTGCGCCTCCACATACTGCTCCTCTCCCTCTCTCTGCGCCTCCACATACTGCTCCTCTCCCTCTCTCTGCGCCTCCACATACTGCTCCTCTCCCTCTCTCTGCGCCTCCACATACTGCTCCTCTCCCTCTCTCTGCACCTCCACATACTGCTCCTCTTCCTCTCTCTGCGCCTCCACATACTGCTCCTCTCCCTCTCTCTGCGCCTCCACATACTGCTCCTCTCCCTCTCTCTGCGCCTCCACATACTGCTCCTCTCCCTCTCTCTGCGCCTCCACATACTGCTCCTCTCCCTCTCTCTGCGCCTCCACATACTGCTCCACTTCCTCTCTCTGCGCCTCCACATACTGCTCCTCTTCCTCTCTCTGCGCCTCCACATACTGCTCCTCTCCCTCTCTCTGCGCCTCCACATACTGCTCCTCTCCCTCTCTCTGCGCCTCCACATACTGCTCCTCTCCCTCTCTCTGCGCCTCCACATACTGCTCCTCTCCCTCTCTCTGCACCTCCACATACTGCTCCTCTTCCTCTCTCTGCGCCTCCACATACTGCTCCTCTCCCTCTCTCTGCGCCTCCACATACTGCTCCTCTCCCTCTCTCTGCGCCTCCACATACTGCTCCTCTCCCTCTCTCTGCGCCTCCACATACTGCTCCTATCCCTCTCTCTGCGCCTCCACATACTGCTCCTCTCCCTCTCTCTGCATCTCCACATACTGCTCCTCTCCCTCTCTCTGCACCTCCACATACTGCTCCTCTCCCTCTCTCTGCGCCTCCACATACTGCTCCTCTCCCTCTCTCTGCGCCTCCACATACTGCTCCTCTCCCTCTCTCTGCGCCTCCACATACTGCTCCTCTCCCTCTCTCTGCGCCTCCACATACTGCTCCTCTCCCTCTCTCTGCGCCTCCACATACTGCTCCTCTTCCTCCCCCTCCTCCAGGAAACAATCTTAATCCAAAATGTTCTCTTTACGTATATAAACAATGCTTGTAGTACCTGTGTTCTGTGTCTGGGGGGCACTGTTTCCGCAACACTTGGCACATTTTGAGGGGGATGCTGCGGGGCTCCCTCACCTCCGCAGAGGTGGGCTCAGGGGCTCCTCTCTGTGGGGTGGAGGGGGGAGAGTCCCAGGGGAGCGCCGAGCCGGGGGAGCCAGACGTCTTGAAGAAAGCCGACATCTCCTTTATGTACTTGACTGTTCGGAGAAAAGAGGAAAGATCAACGTCTCGCACATTTTACGCAAACACAATTGTTTTTTTTGAATACTGTATTTCCTCTTTGCCCAAATTTGGCAAGTTCAATATAGTAACAATTAGGATTTTACTTCCTGCTTGGGCATAGAAAAACCACCAACAACTATTCACACACACACCAGACTCCACAACAACAGTTTGGCACTTTACAGCCGCAGCCGCCTCAATGTGGCACCTGGTCTTTCCAGAGGTCTCCCATCACACCATTAACCAGAACCTGCCCCGCTTAGCAAATTCAAAACACATTCATAAAAAACATTCTTACTATTAATGCCAACTCAGATCAGTGCGAGAGCCAAACACAATCATCCAAAGAGTGTGTATGTGCCATGGGTTCTTCCTGTTCCATAGGTGCCCGTGGTTTTGCCTACGACTCCAGATCGACTCTTGCTTTCGTTTTTTATTTTCTTTTTCATGACGCTGCATCTCTGCTCGTGGCCCACCTCCACTGGCCCCGACACGTCTCCTGCCCTCTGCCCCAGAGCAGCAGCAGATAAAAATAGCCCTGAGGAGATGAGGCAGAAGGCACGGACCTAAGACCGGGTCTGGTTTCACTGGAGACGTGTGAAGCACTGCTGTAGACTGGACTGGGGGTTTGTTCCCGAGGCCAGGAGCCAGAGGAGCCAGAGGAGCCAGAGAAGACAGAGCCAGAGGAGACAGAGGAGGCAGAGAAGACAGAGCCAGAGGAGACAGAGGAGGCAGAGAAGACAGAGCCAGAGGAGAGGAGCCAGAGGAGGCAGAGGAGAGGAGCCAGAGGAGCCAGAGGAGAGGAGCCAGAAGAGCCAGAGGAGAGGAGCCAGAGGAGGCAGAGGAGAGGAGCCAGAGGAGAGGAGCCAGAAGAGCCAGAGGAGAGGAGCCAGAAGAGGCAGAGGAGAGGAGGCAGAGGAGCCAGAGGAGCCAGAAGAGCCAGAGGAGCCAGTGAAGACAGAGGAGCCAGAAGAGCCAGAGGAGACAGAGGAGCCAGAGGAGAGGAGCCAGAGGAGGCAAAGGAGCCAGAGGAGACAGAGGAGCCAGAAGAGCCAGAGGAGACAGAGGAGCCAGAGGAGAGGAGCCAGAGGAGGCAGAGGAGAGGAGCCAGATGGCAGAGGAGAGGAGCCAGCGGAGACAGAGGAGCCAGAAGAGCCAGAGGAGAGGAGCCAGAGGAGGCAAAGGGAGCCAGAGGAAGCAGAGCAGCCAGAGGAGCCAGAGGAGACAGAGGAGGCAGAGGAGAGGAGCCAGAGGAGCCAGAGGAGAGGAGCCAGAGAAGACAGAGGAGCCAGAAGAGCCAGAGGAGAGGAGCCAGAGGAGGCAAAGGAGAAGAGCCAGAGGAGACAGAGGAGCCAGAGGAGAGGAGCCAGAAGAGGCAGAGGAGAGGAGCCAGAAGAGCCAGAGGAGACAGAGGAGCCAGAGGAGAGGAGCCAGAGGAGGAGCCAGAGGAGGCAAAGGGAGCCAGAGGAAGCAGAGCAGCCAGAGGAGCCAGAGGAGACAGAGGAGGCAGAGGAGCCAGAGGAGAGGAGCCAGAGAAGACAGAGGAGCCAGAAGAGCCAGAGGAGAGGAGCCAGAGGAGGCAAAGGAGAAGAGCCAGAGGAGACAGAGGAGCCAGAGGAGAGGAGCCAGAAGAGGCAGAGGAGAGGAGCCAGAAGAGGCAGAGGAGAGGAGCCAGAAGAGGCAGAGGAGAGGAGCCAGAGGAGAGGACCCAGAGGAGGCAAAGGAGCCAGAGGAAGCAGAGGAGCCAGAGGAGGCAGAGGAGCCAGAGGAGAGGAGCCAGAGAAGGCAGAGGAGGCAGAGGAGCCAGAGGAGGCAGAGGAGCCAGAGGAGCCAGAGGAGCCAGAGGAGCCAGAGGAGAGGAGCCAGAGGAGGCAGAGGGAGCCAGAGGAAGCAGAGCAGCCAGAGGAGCCAGAGGAGACAGAGGAGGCAGAGGAGAGGAGCCAGAGGATCCAGAGGAGAGGAGCCAGAGAAGACAGAGGAGCCAGAAGAGCCAGAGGAGAGGAGCCAGAGGAGGCAAAGGAGAAGAGCCAGAGGAGACAGAGGAGCCAGAGGAGAGGAGCCAGAAGAGGCAGAGGAGAGGAGCCAGAAGAGCCAGAGGAGACAGAGGAGCCAGAGGAGAGGAGCCAGAGGAGGCAAAGGAGCCAGAGGAAGCAGAGGAGCCAGAGGAGGCAGAGGAGCCAGAGGAGACAGAGGAGCCAGAAGAGCCAGAGGAGGCAGAGGAGAAGAGCCAGAGGAGACAGAGGAGCCAGAGGAGAGGAGCCAGAGGAGGCAGAGGAGAGGAGCCAGAGGAGGCAGAGGAGAGGAGCCAGCGGAGACAGAGGAGCCAGAAGAGCCAGAGGAGAGGAGCCAGAGGAGGCAAAGGGAGCCAGAGGAAGCAGAGCAGCCAGAGGAGCCAGAGGAGACAGAGGAGGCAGAGGAGCCAGAGGAGAGGAGCCAGAGAAGACAGAGGAGCCAGAAGAGCCAGAGGAGAGGAGCCAGAGGAGGCAAAGGAGAAGAGCCAGAGGAGACAGAGGAGCCAGAGGAGAGGAGCCAGAAGAGGCAGAGGAGAGGAGCCAGAAGAGGCAGAGGAGAGGAGCCAGAAGAGGCAGAGGAGAGGAGCCAGAGGAGAGGACCCAGAGGAGGCAAAGGAGCCAGAGGAAGCAGAGGAGCCAGAGGAGGCAGAGGAGCCAGAGGAGAGGAGCCAGAGAAGGCAGAGGAGGCAGAGGAGCCAGAGGAGGCAGAGGAGCCAGAGGAGCCAGAGGGGGCAGAGGAGCCAGAGGGGGCAGAGGAGCCAGAGAAGGCAGAGGCGTCAGAAGAGGCAGACGACACAGTGGAGACAGAGGAGAGGAGCCAGAGGAGCCTGCTCTTACAGCACCAGTGATGTTGAAACGCTAAACTTTTTTTGGATTATACAAAACTACAATCAAACAATTCCAAAATATACAGTGACATATTTAACATTTCTTTCTTGAGGTAAAAATTGAAATACACGCAACTTTTAGAAGTAGTGCACAACCATCATACATCCATGGAAATATACCTCGGTCACAAAGGCTGCAGATATATTTTGTGCCCATATTATGTGTTATATCTTTTTAATGCAAAGTCTGATATTGTAGTCTTATATATAAATGTAGCTGAGAAAATAAGCTTTAAAATGATATATAGCTTGTGGGTTATGAAGTTCAAAATACAGTGCTTTGCAAACAAAAGAGGCATAAAAGAGAAGCAAAACAAAATCACAATGTTGGTCAGAAAGATCACAATTTGATATTTTGCCAAAATCGTTCAGTCATACATATAATTCAATCCAATGTTTGTGGCTCTGGTTATTCCAGCTTTAATTTTTTTGTGATACATTTTTATTTATTTAAGTATGACAATGTATTTGACAATGTATTCACATTTTGCACTGATTAGCCTGCATCACACTTGACTTTTTATCCCCCTTTTGGTCCCCATATCCCCTTTCCCTTGAGATGGGCAGAGAAGCTCAAAATAATAAATTGATAACTAAATAAATGAATAATGATTATAATAACAGAATAGTAAATAAAAATAACAATAAAAAAATAATAATAATAATAAATAAAATAATAGTAATAATAATACAAATAAAAAGTTATTCCAGCTTTAATAAGGAAATCTGTGACAGAACAGGAGCTACTGTGATGAAGGTGGTGGATTGTTGCAGGGGATACGTTTGTTTCTGCTGCGTACAGTTTTAGTCATACATTTAAATTATATATGAGACCATTAGCGTCGCCGTAGCCCGGGATTGTGGGTTTTCCTCTGTATAGACTCTGTACGGACTGTAGTGTGAATGTGACAAGAGTTAATAAACAAAAGACTAATAAATATGAATTCAGTTTGATTTGAAATAGACCGTTTTACCTGTCGACATGATCAAAGCAAATTTTATATACTATTTAAGATACTTTTTATCTTTTTGTCTTTTCACCAATTGTGCCAAAAAAAAGTAACAGAACATAATATTTTCTCTGTATGGCTTTTATGACTGATTATTACAATATATTGAATGAACACAAGGAAAGGGCTGGGATATAATAAGCAATGTTCAAATAAAAATCCTAATAATAAAAATCCTAATAATAAAAAGATAATGTGTAATACAAATACAACTAAACAAAATGAAAGAACAATATTATTATAAAAATATAAAAATATATAAAATAAAAATTGATTGATTGGATTTATTTCAATTATATGATTAACAGCAATTACAGATTATACATGATAGAAATGTACTAACAATAAAAAAAAATCTGTTATTATTTACAGTCTATGAGGCAAAATGTACTAATAATAATAAAAGACATTTAAGGAACAAACCTTAATGCTAGGGCTGCAAGATATATCAAAAAAATATTGTTATCGCAATATTGGTGCTTGCAATATCCATATCAAAAATATCCGCAATAAAAAAAGACAACAAAACAGACAAATCAACATTCAACAAGAACAACAACCAAACAAAACAATATTTATTTAATTATGAGCATTTAATGTTATGCTAATTTTTTTTTATTTGTCAAAAATATCGCAATAATATCGTAATCGCAATACTAAACACTCATATCGAATATCGCACTAATTTCCAATATTGTGCAGCTCTTTTTAATGCAACGTAAATTATATGTCATTTTTTCAGGAGGATTTTAATGCTCAATGGCAGCGACCCGATGTCACGGTGACTCCTGGTGCCGGGGGCTGTGGACAATGTCTCGTCCTTTTGCACAGTCGGAGCGTCACGTTTCACACGGCTTGAGCTTCCAACACCAAAAGTCGACTGGGAGAAAGTATGTACCGTAAATCTGAGATGCTTTCCAGGCCCCGGGGGGAACCGCAGCAGAGGTTCGGTTGCCGTAGAAAAAGAAGATGACCTAAATGCCAAAACTATGAGCATTGAGTCAGCAGCGGGCGAGCCACTCTGTCTGTGCCACTCTGTCTGTGCCAGTCTGTCTGTGCCACTTTGTCTGTGCCACTCTGTCTGTGCCAGTCTGTCTGTGCCACTTTGTCTGTGCCACTCTGTCTGTGCCACTCTGTCTGTGCCAGTCTGTCTGTGCCAGTCTGTCTGTGCCACTCTGTCTGTGCCAGTCTGTCTGTGCCAATCTGTCTGTGCCACTTTGTCTGTGCCACTCTGTCTGTGCCACTCTGTCTGTGCCAGTCTGTCTGTGCCAGTCTGTCTGTGCCACTTTGTCTGTGCCACTCTGTCTGTGCCAGTCTGTCTGTGCCAGTCTGTCTGTGCCAGTCTGTCTGTGCCAGTCTGTCTGTGCCACTCTGTCTGTGCCAGTCTGTCTGTGCCACTCTGTCTGTGCCACTCTGTCTGTGCCACTCTGTCTGTGCCACTCTGTCTGTGCCAGTCTGTCTGTGCCACTCTGTCTGTGCCACTTTGTCTGTGCCAGTATGTCTGTGCCACTCTGTCTGTGCCACTCTGTCTGTGCCAGTCTGTCTGTGCCACTCTGTCTGTGCCAGTCTGTCTGTGCCAGTCTGTCTGTGCCACTCTGTCTGTGCCAATCTGTCTGTGCCAGTCTGTCTGTGCCACTCTGTCTGTGCCACTCTGTCTGAGCCAGTCTGTCTGTGCCAGTCTGTCTGTGCCACTCTGTCTGTGCCACTCTGTCTGTGCCAGTCTGTCTGTGCCACTCTGTCTGTGCCACTTTGTCTGTGCCAGTATGTCTGTGCCACTCTGTCTGTGCCAGTCTGTCTGTGCCAGTCTATCTGTGCCACTCTGTCTGTGCCACTTTGTTTGTGCCAGTATGTCTGTGCCAGTCTGTCTGTGCCAGTCTGTCTGTGCCACTCTGTCTGTGCCACTCTGTCTGTGCCAGTCTGTCTGTGCCACTTTGTCTGTGCCAGTATGTCTGTGCCAGTCTGTCTGTGCCACTCTGTCTGTGCCAGTCTGTCTGTGCCACTCTGTCTGTGCCACTCTGTCTGTGCCAGTCTGTCTGTGCCACTCTGTCTGTGCCACTCTGTCTGTGCCAGTCTGTCTGTGCCAGTATGTCTGTGCCACTCTGTCTGTGCCAGTCTGTCTGTGCCACTCTGTCTGTGCCAGTCTGTCTGTGCCAGTCTGTCTGTGCCACTCTGTCTGTGCCACTCTGTCTGTGCCAGTCTGTCTGTGCCACTCTGTCTGTGCCAGTCTGTCTGTGCCACTCTGTCTGTGCCACTCTGTCTGTGCCAGTCTGTCTGTGCCACTCTGTCTGTGCCACTCTGTCTGTGCCACTCTGTCTGTGCCAGTCTGTCTGTGCCACTCTGTCTGTGCCACTCTGTCTGTGCCAGTATGTCTGTGCCACTCTGTCTGTGCCAGTCTGTCTGTGCCAGTCTGTCTGTGCCACTCTGTCTGTGCCAGTCTGTCTGTGCCAGTCTGTCTGTGCCACTCTGTCTGTGCCACTCTGTCTGTGCCAGTCTGTCTGTGCCACTCTGTCTGTGCCAGTCTGTCTGTGCCACTCTGTCTGTGCCACTTTGTCTGTGCCAGTATGTCTGTGCCAGTCTGTCTGTGCCACTCTGTCTGTGCCACTCTGTCTGTGCCAGTCTGTCTGTGCCACTATGTCTGTGCCAGTATGTCTGTGCCAGTCTGTCTGTGCCACTCTGTCTGTGCCACTCTGTCTGTGCCAGTCTGTCTGTGCCACTCTGTCTGTGCCACTCTGTCTGTGCCACTCTGTCTGTGCCAGTCTGTCTGTGCCACTCTGTCTGTGCCACTCTGTCTGTGCCACTCTGTCTGTGCCAGTCTGTCTGTGCCACTCTGTCTGTGCCACTTTGTCTGTGCCAGTATGTCTGTGCCACTCTGTCTGTGCCAGTCTGTCTGTGCCAGTCTGTCTGTGCCACTCTGTCTGTGCCACTTTGTCTGTGCCAGTATGTCTGTGCCAGTCTGTCTGTGCCACTCTGTCTGTGCCACTCTGTCTGTGCCAGTCTGTCTGTGCCACTCTGTCTGTGCCACTCTGTCTGTGCCACTCTGTCTGTGCCAGTCTGTCTGTGCCACTCTGTCTGTGCCACTTTGTCTGTGCCAGTATGTCTGTGCCACTCTGTCTGTGCCACTCTGTCTGTGCCAGTCTGTCTGTGCCACTCTGTCTGTGCCACTCTGTCTGTGCCAGTCTGTCTGTGCCACTCTGTCTGTGCCACTTTGTCTGTGCCAGTATGTCTGTGCCACTCTGTCTGTGCCAGTCTGTCTGTGCCACTCTGTCTGTGCCAGTCTGTTTGTGCCACTCTGTCTGTGCCACTTTGTCTGTGCCAGTATGTCTGTGCCAGTCTGTCTGTGCCACTCTGTCTGTGCCACTCTGTCTGTGCCACTCTGTCTGTGCCACTCTGTCTGTGCCAGTCTGTCTGTGCCACTCTGTTTGTGCCACTCTGTCTGTGCCACTCTGTCTGTGCCAGTCTGTCTGTGCCACTCTGTCTGTGCCACTCTGTCTGTGCCAGTCTGTCTGTGCCAGTCTGTCTGTGCCACTCTGTCTGTGCCACTTTGTCTGTGCCAGTATGTCTGTGCCACTCTGTGTGTGCCAGTCTGTCTGTGCCACTCTGTCTGTGCCACTTTGTCTGTGCCAGTATGTCTGTGCCAGTCTGTCTGTGCCACTCTGTCTGTGCCACTCTGTCTGTGCCAGTCTGTCTGTGCCACTTTGTCTGTGCCAGTCTGTCTGTGCCACTCTGTCTGTGCCACTCTGTCTGTGCCAGTCTGTCTGTGCCACTCTGTCTGTGCCACTCTGTCTGTGCCACTCTGTCTGTGCCTCTGCTGGCTCTACTATCCCTACTCAAAGCACAGAGGCTTACATGTATGCAACGCTACAATCAGACAAAAATAAACAGTGGCACATTTACTATGTTTTTCTTGAGGTAGATATTGCAATACAAGCAACTTTTAGAGGTAGTGGGCGACCATCATACAACCACTGGAATCTAAAGTAATAACTATAGACATGTTAGTCCCATATGAACCAGCCCGCACAGAGATAAAATCAACACAATCACAAAGGGTTAGCACTCTCGCTTCTCTCTGTAAGAAAGTCCTGGGTTTGAATCTCAGTCGGAACAGGGCCTTTCTGCTAAATGGAGTTTGCATGTTCTCCCCGTGTCTGCATATGGTTCTCTAAGTGCTCCGGTTATCATTCCAGTAAGTTGGGTGCAGCTCTGATTGCCACCCCCCCGACCCAGAAATGGATTGAGGAGAATAAAATGGATGGATAAAACAAAACAAAATCTTTCCAATAATCTGTTCCCTTCTACTTTTTATTCTTCTTTGTCCACTCGATGTTGTTTCTGAACTCATTCCTGCGTGTTTACAGTCAACGTACTTTGTCAGCAGCACACATGACATGCTTTTGTCAGCAGGAGATAGCCTTTTTAGGATGTGTGCGCTGGGAGATGAAGTGACCAGTTTTTACGTCAGGAGAAGCTTTGAAGTTTCTGTGTCACTTTGACTGTGTTTCATTAAAATGAGCTGCGGTGCTTCTAAGTGCCAAGCCATTGATGTTGTACCACTGAGCGCCAACTGCCTTCCTCAAGCTGGACCAAGGCCATCCCAAAACTGCTGCGGTAAATATCAATACCAGACAATTGGACACAAAAACCCAGAAACCACATTTCACCGCGGGTAAAGATGGCTGGGGGCATGTGCAGCGTCTGTGCAGCGATAAACCGACTGTCACAAATGGTCATCCAATTTGAACAAGAATATCTAAACTGATGCAATCCCAGAAAATGACTATAAATAAAATTACATAAAGGTGCCTAATGAAACTTAAAGTAGCAATATGTGAGATTTTCATGTAAAGTCATCATTAAAGGGCCCTAATCTGTCAAAAGGCATTAATAAAACATGGTCTTTTCCAATACGTCCACCGTTTCACCAATCAGAAAGTCTGTGATCCGGGCGCCAGAACTCACCGTGTGGAGCTAATCTCACTGGTAAAGTACCATGTGGCGCAGAACTAAAAAAGGTCTCGTTATGATTCTCAAATCATTAACGACAAAACAAGGAATAAAACCAGGATTTCTATCTTTGTGAAAAAGGTGTTGGTTATAGATTTGTTGTTGACAAAACTCTTGTCTATTCAGCTGTTATGGTCCCAGCTGGATTCGTCTGCATATCTGGCAACCTGAGTCAGGGAGAGTGGGAGAGGCTGCAGTACCACTTTAGACCAGATTTTTACACACTTCTCCTTTAAAGCAGCGTTCACACCAGATCATGCGTTGCGTCCAGTTTCAATGCAAAGTCACTGATGCGGCAGACACGGCACGGCAGAGGCGGCGACTGCGGCGACACTGTGCAAGCGGCAAAAGCAGGAGATGAACATTATTGAACTTTTTCCACTGGACACAGTGCGGCAACCAATCACAGTGATGGCTAAGTCATGCGCAAATGTTTTTTGTGATATTATATTATTAATATTGTAGTATTATAATTATTAATTTTATTTCTGGATTTAAATACTTGTTCTGTCCCCAAGTCTAGTATCTTACAGTGTCTACCTGCAGCTTAAAGAGTCTGAAAGCTGAAATAATTTTGTTTTTAATAAAGAAAAAAACAGAGTGGGACCAAAAATCCGACGAAAACACATTAACAAAACAATATCTAGACCTTTTTTTATCAAATAGTTCTGCACAAAATAGGCTTTATCTTTGCTTCTGCGTGAGTGGGCGGGACAAAACAGGCACAGGCATTTTCTCAAAGGTTATTACTCAGAATTACAAAAGGCTCAGTTCTTTTGAATCCTCCACAAAAAAGACAAGAGAAGCAGGTGGGATGTGTACTACCACAAGCAAGAAAAAAAATCATACAACAAAGTGATAATAATTACTAAATACTTTACAATACTGTATATATTAGTCATGTATTTGATTGGTGTTATTGACCTGGCAGTTTAAACTATATGGGGTGAAATGGCTCAATGGTTAAAGTATTCGTTCATCAACGCAGAGGTCTGTGGTTCAGCTCGGGGAAGATTAAGATCAAGGGAAATTTCAGTGTTGCACAAGTTACAGAACAGTAGGAATGAGGAGCACACAGCACAAGATAAGTGAGCAATAGCTGTACTGATTAAACTAAAATACAATCTCTAACATCTCTAGCATCAAAGAACAAGTATAAAATCTCCATCTTGAACACAATAATAATAACTAAGTATAAAAACCCACTTTACTTCACTCTCCTGTGTGTGTGCGTGTGTTGGTGGTAATGTGAGGGAAAATGAATAAATATCTAGAAACAAGCGATACTAGGGCAACACGGTGGCTGAGTGGTTAGCACTCTCACTTCTCGGCAAGAAGTTCCTGGGTTTGAATCCCGGTCGGAACAGGGCTTTTCTGAGTGGAGTTTGCATGTTGTCCCCGTGACTGCGTAGGTTTCCTCCGGGTACTCCGGTTCCCCCTACCACTAAAAACATGCATAATAAGTATGGATGTAATACAGTGAGTGAATGGATGGTGTTTGGTCGGAGGCTTTGATGGACCAGTGTGGAGGGAATGAAATCTGAACTCTGAACAATTGTAAAGCGCTTTGGTTGACCTTGGTCTGTAAAATGCGCTATATAAATAAACATTACTTACTGCCAAAACTGATTTGTTGTATTCACTGAGCGACAGGACGTACAGACCTGAAGACGAGATGTTGCCATGAACACGATTCACACCACATTCAATACGGGGCTAAAATTAGCTGAGATGGCAACGTTATTACTCGGGCTTATCTGGCACCCACTGAAAGCACATTAATACAGTGTGTGTGTGTGTGTGTGTGTGTGTGCGCGCGTGTGTCTGTGTCTGTGCTTGTTCTGCAGAATCCCCCTCTTTAAGCCTTTAGCTGCTGCACGGAGGCTTTAAATGAACCTTACAATTCCTGACCACACATTTTCAACCAATTCACTTTTGACACAATTCACTTAGCAACGATTGGTCTTTTCTCTTTTTCAATCCACGCCGACATTACCAAACACATACTGTGATAAAATCATTGTTACATATTATTATTTGATACATGGACTTGTAAATGTCTTGATAATATATAATAGTACTTTGAGCATTTATACATCCTTCCTAAGTCATGGGGAATTGTTTATTTAACCAACAAGAATATTTCTTGAAAGAAAAAAATGTCTTAGAATAGCCCTCAATTTACTGTCCTACGTGCTCATAATCTGCCAACTGAATATAAAATTAAAAGTGTATATTATGTCCTAGTTTATAACAGTATAAAGGCATTTTGGCACAAAGAAGAAAATAAATCGGCAGGGGCTGCAAGTTTCGCTTCGTTGGCCCAGATAACTGCAGAAGAACTAATTCATGTCTTGGAGAAATAGTGTCAAGTTTCATAATAATAACAAGGAGCGGCTTTACCACTGTAGCCACAGCTGCCCTGGGGCAGACTGATGTGTAGTGATACTTCCACATCTAATCTGAGCCATGAGCCCCTTCGGCCACACCAATCCATTACTCACCCAAAACCTTGAATTCAAAGTTTAAAAGATTGTATTTTTGCTCGAAAGCCAGAATCCTGAAATCCTCAGAATCTTAAAACAATCAGCCCCATGTTTAAATCTGAGTGGGTTAAGTGGTTTACCGCCATTGACTCAATCCTTAACTTGGCATTCACAGTACTCTGCCGAACACAGAACAATAGTCAAGACTTCAGGCCCCTCCCCTCGCCACCGTTACCGTGGGAGCAGAAGGAATGAGATTGGACATTCGCCCGCGACCTCTGAAGCATGCACTCTTCACACCAAGAATGTCCCAGTGTTACAGCACCAACACGGCGCGACTTCAGCCAAAACAACACCGTAAATAACAAAAAGAGTGGGTTTGAACAGAACCGTCTTTAATGAAACTGAAAGTCTGAAAGTCTCTGAACGTCTTTCAGATGTTTCTCACAGAGCTGCAAATCTGTTCACAACATGCTGTTCTGACAGAAACATGACAGTTTGGAAACATGTGTTTGTAAAAGGGAGAGAAATAATAGGAAAAAAATGTTTTGGGATGAATAACAGGAAAATATGTATTTTTTGACTACAATATTTAAATACAGTGTTAGCACAAATGTGATTACTTTTGGGGTTCAAAAACATATTTTGAGATGTCCAGTTTTGTCAATCGGCAAGGCAAGTTTATTTGTATTGTACAACTCATACACAAGGCAAGGAGGAGCAGCAGGAGGCCAGTCCCTGTGCTCCTCAGAGTCCCAGCAGGAGGCCAGTCCCTGTGCTCCTCAGAGTCCCAGCAGGAGTCCAGTCCCTGTGCTCCTCAGAGTCCCAGCAGGAGGCCAGTCCCTGTGCTTCTCAGAGTCCCAGCAGGAGGCCAGTCCCTGTGCTTCTCAGAGTCCCAGCAGGAGTCCAGTCCCTGTGCTCCTCAGAGTCCCAGCAGGAGGCCAGTCCCTGTGCTCCTCAGAGTCCCAGCAGGAGGCCAGTCCCTGTGCTTCTCAGAGTCCCAGCAGGAGGCCAGTCCCTGTGCTTCTCAGAGTCCCAGCAGGAGTCCAGTCCCTGTGCTCCTCAGAGTCCCAGCAGGAGGCCAGTCCCTGTGCTCCTCAGAGTCCCAGCAGGAGGCCAGTCCCTGTGCTTCTCAGAGAACCAGCAGGAGTCCAGTCCCTGTGCTCCTCAGAGTCCCAGCAGGAGGCCAGTCCCTGTGCTCCTTAGAGTCCCAGCAGGAGGCCAGTCCCTGTGCTCCTCAGAGTCCCAGCAGGAGGCCAGTCCCTGTGCTTCTCAGAGTCCCAGCAGGAGGCCAGTCCCTGTGCTCCTCAGAGTCCCACCACTCATTGCTTTGCACAAACAACAATTAAATGACCTCTTGCTTTCGCCGAGTTCAGAAAAATAAAAATAGTATTTACTTTTTTGTATCCTATTGTTTTACTGATTAAGCATGACTCAGATGATTAGAGTAAGTTTGTCGTTCCTTGCGACACAGACTTGGAGATGACTGGAGGTGATTCTCTTTCTGCCAGAGCTCGTGCACAGTCTGTCAGAGGACTTCATTTTCCTAATCCACCAAAGTGGAAGAGAAAGAGATTGAAGAAGTCAGAAACTCTGGAACAAAACCAAACAGTGACTTAATGTTTGCATCTGACAATCGTTTCTCCTGTGGCTTTGTCCTGCTTATGGATATGGAAAGTCCCTGTCAGGCAATTCAACTAGAGAAAATGAAGGAAATAGATATTAGGTCGTTGAATAATGAAGACATCACAATCACAGTTTATGTTTTTATGATTATTTAAAGCCATTTCAATGTAACTTAATACGACATAGTTCCCATGGATAGAAAGTTTATTCTATACTGTGCTGATAAAACTAGATATACAAAGACAATTGTATATACATGTGTAAGTACATAACAAAAACACAAAAATAAATAAATAATAATGTTTGTGTAAATAAAATAATAGTAATTATAATACATGCTAATACAATACGAAAGGGAATGGGAAGAAGTACAAACTTTTCTCCATTTTCTTCCCCTTAATCCATTTCTGGGTGGGGGGGGGGGGGTCTGGGTGGCCAGAGATGCCGCCCCTTAGTCCCAGTCTCTCACTAATCCTCCTGCAGGTGCTGAGTCCACAGGAGGATGGCTTCTTTATTTCAGCGGGGGCTTCAGGCAAAGTGGGGTTAAGTGTCTTGCCCAAGGACACAACGACAGCAGTCATCAGTGGGAGTCATGAAGTAGCTCTTGTGGTGGGCTCGAACCCACAACCTTCAGCCTCAGAGGCCAATGCTCTACCAACTGAGCTACTGTGACTCTTTCATCTTAGGCTAAATTATTATTGCAAAACAAAAACTACCAATGGTTGTGTATAAATGATAAATATTACAGGCAAAGGACCCTTCGATGGTAACAAGCAGGTTCTCCGCCAGCACGAGTCAGATCTGTGGAGGTGTTTGCTCCCTCATAATACACAAACATATTTAACGGGTTTTAGAGTTTTACATGAAAACCTGGCAAAACCCTGAGGCCCAAATCAAACAGTTTTTGTTCCGACATCCAAAGAGGCTTTCTGAAAGTGCTCCATATGTTTTATTATATCTACCTTTGGCTAACGCTGGGACTTGCGGCCATCTTTCGTGCGATGGAAATGTTGTTTTCTATTCAGATGGAGATGGTTTGGACATCGGCACAAATAATATGAGTGAAAAGATGCTGAGTTTGGAGTTGTTGCCGGCGGAGGAAGATTGGCCGTGGCGGTGTTTGAAAGGAACAGGAAATGATGTTCAAGAGCTCCCAAGTATCAGAATTCAGATTTGCTTTTTACAAGAGTTTTCTTATTTCTATGAATGGTTCTGACCACTGCATTCATGTGTGCAACTCATTTACAAGAGCGATATTTGATTGAAAATGTGAAATTCAACATGCCAGAATCTTTCACTATAATGTGACTAAAATATGGATCTCTTAAATAAAGGGCATTCCCACATCTGACCCTTATATAGTTAAATCACAGATGTTTATTTGTGTTCACCACAAGGATTGCATTACATTTTGATTACAGTATAGACCAAAAGTTTGGACACACCTTCTCGTTGAAAGAGTTTTGTATTTTCATGATTATGAAAATTGTAGATTCACACTGAAGGCATCAAAACTATGAATTAACTCATGTGGAATTATGTACGTACTAAAAAAAAGTATGAAACAAGTGTAAATATGTGTTATATCCTGGTTCTTCAAAGTAGCACCTTTTGCTCTGATACTGCTTCACTCTTGGCATTCTCTGGATGAGCTTCAACAGGACCTGAAATGGTCTCCAACAGTCTTGAAGGAGTTCCCATGATGCTTAGCACTTGTTGGCCTCTGTCACCTGTGGTCCAGCCCCAAAACCATCTGGATTGGGTTCAGGTCCAAAACCATCTGGACTGGGTTCAGGTCCAAAACCATCTGGACTGGGTTCAGGTCCAAAACCATCTGGACTGGGTTCAGGTCCAAAACCATCTGGACTGGGTTCAGGTCCGGTGACTGTGGAGGTCATGTGGCCCAGCATCATCACTCTCCTTATTGGTCAAACAGCCCTTACACAGCCTGGTGTGGATCTACAGCAATAGTCATGAAAAGACACTCAGTGAAGGAGAGAGGGTGTCCAAACTTTTGGTCTGTACTGTATATCTGTGTGATTTGTGAAAAATGGACTCCCTGAAAAGTGTCTGTGGCTGTTGCACACGCTGCGATCAACAGCAGCACACTTCTACACTGTGCCGTCCTCTTGTGTATACATACTGTATATGTGCACAGTCAGCCTAATACACCAGCTGGTTGAATGGAGCCGGCCCCAAAATAAAAATATAAAGACATGGGGCCCCGGGGCTAGAGGCCTCTGTTAAAACCACCATCCCACAGACAACCACCGCGGCCTGCCCCAGGACACTGCTGAGAGAGTCCAGATAATCCGTGCACAGAGTCCAGCTAATGTCCTCAGGGGCCACAAGTCCTGAGAAGAAGAGCGCTCCATGGGTTGGACTGAGGAGCATTGGAAAAAGTAAGTAAGTCATGTTTATTTATATAGCACATTTTTCAGACCAAGCGTTATCCAAAGCGCTTTAGAAAGTTCAGAAACCAGATATTTTTGCATTCACACACGGGGATGTCGGAAGTGAGACGCCGCATCCAAGCCCCCACTCAACACCATCCATTCAATCATTCATTCTTATAGTACATGTTTTTTGTGGGGGTGAAAACCAGAGCACCCAGAGGAAACCTGCACAGGCATGGGGAGAACATGTAAACTCCACGCAGAAAGACCCTGAAGGGACGTCTTTGAAATCTGAATGAAGACTGGATAATGTCAATATATTATGACTGCATCTTAAAGGTCCCTTGTCCTTTAAGATGCGGTCCTTGTCCTATGGGCGGCACGGTGGCTGAGTGGATAGCACTCTCGCCTCTCAGCAAGAAGGTCCTGGGTTCAAATCCCGGTTGGACCAGGGCTTTTCTGAGTGGAGTTTGCATGTTCTCCCCGTGTCTGCGTAGGTTTCCTCTGGGTGCTCCGGTTTCCCCTACCACTAAAAATATGCATAATAGGTCTGGCATGAGCCTCCTGTACTGGCCCCGCTCCCAAAAAAATAACAATTGTAAACCGCTTTGAGACTCTGATGTGCAGTGAAAAGGCGGTATATAAATAAAAGATTACTTACTTACTTGTCATTGTCAAGACTCCTCCACCAAATCTCAATGGTAGTAGATATGACAAGGAAAATAACTAATAAATAAATATATGATTGTTTGAAAATTCTGACTTTACATAATAGTACAATGTCTGATGGTTATTACAGACATATAATATACAATCTTTTAAACATGAAACACAATTTAAGTCACCTTTAAGTGACGGGTAGACACATATGAACCACACTATGTAAAATAGACAACTCTATAACGCAGGTGTCCAAGCGTGTCATGTCAAGCCACTCCGATTTCAAAACCTGAATACGGATGTGTTACATGTCTTACAAGACGTAGACGCTGATCCCGGAATAAAAAGAAATTGGGAAACAGGGAGAGCGAAAAAACCAAATGTCCAGAACTAATCCTACTTAATCTGGGAAAGTAGCGAGCCGCGGCACCGGGACAGAGCTGTGGTCCAAACACTGCTCTTCTGTCTGGGATATTAACTTCACTGCCATTTTTCTCTAACATCAAACGAAACCATCTTGAAATGTAGGGCAATATCCATGTAGGGATTGTTAGCCTAATAACAACAGAGAAAATTATTTATATCGACTTGAAAACACAGAGAACACAAACAACAAAGGCAGATTTCACTTCTATAGAATGATTAATTATATGTGTGTTTAGTGTTTCTTTTGAAGTGCATATGTTATTGCAATGTGTGTAAAAAACCAACCTACTTTGTGGTGCGGTGAGGCTGCAAATCCATCTACAGAATTGAATACACACAGATTACATTGATTTTTGCTTTGCCGTGCGTTTTATGGCATTTAACATAATTATTATTTTGTCCATGCAGCAAGAAGCAGCAGCTCAGTCCAATTAAGTTACAGGTTAGGACTCTCAGTCGGGCGACACGGTGGCTGAGTGGTTAGCAGTCTCGCTTCTCAGCAAGAAGGTCCTGGGTCTGAAATCCCGGTCGGAACAGGGTCTTTCTGAGTGGAGTTTGTGTGTTCTCCACGTGTCTGTGTAGGTTTCCTCCAGGTGCTCCAGTTTCCCCGACCACTAAAAACATGTACAGTAGGTCTGACATGTGCCTCCTGTAGACGACCTGCTCCATCTGTGCCTGGTATTGAAGCATTTACAGCCTTCACAGCTAGTTAAGAAACATAGCTACTAATTAATATGTATTTTATCTATTGTGTGTGCTTCCTGTGTGCTCTTACTACTGTCCTGTTTGTGCGCTGCAACATCGAAATTTCCCCACTGTGGGACTAATAAAGAAATTCTTACCTTATCTTATCTTAAAGCGCTTTGTTACTCTGGTCCAGGCATGTCCAAACTCAGGCCCAGGGTCCAATTGCGGCCCTCTGTGTCATTTTTATGTGGCCCTCTGCCTTGCTAACCCAATGCAGTCTTTGAGATCATAAACACAAGTTCACTGTGTCATCCATCCAACTTCAGCTCAGCCAGTATAGACCTCATTCTAAAGCCCAGAACGTACTGAGGTGGTTTTTGATTGTGTCACTTCCGTTATTGATGCTAATGTAGCTGTAGATGGTAAACAAGTGTCATTCAGCCAACTTCAGCTCAGTTATAGATCATCTTGAAGCTCAGAACAGCACGATGCCAGTCAGGACAGTTTTTAAATCTGTCATGTCGGCTCCTGACTAGTCTGGGAAACTAAAGTGGCCCTTTTACTGAAAAGTTTGGACACCTCTGCTCTAGTCTGTGAAAGGCACTATAATATAAATAAAGATTACTCACTTACTTACTGACTTAAAGAAGTTATTGTTTTCATTTCAATGTCCCGCCCTCCACCGTTTCACCAACCAGAGAGTCTGTGATCCAGGTTGCCAGAACTCAAAAACCAGATCTCACTCAGGCAAGACTGCAAACTCTGTTGATAGTACAAGACAGATACCATAGAAAGAACCAAACAGAACCAAAAACACTCTGTTTCCATGTATTAGCGCATACAAAGCCTGCTTCCTCCTGGTGCTTCACATACGAGCCCCGAGACTTCCTGGAGCCCTCCTGCCAAAGTTAATTACACTACGGCCTTTCTGTATACAATATATCTATCCACATATAGGAATTATTAAAATTATAACTTAAACAACATTCCAATGACTCTGTTTGTGATTGGACGCTCTCTCTTCAGTTTTCTGAGGGAACGAGCTCAAGCATCTCTCCCAAACTCGGCCACATTTACCGACTCTGCCACGGTGTCCTTTGGAGTCCACTAAATTCTGAAGCAAAACAGCAATAAATAAGACAGGACTCAGTGTGCGTGTGCTTTTTTGAGTGCATATTTCAAAATTCCAATTTGACAGATAACAAGTTCTATTTCTACCAACAATGGGAGAAAGAGTCAGAGAGTTTTTGACCTGTGTGGATTGCACATTATTGCTTCTTGAATGGTTTTGCCGATGGGTGCAAAAGGGATGGTGGGTTTTTAATGAGGTTTTATATGTGGGTTTATCAGTGAGAGCGGATTCCGAGTCCGGAGCAGGCGGAGGCTGGTCTGGTGGTTGAGGCCATGGCCAAAGGACCGGGAGAACACCAAGAGCTGGACCCGCGAGAAGGAACCAGGAGCGTCTGATTTTAGCCTCATTTTCTGTCTGTTTTCTGTGGCATAGGTTTGTATCGTGAGTTGTAGTGAAGTAAATTATTTTTTATATATATTTGACTTGTTTTTGTACTTGAATATTATCATCTTTCTGATTTTCTCTGCGATTCTCCTGTTTTGCAACATGTTCAGAATTTGTTTTATAATAATAACAGCCCATGTTCCAGCTTCTTCCCTCTGGCAGAAGCCATCATTCGCTGAGATGCAGGACATCTCGTTTTGCTAACAGCTTCTTTCCACAAACTCAGTTTAAACATCCATCCATCCATCCATCTTCCGCTTTATCCGTTGCCGGGTCGCGCGGACAGCAGTCTAAGCAGAGACGCCCAGACTTCCCTATCCACACACACTTCCTCCAACTCGTCCGGGGGGACCCCAAGGCGTTCCCAGGCCAGCTGAGAGACATAGTCCCTCCAGCGTGTCCTAGGTCTTCCGCGGGGCCTCCTCCCGGTGGGACGTGCCCGGAACACCTCCCCAGGGAGGCGTCCAGGAGGCATCCGGAACAGATGCCCGAGCCACCTCAACTGGTTCCTCTCGACGTGGAGAAGCAGCGGCTCTACTCCGAGCTCCTCCCGTGTGACTGAGCTCCTCACCCTATCTCTAAGGGAGCGCCCAGCCACTCTGCGGAGGAAGCTCATTTCGACCGCTTGTATCCGCGATCTCGTTCTTTCGGTCATTACCCAAAGCTCATGACCATAGGTGAGGGAGGGAACGAAGATTGACCGGTAAATCGAGAGCTTTGCCTTTCGGCTCAGCTCCCTCTTCACCACAACGGTCCGATACAGCGACCGCATCACTGCGCACGCTGCACCGATCCGCCTGTCAATCTCACGCTCCATTCTTCCCTCACTCATGAACAAGACCCCGAGATACTTGAACTCCTCCACTTGAGGAAGGACCTCTCCACCCACCTGCAGAGGGCAAGGCACCTTTTTCCGGTCGAGCACCATGGCCTCGGATTTGGAGGTGCTGATTCTCATCCCAGCCGCTTCACACTCGGCTGCAAACCGCCCCAGTGCATGTTGCAGGTCCTGGTTCGTTGGAGCCAACAGAACAACATCGTCCGCAAACAGCAGAGATGAAATCCTGTGGTCTCCGAACCGGACCCCCTCCGACCCCTGGCTGCGCCTAGATATTCTGTCCATAAACACAGTGAACAGAACCGGTGACAAAGGGCAGCCCTGTCGGAGGCCAACATGCACCGGGAACAGGTCTGACTTACTGCCGGCAATGCGAACACAGCTCTGGCTCCGGTCATACAGGGATCGGATGGCCCTCAGCAGAGGACCTCCGACCCCGTACTCCCGGAGGACCCCCCAAAGGACACCCCGGGGAACACAGTCGAACGCCTTCTCCAAATCCACAAAGCACATGTGGACAGGTTGGGCGAACTCCCATGAACCCTCGAGTATCCGATGGAGAGTATAGAGCTGGTCAGTTTAAACAAAGCACTTCAAATAATCTTTCCTTTGTATCAAAACTGTTTTAGTTTTTTATTTCTGTACTTTTTACCTTATTTTATTCATGCACTTGTCTTGTGCACATGGGGACTTATGCAGATGTATTCCAATGGGGTTTTACAAGTCTGAATCTGATTTCATTTTCTCTTTGGGGGTCCGGCCACTGACGAGACAGTCCGGTAAAACTCTGGCCCTCTCTCAAATACAGTTGATGAAACATGTTCTTCGGCTTTTATCAGTGGTCTTGTTATAGAAATCTTTTAGAAAAGCAATCTGAATTAACATCAAATAATTATAAGTGTCAGTCAGTAACTAATAGTCAACTGTGGACTCAAATACAGCACATATGGTCTGTTGGCAGAAGGTCAGCTGATGGATGGGAGACAGGTTTCTACTTGTCTTTGGCAATATCTGTGTCTGAAGAACAATGTGTTCAGGTCAAAGCAGAGTAGTATCAGAGCAGTATCAGAGTAGTATCAGAGTAGTATCAGCGCAGTATCAGAGCAGTATCAGAGAAGTATCAGAGTAGTATCAGAGTAGTATCAGAGCAGTATCAGAGCAGTATCAGAGAAGTATCAGAGTAGTATCAGAGAAGTATCAGAGTAGTATCAGAGTAGTATCAGAGAAGTATCAGAGAAGTATCAGAGTAGCATCAGAGAAGTATCAGAGTAGTATCAGAGTAGTATCAGAGTAGTATCAGAGAAGTATCAGAGAAGTATCAGAGTAGCATCAGAGAAGTATCATAGTATCAGAGTAGTATCAGAGCAGTATCAGAGCAGTATCAGAGCAGTATCAGAGAAGTATCAGAGTAGTATCAGAGAAGTATCAGAGTAGTATCAGAGAAGTATCAGAGTAGCATCAGAGAAGTATCAGAGTAGTATCAGAGAAGTATCAGAGTAGTATCAGAGTAGTATCAGAGTAAAGAAGCGTACAGAGGAGCCTTGAGCGACACATACTGTATCAATACTGACTTCATTTATGTAATATCTAGAGTAGAAATGTGTTTGTTTACTCTGGTCTATTTAATGTCATTTCCTCATTCAGGGCAGACGGTTTCAGACCCGGTGGTATCGGTATCGGTTCTGTTATTCATTGTATATGTGCACATTTACTAATGAATAAACACTTTGATTGCATTACAGCTCTTGGTTGTTTACATTATTTTTGCTCTCGGTCTGTGCAGAACCGGGTCCACAGACTGTCCACAAACCAGTCTCTGAAGCATAATGAAGTAACTATCTCGGTAGTTCCTCCCGACCTGCTGCTGAAATAATACATGTTTTGGACGACAGTAATTGAATCCATAAAGCCCAGCTGGTTCATCTCCCGCCTTGACATTTACAGCCTGCTTTTGTGTACGGCCCTGTGAACTCCGTACGCCGCCGTTTGCTCGCCGCAGATATGGGCCGGGGTCGGAGCGTTACCATGGCGTTTGGAAAGGACCGCAGGACTTTTACAGCCGGGTTTATAAATCACTTTCAGGTCTCGTCCACATGTTTCTGTTGTGAATGTGGACATCCAGCATGGATTGTGTAACAAATATAGATAATTGACTGTAGAAAAAGACTTAATTGGAATATTGACAACAATCCCTAGTGATTTGACAGCAATCAGTTTACTTTATCGGCATTTTCTCCATTAGTTGAAACTCAAAAAAGAAAAATTCAACATTTAGTGTAGTATTACATAAAACAATAAAAAAATAAAAAAATATTGTTATCCTTTTCTGTCTCTAAATAATGTTTTTCATTTGTAGAGAACCTTTCAAAATAGAGTACTGCACTGAGACCAGAGACAGCAGTATTTAATATGTGCGTTTTCAGACATACATTTCCACACATATACAAATACATTAAAACCGACATATTTCCATGACAGGACTTGTTTTCCTTTTCTGTTTTGAATTATTTTTTGCTCATTTGGATGTTAAAAATACCCCCCCTTTCCCTCCCATATTGTATAAACTAATTAATGATTTGGACACACATGGTCTTAATATAAATAAATGCATTTTAAAAAACAGATGACGATGAGACAGAGGGGCAAACTGGGTAAAAACAAAAAGATATGTTTTCAAACAATGAAAAACAAGAGTAAGTTAATAACAATATAGAAATGACTCCTTCTAAAAGTTTTTTTTGGGGAGTTTTAACTGATGCTGGGGCAGTTCCACAGCCGACGCACAGAGAAGGCGCCGGGCCTCTGCTCTTGGGCCTGGGAACAGAAAGTTTGTGCCAGAGGACCTCAGACCTCGTGACGACTCAAAAGGAGACAGAAGATCACATTCAGATCCAATTTTTGTTTTCCCATTTGCAGTAAAACCACATTGGAATACACCCGCATAAGTCCCCAGTGTGCACCAGACAAGTACAAAGCACAGAAATAAAACAAACCTGTGAAACCAATCAATCAATTGTAAGTAAGTAGAACATTTTAGATTTTGAGAGTTAGCAGAAATTTCTGGACGCTTGCCTTATTTCTAAAGTATTAAATGGACTTGCTCCTCCTCCCTTGGTGCTTATATGTAAAAAACAACAACAGTGGAGTCAGGACCAGAGCATTAACCAGAGGAGACTGTTACATACAAAGGGGCAGGACTAAATTCAGCCAAATGGTGACGTCCATCAGACATTTAAAAGAGTCCTCAAACTTAAACCAGTCGTGCTCCCATAGATTCTTCCGTGGACTTTCTCTTTCTCTCCTCTTTTAAATTCTGTCTTGCTTGTTGAATTATTGTTTGAACTTTTACTAACTGTGTGTTTGTGTGTTTCTTACCTGCCTTAAGCCTAGCGTACATTTACAGAGTAACTGGAGACAACTAGTTTCAAGGCGCCTTTTGTCGACTGAGAGTAGATAATGGAGATGATCAGTTGAAATCGGTCGATGTGAGCGCTCTTACAACTGGAGATAAACAGTCGATCTCCGGATTCAGTCAGTTGCCCGTGTTCTACTTTTCAGCTACTAGTTGTCCTCAGATCCGGAGATATCACCCGATGTGCGCGCTCTTAATAGATCCATGACGCGCTCCAACAACATGTGTGTATTGTGTCCTCTACAGTTTATGTCAGAAAACACACTGTAGTTGAGGCCAGTTGCTGTTATTCCCCAGACTGGCCTGATACAGGAGTTGCCCGTTTTCGCCAGATTGTCCATGTGTGCGGGGCAGAAACTCATATGCGACGGATGTAATCAGTTGCAAGTCCGATGTACGCTAGGCATTAGACAATGGATGCAAGTTAGCTGTCATAAATAAATAAATAAATAATAATAAATAACTAAAACTGCTTCAATACAAGTAAAGATCAGTTAAAGTGCTGTGTTTAGACTGAGAACAGTTTTCGGTTGATGTCCTTCATCTCAGCGAATGATATCTTCTGCCAGAGGGAAGAAGCTGGAACATGGCGTTTCCCAGAGCCAGAAGAATCATTGATTATTCTAAGAACTTGGTTTAAAAGAATCCAAGAATCAAGAATGTCTAGAAGTTCTGGTAAATACGCTCTCGGGAAAGTCCATGGAAGTACTGTATATTAAAATTGATACTAATATTTTATAACAACATTTCAATCAAACCCTGATAAATCTCTATTTTTCCTCAGTGTATTCAAATTTGAAGAATTCAGAAAATCTACTCTGATTCAGCCTGAGCTTTTTCACATTAAAAGATCCGTCTTTTATTGAGCCTCAGTTATCGGCAACAATCAACAGGAGAATAGTAAGAGGTTGAGTACAAAGCTTGTTTTACTTTTCGGAACCAGTGAGCACAGGGTTTGTTGGCAAAGCTCCGTGAACAGGGTCAGATCCCAACAGCTGCTCCAAGCTTCAGAAACTCAGAGCTTCATCAAAAGCAGATCAAGAGAAAAAGCTGCTTCACAATCGCAAATAAAGGGAACAGAGAGAGAAGCACTGTCATCCTCCTGCAGGTGTGTGCTTCAGTCTGAGCTAGTGTTGGTCAGGATCTGGGCCTGCAACAAGTTATTCATAGCAACTAACTGTCACGGGATGAGATAAAGGAGGACCTAAAAATACAGGAATGTAATAATAATAATAATAATAATAATAATGCATCGGTTTTATATAGTGCTTTTTAGGACACTCAAAGACACTTCAGATCATTCTTCATTCACTCGAAACACGGTGGTGATAAACTACTACTGTAGCCACAGCTGCCCTGGGGCACACTGACAGAAGCGAGGCAACCAGTCTGTGCCATTGGCCCCTCTGACCACCACCAACCATTCACACACACACCAGACTCATTCTAGGCAATGGGGGTGACGTGTCTTGCCTAAGGACTAGGGATGTAAATCGGTGACCGTTTAACCGGTGGTTGACCGTCACAGCGTTAACCGGTCAAAGCTGTCGGTTAAAAAAGAGAAAAAGGGGAGAGGGGACGTCTCTTCATAACGCTATTTTAAGCCCTATTTGCACGATGTGACGAGCGGGTCCCTATCTAGCTGTGTGCACCAATGTAACAGTAAACTCTGGGCCGACTCTCACGCCGTACGTGCCACTTATGCACGCACACATGCACACGCACACACACACACAAACACACACACACACATTTTCCCCCCTCCATTGACACGTAACATCCACACGCATCATCTCTCCCCTCTGTTACCGCCTGTTAGTTGCACACTGGTGCGGGTCAGAACTACATTGGAGCTTATATTTACACACACATACATACATGTATTGCACACACAGACATACATATACACACACACAGATATATACACACATACATACATGTATTGTACACACACACATACCGGTCTGTCGCGCTTCTCTGTGTCACGGAGCCCAAAGCATTCTTGCAAATACACGGCTCCAGTCAAACCACATGGACCATGTTTGTGCTGCTGGTCCTTGGCATCAGATCCACACTGATCACTTTTAAACTTTAGCGGAGACCTGCGAGACGCGGCTCGTCACTCGCTGCCCTGACCATGTGGACGAGCTGTCTTTTGATTAAAAATGCTTTAAGCCGCAGCACAGCAGAATGGGAAGATTAAAAAAGCAGTTCTCTGTGCGCAAAGGTGCCGGAGCTGTTACGGGTTTTGGTGCCGCTGTCTTGGCTCTGATCCAGTAGAACGCAGAGCTGCACTTATGAAAAGTACGCGGCTCGAAATGGCTGTTATTTCAAAGAACGTGGACTATTTTAAACTACGCGGTTAACCGGTTTCAACCGGTTAATGAGGCTCGGTGGTCGGTCATGAAAATTCAGTTTTTTACATCCCTACTAAGGACACAACGACAGCAGGTATCAGAGGGAGTCGGTGGAGAAAGTCTTGTGGTGGGCTCGAACCCATGACCTTCAGGCTCAAAGGCCAATGCTCTACCAACTGATCCACCGTCGCCCCCTATAGTTAATATACTGTATGTAGTCAAATGTAAAGAAAAACTAAATCCAGACAGAAAAGGAGTTTATCAAATCTGCAAACAGGTCATTGTATAAAGAAGATGAAGCTTTTGAATGCATGTTGGACTAAAAACACACTTTTTGTCGTTGTGTAGACGCTGTGAACTTAGAATACGAAATCTGGTCATTTGTTCTAATTGTTTTGCAGTGTCTCCACCTAAATGGGACCTAGGGCGTGAGGTGCAGGACTTAGGTGGGTCCCAGGCGGGGAGGGGCCCGCGAGTCTAGGCAGAGGAGACCAGTACAGAAGTAGCATTAGAGTAGTGGATGCATATTTGGATAGAGAGAGCATTAACCCTTTAACCCTTTCCTCAACCAATTGGTGGACACCTTTTTGAGTCACTATCTACTTGAAGCTTGGAACTGGAATCTTCCTCATTAGGGCATCTCTATCACTTGGTTTTAGACACTTTTTACCATCAAACTGCATCTCGACCACTTTGTAGAGGAATATAATTAATCTAGGGGTAACAAAAAATATATTTATTAGTGCTCCTACATCTTAGAAAATTAAGGAGTGAACATTAAAGGGTTAATTGAGAAGCAGTGGTGCCTTGAATGCACTAACACAAAGCTTTTCCATGAAAGCATACAGTAAATCCTACTGTACGTATCCCTTCATGTGGATAACTAAGAAAAAAGAACCATTTAAACATGGTTGAATACTTATTTGAAATGTACCAAGATATATCATGCAACAAAGGGACAAAAAACTGTGAAAGTCTATTGCTGCGACAATCGTTCAAAACAAAATCAGATATAAAAAGTGCATGCAACGAGACTTTTAAACTTTTGATCTCAACTTTGATCATCTTCTCCTCTCTATCCCAAAATAGTCCAAAGCTTTCCGCTTTGATATAAGTCCGGCAGCCGCACCATCTGCAGTCAGACTGACACACTTACAAAGAAGCCCAAACTTCCACACACTCTCCCAGTTAGCGAGAGCCTCAAACTCTTGCTCTGCGATCACGGCGGGTCTCTATCAGGTCCTCAGGGGAAAAGGAAAGCCCATGAAATGCTTCCTGACATGGAGGATCACAGCTCAGGCGTCTCAAATCAACAGTTTTTGCCGGAGCCGCTCGTATGAGTCAGTGGGACCTGTGATGATTTCCCCTGGCTGTGGTTGGGTCTGGTTGACTGGCTGGAGTTACTGAAGCTGTCGACCCAAATTAAGTGCTTTCAAACGGAGAAGGGTGTAAGTATGCTGAGTAGTGCAAATAAAGCTACACACAAAACATATAGTCTGTGGAAATAATCTTCAACCTGCGTTCCTTGTTTTATTGATGTACTTGTCTGGTGCACACTGGGGACTTACAGTAATATAAAACCCTCTTTTGACTTCCCACTTATAACTGAGACTAAGCTCTGCCTCTTTTTTACTAGAATTACTACAAGTAGAGCCTACACAATAATAATATCCACAACATTGGCAGAGAAAGACTATAGGAATCAGAAATGAATGACATTTGGTGTTCTATATGCACAAAACAGAATAAAACCGTGGATTATTATAGATTTTCATGTCAAGTCATCATTAAAGGGCACTAATCTGTCAAAAGGCATTAATAAAACCTGCTCTTTTCCAATACTTCTTTAACTGATAACAGTCTCGTTATGATTTTCAAATCATTAACGACAAAACAAGGAATAAAACCAGGATTTCTATCTTTGTGAAAAAGGTGTTGGTTAAAGATTTGTTGTTGACAAAACTCTTGTCTATTCAGCTGTTATGGTCCCAGCTGGATTTGTCTGCATATCTGGCAACCTGAGTCAGGGGGAGTGGGAGACGCTGCAGTACCACTTTTGGCCACATTTTTACACACTGCTCCTTTAAAGAACTGATCCATGGAAAAGTCTCGAGATTAGATCCTGAAAGTGTATTTAGTATATGTTGTCCATGACCTTGATAAATATTACTTAGTTATTTACTTACAGTCACAAACAAATCAAAGGGAAGTATAAAAAACAAATCTCTCTGAATAACCCCTGCAGATTTTAATTCTTGGTCTAAATGCCCTTTGTGATTGTGGCAAAAGCTTATATTATGTATGAATGCACCGGAAGCAAACGGTACAATAAAAGTGAAGCACAATCATTCACATCAGAGGAGAAATTCAGCTTGTTCCCGTATGACAGCATATAACTCCAAGCCTATCATTTGGTGACCAGCGCCTCTCAACTTTTCCATCCCCATTCCCACATCAGGGATTTAGCTCACCCAAGTACAACGGCCATGACTGACAGATCCGCTCAGCTACAATAGGTTATACCATTCACACGTGTCGTTCCATTTCTCGCACGCACACGCCTTCTGTGGTCCTCAGAGTGACTGAGTTGAGTCTGTAAACTTGGGATCGTCATTTCATCAGACAACATTGCCCAAATCCACTAGACTTGTTGTGTGCTCCATCAAGCAGGCGGGCCTCGGGATGCACTGACCTACATACGATTCCACTTTGGAAACTACAGCAACAAAAGCCAAGTCTTAATTAACTGGTGACGACATTGTGACATTCAGACTGGCGCAGGGAATAATACATTCAAAATGATTCAGCTAGATACTGTTGGACTCGAATCATGGTTAGAATCCAGATCTGAAATACCAGAAACCACCAGAGTTACCTTTCTCGATAGGTCATTTGCTGGATTGTCGTTACTTGTGGATATCTTGGATCAACACACAACAATGATGTAAGCACTTTGCAATCCAATCCCTCTGGCGTCACAAGTTGGGTTTGATCGTTTTGTTGTTTTTGGTTTGTTTCATTCTTCTTTCTTCTTCATACTACTTTCAAAATTTGCGAGCAACAGTATACATATGTAACAACATACATCATCAATTCAACATACACATCTGAAACCTGGAAGAGCATTGGCCTTAGAGCCTGAAGGTCGTGGGTTCGAGCCCACCATAAGACCTACTTCACGGCTCCAACTGATGTCTGCTGTTGTTGTGTCCTTGGGCAAGACACTTAACCCCACTTTGCCTGAAGCCCTCACTGAAAGATCTCAGCTCCTGTGGACTCAGCACCTGCAGGAGGATCAGGGAGGGGCTGGTGCTCTGTGTACTGGGTGCTGCTCTGACTGCCACCCCCGACCCAGAAATGGATTAAGGGGAAGAAAATGGATGGATGGATGTTTTGTGCTGTTATGTTGTCTATGTTATGGCGAGGGATGCACTGATTTGTGAAATTTTAGGCAGAACAAATTGGCCGATGTTTTTTTGCTTTTTGTTATTTGTGTATATACATATTTAAGAAGAAGAAAAAGGTCCTTTATTTGTCCCACAGTGGGGAAATTTCAGTTTGATGAGTCACATACACATCAAGGCATGCAGCTAACATTACTTCCGCGCTTCTTAGAGGCAAAGTCGGTAATGTGTCTTCCCAAAGGGCACCGACAGAAGACATCAGTGGAGTCAGTGGAGAAGGTCTCGTGGTGGGCTCAAACCCACGACCTTCAGGTTCAAAGGCCAGTTTCAGTTTTCTGACTTTGCAATGACAATAAAGTTGAATCTAATCTAATCTAATACATCCAATGAGAATCTTTGTGTTAAAGGATATTCTAGCCTGATCTTTTTCTGATACTGTCAAATATCGCCACACGACCGCCGCCATCTTCTTTGTTTCTTCTACTGAGGAAAGTGCACAGACGCCCCCTACTGGTGTCTTTCTGCACGCGCCACCATCGACCAATCTCATTTTGATTTTTATGATGGTGGTTAACAAGGCAAACATCAAACTGATACCAATGTTTATCCCAAGCATCGGTGCATCCCTAGTTATGGCAGATGTGAAATTTACCCCCAACTCAAACGGAAGTACCATCTAATAAACTAGTTTACCTCCCAAGTATACCGTATCAACAGTCTATCAAGATAAGATAAGATGTGCTTTATTTATCTCACAAAGGAGAAATTTCTGTGGCCAGATCTAAAAGAGACCTGAACTGCAGAGAAAGTAAATACATGTAATGCCATACTGCAAAACCTTCATTGAAATACTATCTGATGAGAGGAGGTGGCAGATAATGAATCAGTCAGACTTGCACACCATCAAAGCTCCTCCAGCCAATCACAGGCGTGCATTTAAACATTCCATACAGAAAGCCGGATTCAAATGAGGGCACGTCTGCAGAAGGCCGTTTGATGTTAGGTAAGGCTCCTCATTACCACCGTCAGACGCAGAGAGCGATCCGTAACAATATTCAGAATCCCCACAGCACCTCGAGCCGAAGCTATTATTTGGATGTTACCGAGCGAAACTGATCAAAGTTCCAATTTATCAGTAGATCTGGGTCTGCCCGTGCGTCCCCTCAGGGTAAATACAGACAAACGAGGAACACATCAAACCGTGTTAAGGTGAATCAAAAGTGTTTTTATACCGTCTGCAGAGGAGAGCGATTTGTGTGAGATTGTCATAGTGTTTTTTGTCAAATCTAATGAATGTGCAGAACGCCCAACTGCCATGATAACCTTGTTACGCTCACACTCACAGTCGTTTGAGCTACTTCCCACCAAGCTGTTTTTCATTTTGTGCGAAAATAAAAACTTATTGTACTTGCAAAACAGACACAATGGAGTTGCTTTCGAATTGAGGGTGTTTCTTTTGGACCCCCTTGATATAAATATGAGTTTGGTTATGAGAGAGGTGCTGTAAGGATGGAAACAATCCTTAAAACAAAACAGTTTCTGAATTGTTTCTCTGAAGGCCGTGTTGTTTGGTTGAACCGTTCACAACAGCTCTGTGCAAACAAACATGCAAATATATGTTAAGATGAAGCCTATATGTGTTTACAGCTTCATACAAAAACCTTGTGTGAAGAGTATGAGGAAAATATGACCACTCTGCCAACTCTGTGGTCAAAAGGATCTAAAATAAATGATTAAGCCAGTGTTTATTCAACCAGTGAGCCATGGCAGGGCAGTGACCTTGAAATGTTGTTTGTTGTGCCTTTGTAGGGGACTATAATTAAACTTATAATTATAATTATAATTAAAACTAGGAGTAAAAACACCAAATATTTAATAGTGCTCCTACATCTTAGAAAATCAAGGAGTGAACATTAAAGGGTTAATTGAGAAGTGGTTCCTTGAATGCACTAAAACAATACATTTCCAAAAAAGCAATGTCACCTCATTGGTCAAAACAATGTGAAAAGAAAATGATGGAAGATAATTGTAGACTTTTCTTGACCTTCTTGGGTTTTCTTTATAAAACACTGATGGAAATGAAATAACTGGTGGTGCCATGTGTTTGTTTTCAATGATAAAGAGTGCTACAGCTCAAAAAGGTTGATCGATCAATACTACCACTAGTATCAAAACTAGTTCATCATTTCAGAAAGTATAGCTCAGAGATCAGGCGCCCCAAAGCATTGATTTGTTTGTTTGTCTGTGTTTTAGTGTTGGGTGGACTTTTGGAGGTTTTTCTCCAGTTGCTTTGATCAATGACCAATTTACTAATCATCAACTATCTCCAAAGCGGTTGAATCAATGCTCCTTCTCAGCTGCTCTCATTTTGACTGTGTATTGACAGAAAAGTTTTCCATTCAGAAGCGAGGCCGACCCCGACTTCACCCATGACCAGAAAACATGCTGCAAATGCTGCACTCTTGCTCTGAACTTGCCTGGTCTTAGCATACCCTCGTACTCATTTCATCCCATGGCTCTACTCCCCACGGGCTCTGTTAGTGGCAAAGGAGATGGCTAAAGCTAGGTTAAATACCAAATGCCTCACTCACTCGGGCTCATCGCATACGTCAGGGTAAACTCAGATCGTTTCAATCTGCAAAAGGAGTTAACCCCTCCCACCTGTAAGCGGAACCCAATGGAGCAAATCCAGAAATGAGTATGAATGAAATAAGAACTATGGTATGGTAAGACCAGGCAACACTGACCTAACCCAATTGAATAAACAAAACTATTCAAAGTTAAACATGAGAAGACTTGAGCAAACCCATAAAGTTGGGGAGTGATTAAAATACCTTCGAGGATGACTTCTTTGCCCGTTTTCTTCAAGGCCTGAACCGCCTCGTCGTGTGTGGCCTCTCGTAAGTCAAATCCATTGACAGATAAGATAGCATCGCCCACATAAAGGGCCTCTGTCTGGTCCGCTGCCAGCCCTTTGAAAATCTTTGAGATGAGAATTGGCATCTTGTTCTCCTTTCCACCTGCACAACACAAGTCAGGTAAGGTTCATTACGTCCGTGGTTCATTGAATAATCACACTTAATTAATATTTGATTTAGTTGTTGATTAAAACAGTAATCGATCACTTAAGCATGCAGAGAAGAGGTTTTTATGACTTGGCTAATTCTATAATGACTGCAGAATCAAATTAAAATGTGTTAACATCAAACAACCCAAATGTGGAACAAGTCGTCTGCACAAAACTGTTCAACTCCAGGAGCATTACTTTGTTTGGGTCAAAAGTATAAACCAGACATGTCCAAACTCAGGCCCGAGGGCAGGATGCGGCCCTCAGTGTCATTGTATGTGGCCCTCCGCCTTCCTAACCCAAATTAGTCTTTGAGATCATAAACACAAGTTCACTGTGTCATCCATCCAACTTCAGCTCAGCCAATATAAACACGTCATAACTCGATCTAAAGCCAAGTACGTCTGGAATTCAGTTGTTGACTTCATTTGTACAAACTGTTCTGAGGTGGTTTTTGATTGTGTCACTTTCATGAATGATGCTACTGAAACTGGTGAGATGGTAAACATGTGTCATTCAGCCAACTTCAGTTCTATTATCTTCAGATTATGTTATATGACTGGTCTGGTGAACTAAAGTGGCCCTCTTACTAAAATGTTTGGACACCCCGGGTATAAATCTTTTAAGAACCCATCCATCCATCCATTTTCTTCCCCTTAATCCATTTCTGGGTCGGGGGGGTGGCAGTCAGAGCTGCACCCAGTACACACAACACAACCCCTCACTGATCCTCCTGCAGGTGCTGAGTCCACTTTTAAGAACCATATTTTTTAAATCAATTAGTTACCCCCAAACAATCAGCCAACTAATTGAATTTAGAAAAAAAAAACGTATTTATAGCCACTCCCAACGTCTTTGCTACACCTTTTTCATGCATTTTTCAGTCATATTTATTTTACTGTATTCAAGGCGCTCGGAAACTTTTTTATGTTTAAATACTTTGTTAATCTGTGAAAAAAGTAGGACCCAGAAGTATGGCCACCTGCATGTGAAACCAGATGAGTTTATCACCACTGTATATGGAGTGAGATAAAACTCTAAAACTGTGAATGTGGAGCGTCTTTGAGTGTCTGAAAAAGCACGACATAAAACTGGCATATTATTAATTTAAGCGTCCAACAGCATGAATTAATAAAATATCTTGTTTTAGCAACTTTGAATGGAAAGTTTCAATCAATTTTCCAATTATAATTTCTCAAGTCAGATTCATATAATTCAAATATTTTCACTACTATTTTGACACAAATATCTAACATTTAAAAAGTAGAAAAACACAGGAGCTAGTGTTGTTGTAAGACTTTAGAAGGTCGGCAGTAACATGATGAATTTAGATCTGGCACTGCTCCTCCTCTTCATCAGAAATATTACCGTTAATGTCAGCAATCTGGACTGTGGCCTTCAGCGCAGTGTGAAATTATTTAACAAGAGGATTACGCCCCATTCATTTCAAATACTGCCATTGTCGCACTTTCACTTTCACTGATGTGCAGTTCTCTCGCGGCTACAGCACTGCTAAACTAAAATACATAACAATCATTTTGGATATTTGTGCATGTCCCGATACTATTCAGATCCTGTGTATTATGATCACCGATGCCAGAATGCAGTCACTACCATAAACTGTAAATATGAACGGGTTTAGTCACACCTAAGTCCGTTCATATTTACGGACGTAGGTGAAACAAATGTGCCACCACTTTTGGTTAATTTATTGTCACATCAATAATAAAGTACATTTTGTGTGTATCTTTGTGATTTGTGAAAAATTGACTCCCTGAAAAGCACTGCAAAGCTTATAAATGGGATCCCACGGTTATTTGGGGCTTTATCAAAATGGCAGCGGGCAGCGGGCCACCCAAGTCTCATAGCACCAGCCCCTCACTGACCCTCTGCAGGTGGTGAGTCCACAGGAGGACGGCTGCTCTCTGAGTGTGAGCATAGCCTTGATCTTTCAGTGGGGGCTTTTGGGCAAAGTGGGGTTAAGTGTCTTGCCCAAGGACACAACGACAGCAGTCATCAGTGGGAGTTGGTGGAGAAGGTGTAGAGGTGGGAATTGAACCCACGACCTTCAGGCCTGAAGGCCAATGCGCTACCAACTGAGCTACTGTCGCCCCATGTATGAAATGTATGAATTTTATTAAATGAGAATGGACTTTGAACTGGAGTCTCCACAGGCTGCGCAAAGGCCCTCGGAGCTGTCCCTTTGAGCTGTGTATCTGTGGTCATTCATGAGCAAAGGTACTTTCTATATGCATGACTGTGTGTCTAAAAAAAAACGATATTTAAAACCGATGCATTATTATTATTATTATAATTCATTATTATTATTAGAAGCAGCTTAAATAAGTAAATAATCCTAAATAAATATGTGGATTGATCAACATTTGAGTCTTCAGTTAAAAAAAAAGTTTTACTGTTGAGAAAATCAGGCCAGATTTTCAAAACGGCCCCATTTTTCTCATTGGGTTTAGTCTTTACTTTGTAGAGTGAGGTTTAAAGGTGAACTACTGCATCCTTCTTTGACAGTCAGTGAGAGCCACATCATTACAGAACCACATCTGGACATTCAATACTCATCAATACTGTCATCAATACTTTCATCTTCTTTTATTGTTTAGCTCAAAGCTTAAATTGAAATGATGGAATTACCAGTGCATTTCCATCAGTTTCTTAGTTTCAGTGTTGTAAAGCGTTTGATGGACAGTCGTTTTTAGGGGCCGCAGTATCGACGAAGCAGGAACAGTTCTGCTCTCAGTGCGAGGGTTAACGTCTGATTGACTGGAAACACATAAAAGCCGACGTTTTACAGTTACCGATAGTCGCAGTGATAGATGTGGTGAAAGAACTGAGCGGAAAATGAAATGGGGTCTTCGAGACGCCGCTCGCACACATGTGTACGTCGCAACGCAATCACACTTAATGTTGTTATTGTCTCTCGACGTCGTTTCACAATGTACCCACACTGACCTCATGACCAGAGCAGTGTTGGCGTTGAAGGAAGTGTCTATACGGACTTTTGTTTTTTTGTCTATTCCATTACAGGACAACCCACTGTAACCTCTGTCCCAACTTCAGTGGCACTTTTAAGCTGTCCTCGGGTCAGATTTACCCGTCACAGTGATTCAAAAATACCCTAAATAAAACATTTCTGAGCTGAATGTTGATGATAATTTCAACCTTGACCAT
This sequence comes from Knipowitschia caucasica, assembly GCA_964034765.1. Taxonomy (NCBI): domain Eukaryota; kingdom Metazoa; phylum Chordata; class Actinopteri; order Gobiiformes; family Gobiidae; genus Knipowitschia; species Knipowitschia caucasica. The sequence continues at coordinate 42,517,635 of OZ035828.1, read as the reverse complement.
CTCTGAATCATTTAGACCCTATTAGACCCTAATTTAGGCATTTTTCTTCCATTTATATGCATCTGTGGTGGGCAATTTTGACCTCAGGGTAGCACAAGTGTTAAACAAAACTAATAATGAATGCATCCTAAAACTAGTTTGTATTTTATTATTTATTTTGATGCTGCACTAATGCACTTTCCTGGAGTTTTCCTTTTTATTTTTATGAATCATGCAGATGCAGCTAGCACTGTGTCCCACATTTCCCTTGGGACGATAACGTTGATCATATCTTATTCTGTGTTTTTAATGTTTTATGGGCCTGACTAATGAATGGAAGTATTTTGGTTGATGACTGTTTTTGACCCTTCTATATGAACTAGGAGTGAAATTTTCATTGTTGATGTATATAAACTATTGGGGACATGTTTTTGAGCTAAAAGCAATAACTCAAACTAATTTTAGTAATTGCTTCCCAATCAACTCATTTCTGTAGCAGTTCCTGGAGTTGGTCAATGGCTATAATAACAGTTGGCCAGTATGATCAAGGGGGGTGTAGAGTAAAGACAATCCATTGAACTACAAATATTTATAACTTTACACAACTTTCGGTCACCAACTGCCTTTCTTGCGTAAGCTATTCCTGCATCTGCTTTTGTCTCATCCCTTCATATTGACATAATACTAAATAAACATTGGCACATTTCAGGATAATCCCCTGCATAGTTCGCCGAGCACCCAGCTGCCAGCCTGTCAGTCCGTCCACACGGCGCAGTAGGTGGGTGAAGCCGTGCCAGGGCTGTCCTAAACCTGACAGGTAAATGAATGGAACCGCTTATTATCGGCTGACATGAAGCTAATTAGCTAATTCGTGAGCTTGTTTTAAAATTCAGTCAGAACTTCCCAATAATTTTGCCTGATCAGCGTTTAACTTTACCAAATTAGATCAGTCTGTCTGCGTGTAGTCCTCATGAGCGGTAACAGGAAGTGTCAAAAACAAATTTGTGACTGAAAATAAGGGTTTGGCGGTTCAGCTGCTATAAATAGATATTTCTCACACGGAGCCGGTGAGCTTTGTGTGGTCTTGACACATGCTTTAGTCAGCAATAACACAATATAAGCACCGCCGTTTTCTTAAATAGGCAATACAGACGTTTAGAAGGCTTAGACACCAAAAAATAAAGTGCTGATATTTTTGGCTGATATATAAAACTGAAATAAATATAATCAGTTTATCAAAATGAATTTAGCTTATACTCACTCCCTCATACTTCCATTCAAAATAATTGTTGCCATCTCAGACTCATCTTTGGGATTTAATTGTATAATTCTGCTGCACTACATGTGTGTGAAAGGCTGTGGTCAGAGCAGTGCGAGGCACAGGTGTCGGTCTGTCCTCTTTCATAACAAACATGACGGCTCACTACAGGACGACACATTTGCCAAGTCAAGTGAAGCATTCAACAGAGTTTATGTTTATTAGAGGGAAGAGTGAGAGAGAGCTTTGTTTTATAGTTTAAACCTATAACCTATCCAGGTGACATTTTAATCCTACCAAGTAATGAACTTCCATATTTTCTAGAAATAGAGTGGGATGTAAGATGTGCCAAAGACACAGCTCTGCCTTCTCTTGGCCACGTCATCATCGTTTATAATCCTCCCGTTACGGTCTGATCGGGCACAAACTGTCTGTCCTGAGACCAGTGTGTGGGCGGTGCATGACCCGACCCAGAAACAATAGGCCCTACACCGTGTAGCCTAAAATAAGATTTTCAAGACCATTATTAATTATTCTACCACCATTATAGCAGATCAAGATGGTGTTAGTGGACGAGCACTTTTTCAGCAGAGAAATACTTTCATTGTGCAGCTTAAGCGTAAATTGAGACTGAAAAACCAAAAGAGACATGATGGCTGCCTCAGAGCCCTCCCTCTCCACAGTCTGTGCTCAGCTTCATCTGCTTCATCACTGCTGCATTTAAACAGGGCCTCTCAGTTCTCTGCAGCTCAAGCTGCTGTTCGAGCAGCAACCCACCTCCTCCCCATCACCGCCTCTTCAGTGGAGTATCGTTAAAACGGTAGTAAAGAAACTGGCTTCATGTGTATGTAATGGTGGCATTACATACACATGTATATATATATATATATATATATATATATATATATATATATATATATATATATATATATATATATATATATATATACATATGCACAGCATATCTATGAGTGCTTCAGCAGAACATGACTTTCACACGAGCTCAAAAAGACACATAAAGAAGGTATAAAAATCAAGACCTTACACTGAAAAAATATCCAAGGACAAAAAGGTGTAGTGGTTTCAGTCCTTCTACATCTGTCACTGCAGAAGTTCATCCCCATAACTTCCTCCAGTGCGGCCTGGTTACACCCAGCCGCCTCTGCCCCTCTGGCCTCCCTGCCCCTCTGGCCTCCCTGCTCCTCTGGCCGCCGCCCTGCCCCTCTGGCCGCCCTGCCACTCTGGCCGCCGCCCTGCCACTCTGGCCGCCCTGCCCCTCTGGCCACCGCCCTGCCCCTCTGCGCGCCCTGCCCCTCTGGCCGCCCTGCCACTCTGGCCGCCGCCCTGCCACTCTGGCCGCCCTGCCCCTCTGGCCACCGCCCTGCCCCTCTGCGCGCCCTGCCCCTCGGCCGCCCTGCCACTCTGGCCGCCCTGCCACTCTGGCCGCCCTGCCACTCTTGGCCGCCCTGCCACTCTGGCCGCCCTGCCACTCTGGCCGCCGCCCTGCCACTCTGGCCGCCCTGCCCCTCTGGCCGCCCTGCCACTCTGGCCGCCGCCCTGCCCCTCTGGCCGCCCTGCCACTCTGGCCGCCCTGCCACTCTGGCCGCCCTGCCCCTCTGGCCGCCCTGCCACTCTAGCCGCCCTGCCACTCTGGCCGCCCTGCCACTCTAGCCGCCCTGCCACTCTGGCCGCCCTGCCCCTCTGGCCGCCCTGCCACTCTAGCCGCCCTGCCCCTCTGGCCGCCCTGCCCCTCTGGCCGCCCTGCCACTCTAGCCGCCCTGCCCCTCTGGCCGCCCTGCCACTCTGGCCGCCCTGCTCCTCTGTGGCTTTAGTCTGGAATCTTCAGACCTGGCCTCACCTCTTAAATTTAGACCCTGAGACGCACAGCTAACTACCTCCATGCTCCAGTGTGCGTGGGCAGGAGATCCCTAAAATTAACACCAGCGGACAGCTCTGGTCCCAGCCACATAGCTTTCATCCGGGGCCAATGACAACTGGGTTCTGTGCTCAGCTGTTCACGATGTGGTGTTGGCTTTAGCCCGCAACTTTCCCCCACACTGTCAGTGCTTCACCCTCTGGCTTTTGACGCCTCCCAAGACTGACACGCCTGGCAAGAATTACAAATCGTTTTTTTGTGAAAGAGTAATGCTTTCTCATGATATTGTTCCTGTTATATTAATTCTTGAAGGATGAGGAGAGATCAAAAGGACACACTTTTAGGGCCCAATGTATTCTTTTTCTTATTCTACTTATTATTCAGCCCTGTACGTACAGCCCAATCCAATCCAATATACAGGGTTTCCAGCTTCATGTGTTTTAAAAAGTATACAACTTTACACATATATTTGTTTTTCTTGTTGAAAGATCGTCATTGAAGAAATTACAGCTAGCTAAGAAACATAGCAGCTTCTTATTTTGTATATTTTGTGTGCTCCTGTCTGTGCGCTGCAACATTGACATTTCTTCACTGTGGGACAAGTAAAGGCTCTATCATCTTTTCTTATCTTATTCTTAGTCACATTTAATATTTTTGGATGCCCCTCCACCTCCGCTCAGATAATAAGCTAAGAGAAGATAGATGTTTGAGCTGTTCTGAGCCAAACGTGTCAGATCCAAAAACATTGTTCTGACATGATACTTGAAAATATAAGTTCCATTGTTATGGAGCTTTCGCGAAAGTTCACTGTGGTAGACCCGGCTGCTGCTGCCCAGGCCACAGGCTGCTCTTCCTCGACTCATCAATACCAGCAACGCCCACATCCAGTCAACCAATAACCACCAGGACAGCAAGTTAAAAGCCGGAGACTCCCACTTCCCGGCCTTCTGAAGTCTGCAAGCCTCCGCCGCCCCACCTCCTCCTTCTCTCATCGAAGCGTGCTTGCCTACTGCCTCTGCCGTCACCAGTACCTAGGCCCCGGGGGGGATTATGCACGCGAGCAAGCGCCGTGCTCAACAGCATCCCTCCCGGGCCTAGGGCGCCAAACATGCTCAATCAATAAACATGCTTAAATCTAATAAGTCTAACGGCATTTTCCTCATGGGTCTCTCCAAGGTGAAATATATATGTCATAATGTGGAAGATTATTTTCACATAAGCTAGCAGCAGGAGTTCCTCGTTCAGGACATGAATGGGTGTAGAGGTATGAGCTTAGTAAGACATTTTTCATAACAATCTTTTACATATAAAGTAAGTAAGTCATTATTTACATACCGCCTTTCACAGACCAGAGTCACAAAGCGGTTTACAATTGTGGGCATTAGTCTCTCACTCTACGTAGAGATGGGAGCGGGGCCAGTACAGGAGGCACATGCCAGACCTATTGTACATGTTTTTAGCGGTAGGGGAAACCGGAGCACCCAGAGGAAACCAACACAGACATGGGGAGAACATGCAAACTCCACTCAGAAAGGCTCTGTTCTGACCGGGATTCAAACCCAGGACCTTCTTGCTGAGAAGCGAGAGTGCTATCCACTCCGCCACCGTGCCGCCCAAATTAAAACTAAACTAAAACAAAATTAACTAATACAACTTTAAACTGTGTGTGTGGATAGGGATGTCTGGGTGTCTTTGCCCCCGCGACCCGGCAACGGATGAAGCGGAAGAAAATGGATGGATGGATGGAACTTTAAACTAAAAACATACTTTAAATGAACGTATATTTCTCAAAAAATTATGTAATATTGCTTTGCGAAAAATGTACCAGGATTTACCTGACTCCTCAACGCTACTCAGATGTTCTTGGTTTTTTTCCATCTAAATAATGTATATATTTGGGCAATACATGGCACAAACAGCATACATTCCCAGATTTGTTTTCCAAGATTGCAGGAATTTCAGACCAATCAATAACTAATCGATCTTCATAGTCAAATAGAAACGAAGTTGAATACTGCTGAACTTAGCACCACTTTCCCCTGGATCTTATCTGAGCTCCACCATCATTCTTTGGTTATTACAGCAGCTTAAGGCAGCCTCCCCTGTCCCTCTGCCGGTCCAGTGCAGACAGTTGGACCCACCTCCGTTCACACTGCCTCTGAACCAGCCCTGTCACAACAGTGTCAGAGCTCTATGTGCCACTCTATGATTATGTTTTAATAACATGCTGTCTGATCGCTCACAGCCGCTCATTTGCACTCAGATGGACGGAGCATTTCTGAGGCTACGGCTGTTGGTGTTGTTGGGGCGTCAGATTGCCATGTCCTTGTCTGCAGCTCCGCACCGGGGATGAGACGTGCTTGGGATTTGACAATGGGACGACCTGTCAATACATCGCTCTGAGCTCAGAGTTATGTGGACAACTTTAAGAGATTAAAAGTGTTGTCAAGTTGGCACTGACTTTGTTTAAAGGTCGAGATTGAAAAGCGACTTATATTCAAGGAAGATAGAAGTTTTGGTCTCGCTTTAGGTTAGCCCTCACTAATTAACAGCTAAAGAAGAGCTAATTAGTGTGTGATTCCTGATTTATCTATTAAGTACTTTTTAGTCCTTACTCTACATAGCCTTATTCAACATCTAACTACTATTTGACACTTTCACATGTGGGTTAGAGCTAGGATTAGGATTACGGTTAGGGTTAGGGTAAAAAAACAAAAACATAATTAGCTGTTTATTAGTGAGGGCTAATCTAAAGTGATACCGAAGTTTGAATAGAGACCAGTCGCAGTGCCTCCTCTCATGTCAGATCTTTAAAAGTTAATTTGTGCTCTTCTGGGACAATTGATTGAACTGGGTATTCCATCAATCCATTTTCTTCCCATTAATCCATTTCTGGGTTTGGGGGCAGCTAGTCAGAGCTGCACCCAGTACACTTCAGTACAGCACCAGCCTCTCACTGATCCTCCTGCAGGTGGTGAGTCCACAGGAGCTGAGATCTTTCAGTGGGGGCTTCAGGCAAAGTGGGTTTAAGTGTCTTGCCCAAGGACACAACGACAGCAGTCATCAGTGGGAGCCGTGAAGTAGGTCTTACGGTGGGCTCAAACCCACAACCTTCAGGCCCAAAGGCCAATTGATGCTCTACAAACTGAGCCACTGTCGCCCCTTGGATTGGGTATTCCAATTTATTCATATGGCATATTTCAGAAACATGGAGTTTCCAAAGTCCTGCACAATAAAGAGACTAAAGCATAGAGAAAAACAAATGCCTAGTAAGACAATAACATCTTGAAAAATCTAATAGGATAAATGTAGTGGCCAAAATGTACCTCCAGCCTCTAGATGTCACTAGTGCTGGATACTGTCACGTCTGTGTGTATTTAAGGCAGGTAATTAGTGCAGCAGGTGTTGCATGTGTGAGGAGGAACAGTCTTTTGACCGTGTTATTGAGCACATGGAAATAAAAATGGGGAATTTGTTGCTTATTTTTTACCATTGGACTCATTTTTGGACCAAACACACGTCTGAAATCCCAGCAAACATTGCAACCTAGTGGTTCAGTGACATAGGGCAACTCCCGCTCCCATCTCTGTGTGGAGTGAGAGGACCAGGGCCCAAAAATAACAATTGTAAACCGCTTTGTGACTCTGGTCTGTGAAAGGCGCTATATAAAAATAAAAATTACTTACTTACCTACTTACTCAACAATATATTACAAATACAGACTATAACAATATAACGGCTTTTATGATCGAGCCAATATGGCAATTTACCATGGCTGATAATGGCCCAGAATGTTATAGTTTTAACTTTGACTCATACAAACTTGTTCTGTGGTAATAACTCAAAGCGTCTCTTTACTGGTATTGGCTCGTGTCAGGTATCGTCAGGTAAAGTCGGAACATCGAGATCAGTATCAAACAGGCAAAAGATGGATTGCTGGACGTGGCTGTGTAGCAAATACTTCTGTTCTTGAGCAAGACATTTTCACCCACTTTCCCTCTGGTAACGCTTATGAAGGTGTACTAATGTGGGATGTAACTATTAGCCCCAATCTAGAGTTTATACGACATGCATTCTGTGCGTTCATTGACGGGCAGAACTTTACAGATTACAGGTCGTGGGAGTGGGGGAGCATCCGTCTTTGCTGCAGATATTTGAGGAGACTGTTATCAGACCGGCAAAGAAAATCCCCTCAGACCGTTCTCATGTCCTTTACTCTCAGTATGAGCTCCTAACATCGGGCCGCCGCTACAGAGAACCAACTAGAAACAAGAGAATATATCTGAACCGGTGTACGAACTGGTTCCTACCCACAGCTGTGAACCTCCTGGATGCAGGTCATGGAGCAGAGCGGTGATGGTTTATGTCTGTGTTTTTTCAGGGTAAGTAATGTTTTTTAATATAGTGCATTTTACAGACCAAGCTCACCCAAAAGCGCTTTACAATTGTTAAGAGTTCAGATAGTTTTCCATTCTCTCCACCACACGGTCACGACGGAAGTGAGTCGCCGAACACACTGGTCCAATCAAAGCCTCCGACTAAACACCATCCATTCACTCACATTCAGACATATTGTACGTTTTTAGTGGTAGGGAAAACCGGAGCACCTGGAGGAAACCTACTCAGATACGAGGAGAACATGCAAACTTGACTCAGAAATACCCTGGTCCGACCGGGATTTGAACCACCAATATAGCAGCCTTTGAGTCCAAGACAAAATGCACTCTGCAGATCTAACTATAATAACATTGCTGAATTGCAGGGGAGGAGTTTGATTTTAGTTTTTAGTTTCGTAAAAAGCAGCACCAGGTTAAGTATAAAATATGAACTTTGGCCAAACTTTCACATCGTTTGACCATTGAATTTACTCTCTGAACTTATGATGTGGTTTAAACTTGAAGGTCTCTTTTGCTTGTGTGGGCGGCACGGTGGCTGAGTGGATAGCACTCTCGCCTCTCAGCAAGAAGGTCCTGGGTTCGAATCCCGGTCGGACCAGGGCCTTTCTGAGTGGAGTTTGCATGTTCTCCCCGTGTCTGCGTAGGTTTCCTCCGGGTACTCCGGTTTCCCCTACCACTAAAAATATGTCCAATAGTTCTGGCATGTGCCTCCTGTTCTGGCCCCTCTCCCATCTCTGTGTGGAGTGAGAGACAAATGCCCAAAAAAAATAAAAAAAATAAATTAACAATTGTAAACCGCTTTTAGACTCAGATTTGCAGTGAAAAGGCGGTATATAAATAAAGATTACTTACTTGTTTAACCCATATTTCCAAAAAGCAGTTAGCACCTCATTCACCACTTATAACTAGTGCTTTTTGAGGAAAGCCCAACAGAAAAAATCTTGTTGCTTGTAGCTTTGTGACAAGCCGCAAGACAAAAATTGTACTTGAGAACTTTTGCTACAATCTGGAACATTTGTAGTTTGTACATAACTTGTCTATGATTGTTCATTAATGTGTTGAATATATATTAAACTATGACAGAATACACACAGGGACTGGACTCCTGCTGGTCCCAGAGTCAGGACTAAACATGGGGAGGCTGCATTTCAGATTCACGCTAAAATCTGGACCAATCTTCCTGAAAACATGATAAAGGCTTCTTCTCTGACAGGTTAAAAACAGTTGTGTTTAGCTGTGCATAAAACCGAGGGAATTGTATATTTGTTTCTTTCTTTTTAATGTACTGGGATTATTTATTTATGATTTTAATTCTGTTCTGTTTTCAGCACTTTGAGTTGCCTTGTGTATTGTGCTATACAGATTAACTTGCCCTGTCTAATACAATCTGTAGGTTATGTTTAGCGTCTTATAGTTTTCTCCTTAAAAAGAGCGCTAGAGAAAAACACAGTTAGTTGCAAATGACATTAATTATTGACTTGTGCTGTAGCCTGTTTCTGAGGGCTGCAGAATTCTACTTAAAACCTGCTTTGTGATCGAGCTTAAAGGTTAAACTTACTGAGTATATTGTGGGTAACGACCTGTTTGTCTAACTGCGCTTTAACGCAGCGTAAATCCACAGGGACGTTGTAAATGTAGCGTTTTTTTGTTGACCTGCGAGTGCTCCCTGCTGAGTTGGCAACCAGGATAGGCACAGCTGTCATTTTTACTCCTCTACCACCAAGTTTCCACGTACGATCTGCATCACGCTTCAAGATACGAACCAAAAACCAGCCCACGGGCAACTTTTTACGCACGTTTGACGCACGCTGCTCAGTGAGGCAGACAGACGCAGCGGTATCACACACACGCACGCACACACACACACTAAAACAAAAAGAAACTCCGCATAACTTCAGCTAAGTGAAATAATCTGAATTTTCTGATTAAACCTCACCTTTTATGCTGATCCCGAGCCCTCCTACGTCCTGCTTGATCACTCGCACCGTGCGCTTGACGTTGGTGATGGTTTCGGGCACGGGGGACGAGCTGAGGTTTGGTGGGTCTCCATTCAGGGCTCCGACCGGGCCGGGACTGGGCTTAACGGGCTCCTCGCCACTTTCCCCCGGATTCACGGTGAGCGCGTCCTCCGTGAGCGTGGCCAGCACTCGGATCCATCGGTCCACGGTGATTCGAAGTTCCAGCAGTCCTGTCTTTTGCGCCTTCATCGCGGCAGCCATGTTTCAGCGCATTCCTGGAATAACTCCGAGGCTCTGGCAGCAGGCAGTGGTCCTGTAAAGAGATAGGGGCTGTTATGGGACGGGCCAGGGGCAAGGGGCGCGCAGACAGCCCCCCTCCCCTCCCCTGTCCGTGCGTGCTACACTCCTCCCAGCTTTTACTACCGACGCAGGAGTGTGTAGTTACAGCAAGTTACCTCCTGTTTGCTCCAACTTAAAGTGGCAGTCCCATAAAGGTATATGTAAGGGGGATTTTATACTTCCGGGTGGATCATCAAGACTATTGGTGCTCTCAATTGTCAACCATTCTCATAAACAAGATCAGAAAGTTTAGTTCAAAAAGTGGAGAGAGCGTATCTTTACTAAAACATGGGAACATCCTCCTAAATACCTTTAACACTAGAACTGCCAGAACAGTCAATTTGACGGCTTTTTGATTTTAGAAGTGTAATTACTCAGTATATGTACCTTTGCGGTCTCCATAACTCTATGACTATTTCTGAATCTACATGTAGTTTATTTCTACGTCAATATGTGTATGACATCATCTCATCGTTACCATGGCAACACATTTTGGCTGTATTTCAAGTTATATTGAGCAAATATTGAGTTTTATTGAGCTGAAGCACTCATTGGAAGTGTTTTTGTAGTACTAAAAAAAGTACAAGGCCAAAACATATGTAAACTAGTGATGTACCAAACGGTTTGAAGGTTTTGAACGAGTTGAGATGAGTTTCAATGTAGTTCAACCGTTATTGTTTTGAACCACGTACAGGTAAAAGAGTTTGGGATAAAGTAAAAAAAGAAAGACTTCCAGAATCGTGCAGTGCTGGATCCATGACCACAAAGACAATGTTTATTAAAGTGGTCTAAACGTTTAAGGCAAAGTTAATGTACTACACTTTGAAAAACACTGCATAAAATATTGCTAATTGTTTTTACACTCATTCACCCTTTAAAGGCAAGATTATTCATACACAAGATAGAAACACTCACACAAGGCATTGAAGTCATAAAAGTAGATTATAAAAAAAAATCCCTCAGTTGTAGCCCAGTTAAACAGGACTGTTTTTAACCTGGATTAAAAACATTGTCAGAGAAGAAGCCTGTCTCACATTTTCAAGAAGATTGTTCCAGATTTTAGCTGCATGAATCTGAAATGCAGCTTCCTCATGTTTTGTCCTGACTCTGGGCATCAGCAGGAGGCCAGTCCCTGTGCTCCTCCCAGACCCAGCAGGAGGCCAGTCCCTGTGCTCCTCAGAGTCCCAACATGAGGCCAGTCCCTGTGCTCCTCAGAGTCCCAGCAGGAGGCCAGTCCCTGTGCTCCTCAGAGTCCCAACAGGAGGCCAGTCCCTGTGCTCCTCAGAGTCCCAGCAGGAGGCCAGTCCCTGTGCTCCTCAGAGTCCCAGCAGGAGGCCAGTCCCTGTGCTCCTCAGAGTCCCAACAGGAGGCCTGTCCCTGTGCTCCTCCCAGACCCAGCAGGAGGCCAGTCCCTGTGCTCCTCAGAGTCCCAACATGAGGCCAGTCCCTGTGCTCCTCAGAGTCCCAGCAGGAGACCAGTCCCTGTGCTCCCCAGAGTCCGAGTTGGTTCATATGGCACTAACATGTCATTTATGTACCGTTATAATCTCAGGCTGTTTTTACCATAAAGCCGTGAACCCAGTGTAATGTTGTGGTAACATTTCCTGGACTAACTCGCACTCGGGAGCTCAGTCGACTTATGCTTTTTCTCATAACTTCCTGTGGCGGCTCGGCTCGTCCCTGTTGCATTAATTACACATTTATGACAGTGAGCTAAGTGCGATTACTTTTTACTCTCCCTCTAAAAAGGGTTGATCCGACACTCAGACCCTCTATTCATAGTCCGTTATATAATTAAGTTTTCTCCTTTTTATATTCTTTGATTCTCAGACCCCAGAGCTCATGCAGAAAGAAAAGTCCAGGCATTCAGACCCATGCAGCATTACATATATATGGATATGATGAAAATAACAAAAGAACGTTGTAATATCTACATTTACAACTAAAAATCATCAGAGGCCAAAAAAACTAATTTGCTACAAGCCACATGGTACTTTACCTACGCGGTGAGTTCTGGCGCCCGGATCACTGACTTTCTGATTGGTGAAACGGTGGAGGGCGGGACATCGAAATGAAAACAATAACAAGATTTAGGAACTGTGTATTAATTTCGAAATCCAAATATCGCTGAACTACTTTTATCAGTTAAAGAAGTATTCAAAAAGGGCATGTTTTAGAAATGCCTTTTGACAGATTAGGGCCCTTTAATGATGACTTGAAATCTTACATATTGTTACTTTAATTTTCAACTTTCAACTGAAAACATGTTTCCACAGCTCACAGACAAAAACAATGTTCCTTCAAAGAGAAAACACACGTCCTGAACATTAAATGAATAATCCAATATTTTCTTATGTCTCTGTTCGGTTGGTTTTAACACTGACCATCTGGCTCCTGGGCCTTGACTTTGACACCCATGCTGTAGAATGACAACACAACTGCATGTGTATGTCTGAAGGAACAAAGGCTGTAAAATATTGATATAGAAACAAATTTTCCATTGGTTACATCATAATGTGATTAAATATGCACAAAGTCCCCAGACTGACTGAGACTGTCATCTGAAGCAGGATCCTCCACCAGCGACAGATCCACAGACACGCTACAGACACGGTACAGACACGGTACAGACACAGTACTGACACGGTACTGACACGGTACAGACACAGTACTGACACGGTACAGACACGGTACAGACACAGTACAGACACAGTACAGACACGGTACAGACACGGTACTGACACGGTACAGACACGGTACTGACACGGTACAGACACGGTACTGACACGGTACAGACACGGTACTGACACGGTACAGACACGGTACAGACACAGTACTGACACGGTACAGACACGGTACAGACACGGTACAGACACAGTACTGACACGGTACTGACACGGTACAGACACGGTACTGACACGGTACAGACACAGTACTGACACGGTACAGACACAGTACTGACACGGTACAGACACGGTACAGACACAGTACTGACACGGTACAGACACAGTACTGACACGGTACTGACACGGTACAGACACGGTACAGACACAGTACTGACACGGTACAGACACAGTACTGACACGGTACTGACACGGTACAGACACGGTACAGACACGGTACAGACACGGTACAGACACGGTACTGACACGGTACAGACACGGTACTGACACGGTACAGACACGGTACAGACACAGTACTGACACGGTACAGACACGGTACTGACACGGTACGACACGGTACAGACACGGTACTGACACGGTACAGACACGGTACTGACACGGTACAGACACGGTACTGACACGGTACAGACCGGTACAGACACGGTACTGACACGGTACACGACACGGTACTGACACGGTACAGACACGGTACAGACACACGTACTGACACGGTACAGACACGTACGACACGGTACAGACACGGTACAGACACGTACTGACACGGTACAGACACAGGTACAGACACAGTACTGACATGGTACTGACACGGTACTGACACGGTACAGACACGGTACTGACACGGTACAGACACGGTACAGACACAGTACTGACACGGTACAGACACGGTACTGACACGGTACAGACACGGTACAAACACGGTACAGACACAGTACTGACACAGTACTGACGACACGGTACAGACACGGTACAGACACGTACTGACACGGTACAGACACGGTACAGACACGGTACTGACACGGTACAGACACGGTACTGACACGGTACAGACACGGTACTGACACGGTACAGACACGGTACAGACACGGTACTGACACGGTACAGACACGGTACAGACACGGTACAGACACGGTACAGACACGTACTGACACGGTACAGACACGGTACTGACACGGTACAGACACGGTACAGACACAGTACTGACACAGTACTGACACGGTACAGACACGGTACAGACACAGTACTGACACGGTACAGACACGGTACAGACACGGTACTGACACGGTACAGACACGGTACTGACACGGTACAGACACGGTACTGACACGGTACAGACACGGTACTGACACGGTACTGACACTGTACAGACACGGTACTGACACGGTACAGACACGGTACAGACACAGTACTGACACGGTACAGACACGGTACAGACACGGTACAGACACGGTACAGACACAGTACTGACACGGTACTGACACGGTACAGACACGGTACTGACACGGTACAGACACGGTACTGACACGGTACAGACACGGTACTGACACGTGCATGTTTGTTTGTGTAGTTCATGGACACGCACACATACTGTATATACATTTCTCCGTTGTGAGATCAATACGGTTTATCTTATCTTACAACAGACAAGCTTTAAGGCCACAACCACACCGTGAACAACACAGAGGTTAAACTTCTGTGTGCACAAAATCCCCTTGATTAATAGATGGATAGATAGATAGAGATATAGATATAGATATAGATATAGATATAGATAGATAGATAGATAAAGAGATATAGAGATAGATATAGATAGATAGATAGATAAAGAGATATAGATATAGATAGATAGATAGATAGATAAAGAGATATAGATATAGATATAGATAGATAGATAAAGAGATATAGATATAGATAGATAGATAGATAGATAAAGAGATATAGATATAGATATAGATAGATAGATAAAGAGATATAGATATAGATAGATAAAGAGATATAGATATAGATAGATAGATAGATAGATAAAGAGATATAGATATAGATAGATAGATAGATAGATAGATAGATATAGATTGATAGATAGCAAGACTGTACAAAGCTGCTATTGTGAGTAAATACATTAATTATATTACATTGAAGTGCATCAGGACTGGGAGGAGGCCCCGGGGAAGGCCCATGTCTCTCAGCTGGCCTGGGAACAGCTTGGGATCCCCCCGGACGAGCTGGAGGAAGTGTGTGTGGATAGGGAAGTCTGGGCGTCTCTGTTTAGACTGCTGCCCCTGCGACCCGGCAACGGATGAAGTGGAAGAAAATGGATGGATGGATTACCTCGAATGCGCTTTAAAGGGCTTTTCTATTCTAAAGGCATCAATAGTGACACAAAACGCCAGACGTCTGGTGGTCCCTAAGGTCTCAAAGGTCACTGTTGGTGGCAGAGCATTTAGCTACCAAGCTCCTTTACTGTGGAATCAGCTTCCCATTTATGTTAAGGAAGCAGATACGGTCTCCACATTCAAGGCCAGGCTTAAAGCACTTTACTTTAATTTAGCATATAATTAGGTAATATATAATATGTAGTGTATATATTATATATATATGCTGTATTATGTTATATATTATGTTATATATTATTCAATAATGTATTGTGTTATGTTGTATATTATGTTATATATTATGCTGTATGTTATTCTTTATTCAAGGCTAGGTTTAAAACAGTCCTCTTTAGTTTAGCATATGGTTAGGAAGGTAAGACTCGGAGAAGGTTAAACTCCTCAGAGTGTTAGTCAAGCTGCATAGGGAGTCAGTTTGCTGGGAGAAGTATGGTAACTTGAGCACTATCCTCTCCTCCTTCCTACTTTATCTGTTTAGCACTTTTAGGATTCTGACTGTAGTTTGTTCATTGCTATTCACCCGTTGTCCCATTGTCTGTTTCATGGTACGATGACGGGATCTCTGAGCCTGGCCTCCTCCATCTACACCTGCGGACTGCCCCGCCCGACCCGCCTGGGAGTGCTTCAGTCCTGCACCGGACCTGTCCACGTTCAGCGTCCACTGGTCCACGTTCTGTAGCTAGCTTAGGTCCTAGATCATTAGCCTGTCCGTCCGGAGGAGCGGATCCCTTTCTCATATGGGTCTCCCTCCCTGTGGGTTTCCCTAGTTCTCCTCCAAGGTTTCTCACTTTTTCCATCTGGGTTTTTTAAGAGTTTTTCCTTGTCGATGCAGGAGGGTCTTGTTGGACAGTTAGTGTCCAACAGAAAGGATTGGTGATGATCAGGACACTTTAGCATTCTACAACATGTATGGACATTTTCTTCTGTGTGTGCTTTATATTCTTCATGTGTTTTAACTGTTGATTCTCTGACCTGTGTTGGTGATTTCAATGGTTTTGTTAAGTCTCTGAGATGACTTCTGTTGTGACCTAGGGCTATACAAGAATAAATTGTATTGTATTGTATTGTATTGACATACTTTTTTTTTTTTCAATCATTTATTTATGATTTTTCAATAATGAACAAACGAACACATAGACAAACAAACATAAACCCCTGGAGATCGCCGCGAGGAAAAATAAAATAAAATAAACAATAATTATTATTATTATTATTATTATAAATATAATAAAATTTAATTTAAAAAAATAATAAAAAAAACTATATCAATAATTTAAAATAATAATAATAATATAAAAAAATATTTATATATATATATATACACATATACACATACATATACATATACACACACACATACATACACATACATATACACATGTATACACATATACACACATGCACACATACAAAACAAAATAAAATAGAATCAGAAATAATATTGATCTTCAATTTGATAAACTAACAAAAGATTGCCATATCTAATCAAATTCACAAGCTTTCCCGGTAAGAACAAATGATATTCTTTCATAAGCTAATGTTGTTGCCAGCTTTCTTTTCCAGTGCTCACACACAGGTTTTTTTTTGTCTTTCCATTGAAATGCAATTATCCGTTTGGCCTGAATTAGACAGATATTAAGTAAATGGATCTTTTTAGAATTTAGTGAAAGATTATTAGGGTGAATGTGAAGTAGACACATTTTTGCTTCAAAAGGGAGCTGACAACCCAACAGTATAGATGTAAAACTGAGAACTTGATGCCAAAACAATTGAATTAAGGTTCCAGTTTGTGTGCATTTATAACATTTATTTGAACTCTTACGGTCGATGTATTGTAGTTTCACTAAGTAATAGTGATATACTTAATAGTAATCAGCCATATCCGATTATCCGAGCACTTGTGTTGTTATTGAGGCGGGCGCTGTGTTGTCTCAGAGAGTCAGCAGAGGTGAACCTAATGAGACATTAAAACATGAGTCACTAAAACCAGCTGAGGAGGCACATCTGAAGCAGCTGCATCTGTAAGTAATCTGTGTGTGTGTGTCTGTCTGTGAGCGTGTGTGCCTGTGTGTGTGCGTGTGTGTGTGTGTGTGCGCGCGTGTGTGTGTGTCTCTTTCTGATGGGACATTTATTATTTATGAAAAAAGTTATGCACCCCAATTCTCAGTCAAATTTTCTTTTTCTGAGTGTTCTTCATTTCTCATTAGTGTTGTTAGTAGATCATTAATTACAGATGTTCATAAAAAAAGCAGTAGTTTTGCAGAAGTTTGTAAATATCTGTGTGTCTGAGGGAGGAAGGCAGAGAAAAGAGGAGGAGTGTGTGTGGCCCGAGCTGCCTCTGCCTCACAGCAGGGGGCGCAGCACAGAGGGGGCAGCACCCATATTTAGCCCTCATGTGGGTGGGCCAGGGTGGACCAGGGTGGGCTTTTCCAAATCACAACAAGTTCACAACACGCGTCAAAAGTGATGGGTTAGTATTTATAGATCATGTATGGACTGGACTCAGCGGGACGCCACAGAGAGCTCTCAGCGTCCTGGGACTTGGAAAGGTCTTTGGTGAGGGTAAGTAGTAGTAGTAAGTAATGTTTATTTATATAGCGCATTTTACGGGTACATGGTTAATATTATCTACTTTATTTATATGGCACATTTTATAACACTAAGTTTCTAAAGTGCTAAAGAGAAAAACTTAAGACCAAGAGCGAAAATGGCATTGCAGATGACAAAACAGAAGGAATGATGAGCATGCAAACTGATTATTACTTACATATTTACTTAATTACTTACTTATATATATATTTTATTTTATATAGTTATCTGAAAAATATAATATACCATCCATCCATGCATTTTCTTCCGGTTTATAATTTACATTTCACATATATACAAAACTACATTAATGGTACAAGCTATACTTTTTAGTAGTGCAAAAGGATTTATATGTTTTTGTGTGATGCAGAATATTAATGTGTGGTTTTCAGAACAGAAGTATTGATCTATAAATATGTATTATAATCTTGTGTAAGGATATTTAAGACATGAGTCATGAGTTCTGAAGGTTCAAATATTCACAGAGTAACTACTGTATGTTTGCAGCATGAGGCTCTGGGCTAAAAGTGACTCAACACAACGACACTGGACACATGTCGGAAGTGGGAAAACAGTTCTTTAGACCCGTTAAAAAATAAATTAAAAAAGACCACTGTGACAGACAACATTTACAAATACAATATTGTTTTTATACGTGACACTGGTCTTCCTTGTACTCATTCACCACAAGCTCCTTCCACTGATTTAGTTTTCTTCTGTCAGTCAGTTTTTGCTCCCTTGCATTATAAGCCCTAACCCAATTGTTTATTATGATATACTGTGTATAGTGTTACAAGCAAGAGACTAAAAGCAGGGTAAAATAATCTAATAAAATCTATAAAAATCTATTAAAAAAGTGGGTCAAAAACACAGCTAGATAGATAGATACTTATTGATCCATAGGGCAATTTCAGGTGTCCAAAAGCAAAACACCTCAATGTAAACACATAATGTCAACACTAAAACACTAAAAGAAATGGTATAAAAGAAAAGATAAAAGAAGGCTAAAAAAACAGTCCTTCAGTTCGCTCTTGTCGCTTCGTGGTCATGGCTCGACCACGGGGCTTCACACCTGTGGCACGGTGGCTGAGTGGATAGCACTCTCGCCTCTCAGCAAGAAGGTCCTGGGTTCGAATCCCGGTTGGACCAGGGCCTTTCTGAGTGGAGTTTGCATGTTCTCCCCTTGTCTGCGTAGGTTTCCTCCGGGTGCTCCGGTTTCCCCTACCACTAAAAATATGTACAATAGGTCTGGCATGTGTCTCCTGTACTGGCCCCCCCACCCAACAATTGTAAACCGCTTTGAGACTCCGATGTGCAGTGAAAAGGCGGTATATAAATAAACGCTTACTTACTTGCTTACTTACACACCTCCGTGTCTGGCCCCGTGTCCCATTTTGCGACTTCCTCCTCCACCTCCTCCTCTTCCTCCTCCCAATCACCGCCTTTAGTACCCAAGGCCCAGGGGTTCTAATTGTCTGCTGTTAATACGAGCAGGAGCCGGGGTGCTTCGAATGGTTCAAGTTAAACAATATTAAAGCATCAATATGTAACATTTTCAAGTCATCATTAAAGGGCCCTACTTTGTCAAAAGGCATTGATAAAACATGCTCTTTTCCAATACTTATTTTACTGATAACTGTAATTCTGCGCCACATGGTACTTTACCAGTGAGATTAGCTCCACGCGGTGAGTTCTGGCGCCCGGATCACAGACTTTCTGATTGGTGAAACGGTGGAGGGCGGGACATAGAAATGACAATAACAATTTTTAGGGGCTGTAAAACTACTTTCAAAATTCAAACATCTCTGTATACTGTTATCAGTTAAATAAGTATTGGAAAAGAGCAGGTTTTATTAATGCTTTTTGACAGATTAGGCCCTTTAATGATGACATAAAATGAAAATCTTACATATTACTACTTCAATATTTGGCTATATTAATTCACAATTTGTCTTTTTTTCCTTTTTGTTACCACCCCTGGAATTTTAAGGTGTGTTTAAGTCCGTCAACATCTAAAATAAATATACAACATGTATTTTTATAGTGGATATGTCATCTTATATCATTTAGACTTTTTAATCCACATTGATCTAAAACAATATAAAATACATACAGTTATTTCCATACTGAACGTTGTGCTGCTGAGTTTGGCCTGTCCCTGTCCGGCCTTCACAACAGGACATAGTGCTGCGGTACGCGGGGCTCCCTCTAGTGGTACGACAGAGAATCACTGTTCTGGACAAAGTGTTTTGGTGGTGGTGAAAAACTCTGAGTCTGTGTGATTTTCAATCTTGAAAGACGTTGATTAGCGATGACTCAAACTTGTATGAATCACAAACAAAACCACTTTGAAAACTGTGACAGGAAAACAATGCTGTAAAAGTCCATTATGCACAATATTTACATTGTTTAGTTAAAATCACATGAAGCTGTAACTGCTGCATTGTTGAAAGTTGAAAAAAAAAGTATGGATTAAGGACAAGACACTGACGCATCCTCAACCAGATACGTTACGTTACTTTCTTCGGTTTCTTTGGTTTTTATTGGCATTTTCTTATTTCCGCACATGCAGTCTTTGAGGACAGTACATGCTAAAGTCTAAATGTCACTACTGGTCTCCGATCCTGACTTCTAACCCGTTCTCTAGACCCATTACTAAAAAGACTAACGTTATTTTCTTTCTAACGAGAATGTAAAACAATAACTGCTGAGTCTGCACAAGTGTCACGGATAATAATTCACTAGTAACTCTGTCATTAGTCACTCTACCTGTCATTCTGATACTTCTGGGGGCGACAGTAGCTCAGTTGGTAGCTTTGGGCCTGAAGGTTGTGGGTCTACTGTCGTTGTGTCCTTGGGCAAGACACTTAACCCCACGTTGCCTGAAACCCCCACTGAAAGATCAATGTTTCACCGCTGATGGAGCAGTCATCTTCCTGTGGACCCACCACCTGCAGGAGGATCAGAGGGACTGGTGCTATGAGACTTGGGTGACAGCTCTGACCCGACCCGACCCGACCCAACCCAGAAATGGACTAATAAAGGGGTTGAAAATGTAGGTCATTCACGAGTCACTTTATCTGTTGTTATTATCACTGCATCTGTAAAAACATAATATAAATAATAGATAATATTTGATTTGTGCAATCTGAGTGCTCTTATTTCCTTCTTTCTCGGCTGTAATGTGCAGCGATGACACTGAATTTTCTCCACTGTGAGACAAATAAAGTAATATTTAATCTTATCTTCATCAGTAACGTGACCGTGAACGCGTCCTGCCGTGAAGCCGACAGTCTCCTTGATTCTACCTGCGCTGTGGCTCCCTCTAGTGTTCAAAATGTATATTACAAAATACCTGTTTTTCCTTCATCAACATTGACTTTACTTTCTCCCTCCCAGCTTTATAACAAATCTAAACCAGCTAAACCTTAAATATCGTTAATTTTTTTATGTATACACAAATTAAGCACAGAATGTATAAATAAATAAAACAAATCAATCCATATTTTAGCAAAGTTATGATTATTCAAGGCTTAATTACTGAAGTCTTGCATGTATTTGAATTATGTGTATGGGGTGGGATTTCTTCATTTCCACTGCCTTTTGAGCTGACAGATTGTAAATATGAATGCGTAAATTATAGGTGTAAATATTTGATTTTGTAAATAAATGACACATGGTCAAACTAGGGCTAAAGGGGCGTTCACACCGGACTTAACTTCGGCGTCAAAAGCGTAATACTGTTGTGTTTGTATATTTATGTTTGTATATTTGCATATGTAAGTAAACACTGTAAGCACTGAAGGCAACATGTGCAGATGGTCATGTAAAAATAGTAAATATTTGTAAAGATTATAAATACTTATGAATGTAAAAAATCTGCTTGAATGAATCAAATGAATCAATCGATATAAATACATTGTAGTTATGGAAGAAAAAGACGGAAAGGCATTTTATAAAAGACTTTAAAGCTGGGGTCTCTAAGTTTTTTGTTTCCTAAATAACATGTTTTTTGTCCCGACAGAAAGCGTCTTGTAAAAGTAAAATGTTTTGAAGAACTCAGACCACAACATGCCGTCTTATAAGAAAGAGCCCTGTGAGTCACTGTTTGACTGTTTGGGCTGAGAGCTGATTGGCCGAGAGAGGATGGTCCGCTCTTCGTCACATTTATGTTTAAAGTAGAAGGCCTAAAGTACATGTATCTAGAAAAAATAGTGATTCTACTGTAGTGAGAGAAGGGGATATTTGTTTTAAAACATAGTTGCATTTAGTGGTGCTGTTTTCTGAGTTAGGTACCGCAGCTTTAACACATACACTGGAAAAAAAATCCTTGAAAAAAAAAAGTATTTGAAAATAGATAAAATACTGTTTAAAATGAAATAAAAATCTGCCATTAGAGCAATGAATAAGATTTGACAAGATTTCTGAAAATGATCAAATAATACTAGCAAGTAATGTTTTTTATATAGCACATTATATAGCCCCAAATGACTTGATTCTAGAATAAAAACACACATTTAAAGTATTATTCTTTTTTTTTCTTTCTTAAAATACAGCATAACATACTTCTCTAAACAACAAGAAAAGTTGTCTGGGTAAAAGGAAAAAAAAAGCTCACTGCTCTGACTCTTCTCTCTAAGACTGTGAAATATTATTATCTTAAAACTAGTAAAATATTATGCTGTTTATATAAAAATTAAATTACAAACAAAATTCAAGAAAAAAAAAACTTCATTTATGTTGTTTTTAGTAAATATTCTTACCAAAATGTGACTTTTTCCCATGTGGAACCTTTGCTCTCTGGAATCAGGACACATTTAAAAACGCACCAATGTGTTTCTGCTCAAAGTTGCCCTCTATGAATATATTGGACCAACCCTAGCATGAAAACAAACAGATTAAAAGCAGGAAAAGCAGGTTGAAGCCGACACAAGCGCTGCCTCCAAACTCTACAGTTATTATTCTGCCATATGTCGTTTGACTCGGGTTTACAGTAACAGACAGAAGATTAGTTTTCTTTGATAAAGCGGGATTATGTGACTGTCTGACCACAGCTCTTCAAAAATCTCTTTCATTTCCTCAAAACACATTTAAGCAAAACAGAGATGAGCAGAAAGAGAAAATATGTGGATTATTCTTTGTTATTTACATATACGCTGCTACTAAAAACACATTTGGAGGTCAATATTGATGACATCTGCACACATTAGTAAATATATGAATAGATATGTCCCGGGTTGTTTCAATGTTGTTTAGATTTTGATTTTATGCCACAAGAAAAAAAATTGAAAAAGCAAAATACGATGCATGAAAAGTGTAGAATATGTTGGAAAAAACTTAACCAGTCACCACTTAAGGACGTATAGATCTAGTGCTGACCCACACACCGGGGCAGGTAATCAGGAAACAGGAAGTACAACTAAAAACATGAAAATTACAAAATAAAAACAGGAAATGAATCTAAACCGTGCCAGCCAGTGTCTCTTTAGGGAAATGTGTCCTCTGCATGTTACCCACAATGCCACAGTGCGACCTGTCAGCAGCAGTGGTCCCATGTCCAGACCAGTGGGGGAGGGTCCCAGCTCAAAAGTGGCCAAAATAACGTGCGCTGACATGCTGCAATACCACCCCGGGCCTGTGGGGGTGGACCCAGAAGAAGAATTAGCCAATGTTAACATATAGCATTGGCAGACCTCTCAAAAACGTCTTTACAGGATGGACCAAAAGTTGTCTCTTGGCCCAAAGCTCCGTTCCACATGTGTCAATGCTGAAGGGAGTGTTTTGGTCCACTCTAGTTTACTTGCTGTGGACTTTTTAAGGCCCTGTCCACACGAAGTCAAGCTCAGGCCTAAACGCAAAAATACTTTATCAATCCAGTGTATCGTCCATACGAGGCCGGCGTTTTGGGGGGGTGTAAACGAACATTTTTGAAAGTAGGTCCCAGAGTGGAAAGATTTCAAAACTCCGTATATGCCGCTCCGTGGTTACTGCCTCTCCGCAATGTATCTGAGACGCTTGCGTCATCGCCCCGCCTCTTGTTAAAGCACGCATGCGCCGCACTCAGAAAATAATGACAACAACAATGTAGCTTGTTGGTTTTGTAATCCAGTGCGACCCGAAGCAACAGTTCAACCTCATCGTCCGCCCATACTAATGTAGTACCAGCTCGCCCACTCGCCATGTTGTCTGTTTACAACATTCTGCGCATGCCCAGTTCCCGTCACGGAAGTTTGGGCTTGATCCCGTCATTGCGTCACAGCGCCACCAACAGGTCTGGCATAGTTTCACAGCGTTTTCAGGCGTATTGACTACATTCATATGGACGCACACATTTACTGAGCTAACTCCGTGTTTACAGAAAAAGTTTCTGAAATTATAAGCGTTTTGTCTTCGTGTGGATATAGCCTAAGTCTCTTGTTCTAATGAATGGAGCTCTCTCCGGCTGACACATGCGCAGATGCGTTTTTTCACAATTTTCTTGTGGGCGGGACCACTCGCGGCCATTTTGGATAGCTCCAGTAGAGCACATTTTTTGGCCCATTAGTTAGAACGGCGGAGATAGGCGTGACTCTGTCCGTTAATATATACAGTCTATGGTCCAGACCTACGGTGCATATTTGTGTCATTTTTAAATAACAAAATGATGCATATTTTTTACATGTATTTTACTGTTATGCTGTGTTTTATCTGTGTTTTGTGCTGTTTTTTATAATGTCTGGAACGCACTTTGTGACAGTCGTATCTGGGTTTTTTTGATAAAAATCATCATAATAAATACATAATCTTTACCTTGATAATTGTACATTACTTTGGTGTGGACTTTAAAAACATCCACAATATCAGCCATTGTATTTGTACTCATTCATGATTCTAAAGTTAGTAAGTAAGACTATTTTCATTTTTTCATGAACAATATATATTTTTATACGTGTATATATACTGAATTACTAATCAGCTGTGTGTGTTTAGGTGCAGAATAGACACTTTTCCATCGAGAATCTGTCTTTTACCTCTCCATAAGAATACAGCATGTTGACCCCCCCCCCATGTCTGACCATCTGACCTGAGCCATGTGTGTGTGTGTGTGTGTGTGTGTGTGTGTGTGTGTGTGTTTGAGCGGCAGGTGGCCAGTCTGTTCATCCCAGCTGTAGCCTCAATACATTTTAAAAACATCAATAACGGGAACAAGGAGACATAAGTCGCGACCTTTCACAAATGACGTGCAATTTCTAATGTCTTTCAAAATGAGCGTTGCTGTAAAACATTTGGTTATTGTCATATTAAAATTGTATATATTTGGTCCTCATTATAAACTGGTATTGTACCAAGCTGCAGTGTAAATGAAAATGATATGGACCATTTTTGCAGGGATTTATTAAAGAAATCTAAATGCAAGGTGCTGTTTTCTATAAATCATATTTTCCTTTCCATTCCACTGGGAGGGATTCTTTTAATTCAGTTTACTACTTGTTTGATTTGGTCTAGTTTATATATAGTTGAAACACATGAAACACATGCAAAAACAAGAAACCAAAATTTAACTATATGCCAGAAAATGTGACTATAGTAAGGCCTGCATCTCCTGCTCTGCAACTTAGTGTTTATATCTTCAGCCATTAAGGACATTAGATCTGAGGTCACATGTTTTCAAAGATCATGTACACAATTTACAATAATAATAATAATTAAAAGAAAAACTAAAATGTGTCTATTTTGAATTTTAGTGCTGGATAATGCCGGACTGAAAGGCAGATGACACAGTTTCTCATTCACCAACAATAGTCACATGTAGCATTAAACTTAAACTTCAACAATTTAAAAATAATCATGAATAATTGATCAAAATTTTGAGTTTTTGACCAGAGACCAAAGAGACCAGAGAGAGACCAGAGAGAGACCAGAGAGAGACCAGAGAGAGACCAGAGAGAGACCAGAGAGAGACTAGAGAGAGACCAGAGAGAGACCAGAGGGAGAGACTAGAGAGAGACCAGAGAGAGACCAGAGAGAGACCAGAGAGAGACCAGAGAGAGACCAGAGAGAGACCAGAGAGAGACCAGAGAGAGACCAGAGAGAGACCAGAGAGAGACTAGAGAGAGAGACCAGAGAGAGAGACTAGAGAGAGAGACTAGAGAGAAACCAGAGAGAGAAACCAGAGAGAGAGACCAGAGAGAGAGACTAGAGAGAGAGACTAGAGAGAGAGACCAGAGAGAGACTAGAGAGAAACCAGAGAGAGAGACCAGAGAGAGAGACCAGAGAGAGACTAGAGAGAAACAAGAGAGAGACCAGAGAGAGAGACCAGAGAGAGAGACCAGAGAGAGAGACCAGAGAGAGAGACCAGAGAGAGACCAGAGAGAGACTAGAGAGAAACCAGAGAGAGAGACCAGAGAGAGAGACCAGAGAGAGAGACCAGAGAGAGAGACCAGAGAGAGACTAGAGAGAAACCAGAGAGAGAGACCAGAGAGAGAGACCAGAGAGAGAGACCAGAGAGAGAGACCAGAGAGAGACCAGAGAGAGAGACCAGAGAGAGAGACCAGAGAGAGAGACCAGAGAGAGACCAGAGAGAGAGACCAGAGAGAGACCAGAAAGTCGTACTAGTATTTATTTCTTCAGCCATTAAGGACATTAGATCTGATGTCACATGTTTTCAAAGATCATGTACACAATTTACAATAATAATAAAAAAAACTAAAATGTGTCTATTTTGAATTTTAGTGCTGGATAATGCCGGACTGAAAGGCAGATGACACAGTTTCTCATTTACCAACAATAGTCACATGTAGCATTAAACTTAAACTTCAACAATTTAAATATAATCATGAATAATTGGTCAAAATGGAGTGTTTTTGGTGCTTACTAGAATGATATTATTGCGATGAAAAGCCAAAACAAACACAAACCTCCCGGCCTGCTGGGTCTGCGGTGTCAGATCTGGGACAATGGCTAAGCTGTCACTGCGTTAACACTAACAGTACCTCTTCTCTGTGGACACCAGCTGATCGACCACCCCCCCCCCCCCCCCCCCCCCCCCACACACACACGCACCATGCCCCCCCCCCCCCCAGCTCTGCACTCGTCTAATCACACACATATATGCATGTCTCAAGTCCCCAAAGGCCGCGCCACGGGACAGTTGGAGTGGCCGGCTGATTAATTTCACCGCTTCACCCCTCCCTGCATGTGTACATCCTCTGCTGCACCGGGGCCACTGCTCCTGGGGTCTGAGGGCCACCATATGGGCAGGTCCAGTGTGTGTGTGCGTGTGTGTGTGCGCGTGTGTGTGTGTGTGTCAGTTAGCTCAGCCCACCTGTTTCGCCATCACAACAAACCTGCTCCGCGGCTGCAGACTGGTGACAGAGATGAACAGTCTGGAGGATACACTGGAAAAAAAAAATACCTAGGAAAATATGTGAAAATAAGTAAAATACTGCTTATAATATTGAAAATTAACCGCCAGTTTAACAAGAATATTTGACTTGAAAAGATATCTGAAAATGATACAATAAGAGCCCCAGACGATTTGATTATTTACTTATTTATTTAAGTATTATTTACTTATTTTTTTTATATTTTTGAGAAATGTTTTTTAAAATATAGCATGACAAACTTATTTTATCTACACAGGAGAATTCGTCTGGAAATTAGACAAAATACAAAAACTCACTGCTCAGACTTTTTTCTTGATAATATTATTAAGTATTATTATCTTAAAACTAGTAAAATCATCTTATGACGAGCTACTTCAAGGAAAAAAGTTTGTCATTAACAATAAGCATCATTTATGTTATTTTTAGTAAATACTTTTTACCAACATTTCACTTTTTTCAGTGTAACGTGAAGTGATCAAAACATTTCTATATATCTGTGTCGTATTGAGTGAAAGTGAAAAAGTATTGAATTATTATCATGAAGGTTGAATAATATTAACATTGTTTCACAGATTGGTTGTTTTTATAGTATTTTACACTAGTTTTACTTATTTAAATATATTCTATTCTAATTTTTTTCAAGGGATTTTTTTCCAGTGTAGAACCTGGTATTTTTGATGCCATTAAGCTACAGTATTTTGATCTTCCAATTATATATCTCCCATTGTGGTAGTAATGCAAACATTTTTTTATTTTTTTAAGTGTTGTTTTAAATTAGTGAACAACAAACACAAACCAAACCAGATTCATCTCCAAAAGTAAATGTTTCTCTCATCTCTCCTTCACTCTTCACCAAAATCAAAACCATATTTCATCAAAACCTAAAATACATTCAAAGACCAGCGTTAAAAAAATAAAAAAGTCAGCCTCTGCGGACACAGGTTGATCAAGTTTATATAAGCACGAACCAAAACTGTACCATTCTACATTTGACTTGAAGTGTAAAAGTTACGACTTTTATCGCTGCACCATCGAGAGTTTGCTTTTGGTTCTGTGTCTGTGTAGTTCGGAAAAATCACAGAGAAAGAAAGGAGAGGTCTATACAAAGTGCTCCGGTCTGCAAAGAGGACTGGGCTGTGAGACCAGAGAGAGAGCAGAGAGAGAGCAGAGAGAGACCAGAGAGGGACCAGAGAGAGAACGGAGAGAGAACGGAGAGAGACCAGAGAGAGACCAGAGAGATCAGAGAGAGACCAGGGAGAGACCAGAGAGACCAGAGAGAGACCAGAGAGAGACCAGAGAGAGACCAGAGAGAGACCAGAGAGAGACCAGAGAGAGACCAGAGAGAGAACAGAGAGAGAACAGAGAGCGAACAGAGAGCGACCAAAGAGAGGACTGTAGGCTGTGAGACCAGAGAAAGACCAGAGAGAGAACGGAGAGAGAACGGAGAGAGATCAGAGAGAGACCAGGGAGAGACCAGAGAGAGACCAAAGAGAGGACTG
This sequence comes from Knipowitschia caucasica, assembly GCA_964034765.1. NCBI lineage: Eukaryota > Metazoa > Chordata > Actinopteri > Gobiiformes > Gobiidae > Knipowitschia > Knipowitschia caucasica. Next base: position 42,489,304 of record OZ035828.1, on the reverse strand, counting down.
TAGGCTGTGAGACCAGAGAGAGACCAGAGAGAGACCAGAGAGAGACCAAAGAGAAGACTGTAGGCTGTGAGACCAGAGAGAGACCAGAGAGAGACCAGAGAGAGACCAGAGAGAGACCAGAGAGAGGGCTGTGGGCTGTGAGCTTCCTGTTCTGAAGGGTCTTTATGATCCAGACTTTTAAACCGAGCACTTAAAATCATCAATGTCTCTTCTTGGCCACCCTGGTAAAGCCATGTTCCAGCTTCTTCCCTCGGGCAGAAGATATCGGTCGCTGAAATGCAAGACATCTCGCTATGCTAACAGCTTCTTTCCACAAGCTATTAGGTCTCTAAACAGAGCACTTTAATTGTTGCTTTTACCCCTTGTATCGTTTTTTTGTCAGTCGTTGGCACTTTGTCAGCTGTTTTTACTTGTATTGTGCTCTTTATTCTGTTTGTGCACACAGAGTACCTTTTTGCAAATGTATTCCAACGTTGTTTTTATACTGCACATGGCAAATAAAATGAATCTGAATCTTGAGCACACATAACAGATGAGCTGCCATTAATCCATTCAAATTCAGATTCATTTATTCCACAGAAATATGAATAACAGACTGCGCCGTGACCAGAGGCGGCGTCAGACAGCCACTCGCCGCTTCTCCCCAACGCCCTGGGGACCCTCTCCATAATCAGCCAGGACCCGGGGTGATCATCAGGGGTCAAACACAAGAATACGGCCCGGGCTTGTACACCTGTGGCCCACCTTCTGCCAGATCTGAAACCTCCATCTTCTTTTCCGTTAGCTTTATTATCAGCTGCTGAATAATGTAAAGATATATATATATAGAGACAGGCCTGAGCCGAGCGATCTGCATAATAGGGCTATCTCTCACTCCATCTGCTTCATAATCTTCCCCTCCTCCAGCTAAATCTGTCCAAGGCGACGGTTAAAAGTAAAATATACGATGTGGTTATACTTTGGGGATTAGTCACGTAGCAGTAGAGTAAAGGAAATGTGTAAACGCGTTAAGAATGCAATGACATTTACTCGGAAAGTAAGTTTTATCGGAACTAAATTGAGTCTGGCCTGTATGTGTTAATGCAGGGGGCTGACTCCGGCTCTCGATGCACCACAAATCATAGAGTTATTTAAATGTGAGAATGTGAATGTTTTTGCAGTTGCTTAAATGTAGTATTGATGATGGGGAAGGCACAAATGAGATTTTTGATTCTGCCTTTTACCTTTGAGCTTTGTTTCCTGAATTACAGTATGTACCTGTGAAAAATACACTGTAAAACTGCTTAAATAAAACTATAATTACTACTCCGACTAATACTACAACTACTATTAATACTATTACTACTACTACTACTATTACTACTACTACTGCTACTACTACTACAATTACTATTATTACTACAACAACTACAGAACCAGGAATAACTTCATCTTCAAACAAAACAAAAATATGGCCTATATGATGCATCAAAGCCAATTAAGTCAGGACCAAATTGATTAAGCCTCTATATTTTGAATGTAAAATGACAAAAAAAATGTAGTCGTCACACACTATTTTTAATTGTGAAGCTATTGGTAGGAATACCCCACACAGAATGACGAGAGAATGGGAGCACTTTGAGAAGTTGTTTTTCCACAAAACATGCACAAAAAATGCCAGGATTATCAGTGTTCTTAAGATCAGGGCTTCGCTCAAGGACCTTTTGAGAGACCACCTTGGATAGCAATTTTATTTCACAAATGAACCAGTGTCTAAAGTGCTGCACAGACAAATGAAAACTATAATAATATAACATGTTACGATCAAGTCACACTGTGCCAAAGAGAAATCTGAAATGCAAGAGTTCAGGGTTATTGCATTGAGCTACCTTCGTCATTGGACTGTAAATATTAACGGACGTAGTCGCCGTTATCTGTGGCGCTGAAACTAATGTGCTACCAATGCTACCATGTTAGCTGGCACAAGCCCATTTTAATTTAACAAGTGTATTCAAAAGTCCACAGCGACTAGACTGGCTCAATGTTACACAATACAGTATTTGTATGAAGTCAGTATTGTGTGTATATGAAGCAAGAATTCTGCGCTGGGTCTGATGAAGAGTGCTTTGTCCAATGTCTTCCTCCTGTCCCTCACAGCAACCCGCTCTCTACATACACACTCCTGTTCATAAGTGTCTAGCTTCCGAGCTTCCGTTTGCAGCTTGCAGGAGATCTGGACAGCCTCCCGAGAATTAACCAGGCGTCTGCCATCTGACCTCCATGACCGAGGACCAGGATCCTGCTCAGCTGATACGCGTGCCGCTCAGGATGAGACAAAAAGAAGTGTGCAGAGAGGTGTAGGGGGGGTAGGGGAATAGGGGGGGGGGCAGGCAGAAGGACCAGTGAATGATTATGACGACTGCTGCATAGGACATCTTGCAGCCACACACACACACACACACTGGAGCAGAAGCCCTGGCCTTGGCCCTGCATGACAGAGTCCCACATGGAGAGGGGGGAGAGGGAGCTCTGGTGGAGGGCTGGCGTGGGTCGGGAGGGCCAAGTGTCACCAGGCAGGCGGCGTCTGGCCTCTCAGCTGTTAGGGGCTGACAGCAGCAGAGGAGGTGGAGAGCAGACATGCAGGGAGGAAGTGGATTGTAGGTTGTTGCATGGGTACGTAACACATTTGGAAAGGGTACAAGGCAATGTGGAGCGCTGTAATGAATAAGCAGATTTCTATTGAGGGTCCTGTAACTGCGTCGATCTTCATAAAAAGGACTTTACAAATTATGTCCAGCAGCGTTTATTATTTATTAGCATTATTTTCATACAGGCATTTGGAACACTGTGAAAAACACAAAGATAAAGAATAGCTGAGGCGTAAATAACCATTCAGTAAACCCAAAATACCGCTAAATTATCGCAAAATAAAATACACTATTAAATAAATGATAAATAATGTTTCCGTGTGTGCCTTGGTAGACCAATCATAGAATAATCTTTGTCAGGCTGCGAAAACCTCTCTTTATCACAGCACACTTAACTTGAAGTCTCCATTTGACGATTTTCTTACTTTTTTTTTTTGAGAAACAAACGTTGCCATGGTAACCTTAGCGCCAGTTAAAGGCTCTGCACTAACTAAAATAAGAAGACCAGAACTAGTTATTGTTCTAGAAGTGTGCGAGTTGTTGCCGAGAGCAACTTTTGGACCATCTTGTCAAGTCGTTTTCAAGAGGAAAGAAGACGGCATCAAACGCATTGGGTAATTCTCTTTCCGGGTACACCCCCACCGTCAAGGAGTGAGATTGTAGCATGTCAGCGCACATGCTCATGGACCTTTTGGAGACGCGACCCGCCAACACAGCTTGGAACTGAAATCAACCTCTTCGGGGCATCTCTATCACTTGGTTATAGGTTCTTTTACCATCAAACATAACAGCATCACGGTCCCAACATTTTTCCCCATTGCTTTCTTCAAGGAGTGAACATTAAAGGGTTAAAATAAATAATAACAAAAATACTTAGATCCTATTCACTGCAGTGTTTCTATGTCTAATCACTGAAAATGATAACAGAATTATCGCACTGAAAGTAGTTTGAGACAAAGGGTAGAGGAGCAGGTTTTGTGGAGGTGTGTTTTCTGCAACCTACAGATGGCCCAACACAGCGCTAGCTAGTGCCAGAGCATCACAACACCAAAGGTAAATCACGTTTCAGTTCTGTTTAACAAAAAGTTGGGTTAAATACGAAGACCTGAGTCATTCGAGTGGACTCCAATAGCACAGGTGATGCAATACAATCGTTACAGCATGTTTTTCCGCTGATTTTGGCACCGCAGGCTCGTCACAGAGGCCGTTACTTAACACAGGAGCAGATGGAGAGGAGAGGACAAACAGCTCGTCTCAAGGCGAGATCAATCTTTCCCAGTTGCCAGGTCAGGATCCAAGACGGTATTCTAAAAACTCTGTCTCAAATTAAATGGCCGCCTGAAAGTACGCTGCTGGAATGACACGGCAAAGGTTTTTTAATATTTATGATTACTGCTTATTATTTTGTATATAATGTTTTGATGACCTTTTCCCATCCAAAAAAGTTAGGTTGGGTGGCTTGAATATGCTTGATGGTTGATCACATGACATGGATCAAAATACTAATTAGGCCGAGCCAATAGAGCCAATACGAAGTATTGGGGAGGCCTATTGTTATTCACCGGTTTCATATTATTCTTTTTTTTCCGCATCTTCAATTCGATTTTTGACCCTGAAGACATGCACGAAAGTCTGCACATGGGGGGTCTAAAACGACCGGTCCGGCGAAAAATTTAATAAAATTAACGTTTCCAGATTGTCCGACGCTCGCCGACTCTATAACGCCCCCTAGAAATTTCATTTTTTTTGACCCTCTGGGGATTTTTTTTCAAATATTGGAGTAGGTACACGAAATTCGGATGAGTGATAGATCTCTATGAGACGAGCATAAAAGCCGTTCTAAGCACATGTCTGGGACCGACAGGAAGTCGGCCATGAGGGGCCGAAGTTTCGCCACTAATTTGACTTTTCATTTATAAATTCGAACTAGTCCCTGGTTTTTCATCACACAGAGTTCTACCACGTCATTTCCCGCTCTGGACGGATTGAAGTTATATAATCATCGAAAAAAAGTTAGAAAATCTTCACCGTTTTCGTCCCTCGCCATGGCGAATAAGGCCTTCGTTTTGGCCATTTTCGCTGAGCCCTGAGGGCCACAGGCTCAGACCTACAGAGCTGAGACTCACATCAGTAATATTAGGTTATGGCCTGAACGCAATGACACTAAAATCATTCGCCCAATTTGAGCTCTTTAGCGCCACCTGTCGGAAAGTAATAGGGCACTAGTGCTCGGATCAGCCCGAAAATCGCTGAGTGTATTCTCTGGACCGACACGAGCAAAACATTACATTACGCAAAAGTTGTAAGTCCTACACCTGACCACTGGGGGCGCTGGAAAGTGAATAAATGAGCTTTTTAGGGCAAAATGTTTGTCCGATGAGGCTAAAAATGAATTCAGAAATACAACGTATGACCCTGAACACAACGATATGCAACACACAACTGTGAGTGCAACAGCGCCACCTACAGGCAGTTCAATGTGTTGCATTTTTGGCTTCGTACTAGTCCCTGGATTTTCATCGCACAGACTTCTACCATGTCATTTCTATATCTGGACGGATTGAAGTTATGTAATCATCGCATAAAAGTTAGAATTTTGTTATCGTTTTCATGCAAGGTAGTGGGGAATTTCTCCATGTTTGATGCTCTCCTGACCACAGGCTCAGACCTACAGAGCTGAAACTCACATCACTAACAGTTGGTAATGGCCTGAGAGTAATGGTGTGAAAACACACACCTAATATGACTCTACAGCGCCACCTATGTAAGGCTTCTGACCTAAACTTTTCCGATCTTCACCAAAGTTGCAAAATCAAATCTTTACATCTGTACGAGCAAAATACTACTCTACGTAGAGGGTGCATGTCCCGGAGGTGACCACTAGGGACGCACTTTATCATATAAATGAGCTTTTATATATGTAATCCTGGTCAGATCGGGCTGCCAATTCGTCTGCGTGACGCTTGTGGGACTGGCGCCCAGGAGGCGGTCGCAAGAGGGGCGAGGCCTTTCATCGCCGCTTGCGGCTTTAATAATAATACTTTTTTCATTAATCATTTTGTGTGCTGCTTCTGGATACTTTATTCGATCCATAAAGTATCGATACATGTTCAATAATTCTGAAATCCATGGCAAGTTTTTTGAAGAGACGTTCTGCTTCCAACATGTTTTCTTTGCTGCTAAATCTGCCACTGCCTTAACTTCAATCTTACTTCAGATATCATAGCTATTTTAATTAGATTTTTCCCTGTAAGTAAATAAAACTCATTCATTGTTTTTTTAAAGCTTGGCTCACTCAGGGCCTTGTTTGAATTGAGCTGTCTCTGTTCAAGTAAACTGGGTGGCTGAGTGGGTAGCACCTTCGCTTCATGTCAAGAAGGTTCTGAGTTCAAATCCTAGTCAGAGCAGGACCTTTCTGATACATGCATAAGATGAAATCATAGTCAAACTTTATTGCAATCAATTGAGTTCACTGCAAAATCAAGTTAAGAATGAACTCAAGGATTTGAATCTATAACAAGACTCTTCTGGGTCTAGGGATAAACCAGGTCTTAATACTAGCTTTACTTCTATGGTGCTGAACAGGGATTAACTCGCAGCAGGTCAAACACTTTGATTAAAATGGCCCCAAATGCATCAGATAATTTAACTTCAGATGAAAACACCAGCACAAGGAGCTTATGGGTTTGGGTTAGGATGGCCAGGTGGTCACTGCACGCAACAAATATGTCCACAATTGACCTCTATATCAAAACACAAAATACAGTGCCTTGTGAAAGTATTCGGCCCCCTTGAACCTTTCAACATTTTGCCATATTTCAGGCTTCAAACATAAAGATATAACATTTTAATTTTTTGTCATGAATCAACAACAAGTGGGACACAATCGTGAAGTGGAATGAAATTTGTTGGATAATTTAAGTTTTTTTAACAAATAAAAAACTGAAAAGTGGGGCGTGCAATATTATTCGGCCCCTTTACTTTCAGTGCAGCAAACTCAGTCCAGAAGTTCAGTGAGGATCTTTGAATGATCCAATGTTGTCCTAAATAACTGATGATGATAAACAGAATGCTCCTGTGTGTAATCAAGTCTCAGTATAAATGCACCTGCTCTTTGATAGTCTCAGGGTTCTGTTTAAAGCGCAGAGAGAACCATGAAGACAAAGGAACACACCAGGCAGGTCCGAGATACTGTTGTGGAGAAGTTTAAAGCCGGATTTGGACACAAAAAGATTTCCCAAGCTTTAAACATCTCAAGGAGCACTGTGCAAGCAATTATATTGAAATGGAAGGAGTATCAGACCACTGCAAATCTACCAAGACCCGGCCGTCCCTCCAAACTTTCATCTCAAACAAGGAGAAGACTGATCAGAGATGCAGCCAAGAGGCCCATGATCACTCTGGATGAACTGCAGATAACTACAGCTGAGGTGGGGATGGTGTGTTCAGGGTGATGAGCTGTGTTGCTTTTACGCCAAACATATCGTTTTGCATTGTGGCCAAAAAGTTTGATTTTGGTTTCATCTGACCAGAGCACCTTCTTCCACATGTTTGGTGTGTCTCCCAGGTGGCTTGTGGCAAACTTTAAGATACTTTTATTGGCTATCTTTGAGAAATGGCCACTCTTCAATAAAGGCCAGATTTGTGCAGTGCACGACTGATTGTTGTCCTATGGACAGACTCTCCCACCTCAGCTGTAGTTACTGTATCTGCAGTTCATCCAGAGCGATCATGGGCCTCTTGGCTGCATCTCTGATCAGTCTTCTCCTTGTTTGAGATGAAAGTTTGGAGGGACGGCCGGGTCTTGGTAGATTTGCAGTGGTCTGATACTCCTTCCATTTCAATATAACTGCTTGTACAGTGCTCCTTGAGATGTTTAAAGCTTGGGAAATCATTTTGTATCCAAATCCGGCTTTAAAATTCTCCACAACAGTATCTCGGACCTGCCTGGTGTGTTCCTTTGTCTTCATGGTTCTCTCTGCGCTTTAAACAGAACCCTGAGACTATCAAAGAGCAGGTGCATTTATACGGAGACTTGATTACACACAGGTGCATTCTTTTTATCATCATCAGTCATTTAGGACAACATTGGATCATTCAAAGATCCTCACTGAACTTCTGGACTGAGTTTGCTGCACTGAAAGTAAAGGGGCCGAATAATATTGCACGCCCCACTTTTCAGTTTTTTATTTGTTAAAAAAGTTTAAATTATCCAATAAATTTTGTTCCACTTCACGATTGTGTCCCACTTGTTGTTGATTCATGACAAAAAATTGAAATTTTATATCTTTATGTTTGAAGCCTGAAATGTGGAAAAATGTTGAAAGGTTCAAGGGGGCCGAATACTTTCGCAAGGCACTGTATGTGTCTTTTATAGTTAAGGCGTGGTTTGGTTTAGAACAACAGCATGCTAGCTCAGTTTCAGACCTATGTGAATGTGAGGGAAGCGGTGGTGCTTAAATGTTAGAGAGCCAGACACGACCCATCAATATCACTGTTATTTAATGAAAGTATTTGGTTCTTCTACACCAGACAGTAGTAGCTTCGCAATGTTATTACCTTGCATCGCTAATCTACAATTGTCTGGAATAGAAGAACCAAATACTTTTAAATCTACTCAGAAGACAAAATGAATCTTCCTAAACTACTGTCATTGAGAGATTACACATGATTTACTTCGACAACCAAATAATGTAATCTACCACACTAAATGGCTCTCTTCAAGTATTCTTATCTCCTTTATCTATTATCCTTAAGTCCAACTTTGACCCTTTTTGCACCTATATTTTTTTGATTAAATTTTAATTCAATCAACCTACAACTGGATGACTCACAAGAGGAAAAGTCGTGTCTTCCTTTGGGCCCGGGATGAGGCGATCAGAGGGTCAGCACTAGATCAAGTACAGAATCGGGACGGAAGCGGAGGTAAATTTAACCTACTAACTATTCATGCCTAAATTTAACCAGCCATTCCCATAGAGTCACCCCAACACACCCTTAACCCCAACCTTAACCATCTTACTCAGACCCACCTTAACCCTAACATTAACCATCTTACTCAGACCACCTTAACCCTAACCTTAACCATCTTACTCAGACCGCCTTAACCCTAACCTTAACCATCTTACACAGACCACCTTAACCCTAACATTAACCATCTTACTCAGACCACCTTAACGCTAACCTTAACCATCTTACTCAGACCACCTTAACCCTAACCTTAACCATCTTACTCAGACCCACCTTAACCCTAACCTTAACCATCTTACTCAGACCACCTTAACCATCTTACTCAGACCCACCTTAACCCTAACCTTAACCATCTTACTCAGACCACCTTAACCCTAACCTTAACCATCTTACTCAGACCCACCTTAACCCTAACCTTAACCATCTCACTCAGACCACCTTAACCCTTACCTTAACCATCTTACTCAGACACCTAAAACTTAACCAGTCACCACTTTAGGACTTATTAGTCTAAAACTAATTCGAAAGTGGGATTGTTTCTTCCGCTTTCGTCCCGATTCCGTATATGATCTAGTGGCGACCGCGATCCAAGCCCCGGCAATCCAAGATGGCGCCCTATTCAAATGAATGGTTGTGCTCAGTGGCGCTTTGTGACGGCATGGGGGCTGAAAGATTAGCGGAAGTTGCCTGAAACTCGCAAAGATCTATGGGAAACTCGCCTGTATTTGGGCATCGTCTGGTCCTCCCGGTTCTGCGCAGTGGATGATCTCCCATAATGCGTTGCGCCAAACACGCGTGTGTGGGTCTCACACCGGGTCTCACGCACGTGCACAGAGGGGCTCGGCCGCGCTCTGACCAATCAGAGCAGTTTATCAGAGCGGGAGTTAGAGCGAGAGCCAGACGGGCAGAGTTTGTGGCTAAAGTGTGGATTTAAACAAAACCGAAGGATTTAAGAAGAAAAAAAGTTCAGGATGACAAGAGACACTAAAATCCCCACAAAATCCGACCTTTATGAAAGCTGTAGGTTCTCTGTCAGGTTCTCTGTCAGGTTCTCTGTCAGCTGAGGTCAAGCTGTTTTAATATGCATTGAGTCCTATGGGGAAAATTTCTGGGTAGCCCACGTGAATTTAGTCTGGTTCAGTCTGCAGTACCGCAAGATTCCCCCGAGCACATGAGTTATTCAGCTCCAAGCTAGTAATACCCTATCCAGTTATTAAAATAGATGCATGCCGCGATCGGAGGGCCAGGTCAGCTGATCTGTGGGCTGGTGTGATTAAAGGCACAAGATGCTGAGTAGGGATGGAGTGTGTGTGTGCGTGTGTGTGCTCGTCTGTGTGTGTGTATGTGTGTGTGTGTGTGCAAGGGAGGGTTTGGGGGGGGCCACCAGCTGTCACTCCAGAATGCTCCGCTCCCTGGCCTCCTGTTAACTGACTCGCAGGCCTTTGTTGACCTGTCACCCGGCCGCTGGTGGAGAGGACACAGAGAGGCATTGTTGTGGTTATCAAAGGAGAGTGATTGTAAACCGGAGGCCCTGAATGCAAGCGCGGTTTAAAGTCTCACTAAAGAGTTTGCACAGGCGCGGGATTATTTGTCGGCCTTGTCTGATCATAGCGCTTCTTTCTAAATCGCATCATAGTAAACATTGGGAGTTAGCATTTCGGATTAATGTGACAGAAATTGGGAATAGTCTTTTTTGAAAACGTGGGACAAGATTCTTCTCTGACCGTGTTCAAAATATAATGAAAAAATTGTCCTGTTTACCTGCATGAACAGAACCACAAAGTATACATTTTAGTTTAAAGTGTATAATGTGATTTTTTTCGGTACGTATTTTTTTGAAATATGGACAGTGCATATACATTTAAATTCTGTAAATATGTCAGAAGAAGCCAAGCAGCTATTTTTCATGTGTAGTTCCGTGTCACCTGAAAGAAAAAAACATGTTTGCTACACAGACAGTTAAAATAATGTGAGCTATTTACAATATTTACAAGGACAAAGCAAGAAAACATTCAGACACACATAAAGACTGTCAGTCAAGCTGCTTTGGGAGAAGTACGGTAACCTGAGCACTATCTTCTCCTCCTTCCTACTCTATCTATCTGCATTATTAGGATTTTGACTGTAGTCTGTTCATTGCTATTCACCCGTTGTCCCATTGTTTCATGGTGCGACGGCGGGACCTCTGAGCCTGGCCTCCTCCATCTACACCTGCGGGCTGCCCTGCCCGACGCACTTGGGAGCTGCTTCAGTCCTGCATCGGTCCTGGATCTACAGCCTCAGTCCTCGTTCTACAGTCTGAGTCCTGGATCTACAGCTTCAGTCCTCGTTCTACAGTCTGAGTCCTGGATCTACAGCCTCAGTCCTCGTTCTACAGTCTGAGTCCTGGATCTTCAGCCTCAGTCCTCGTTCTACAGTCTGAGTCCTGGATCTTCAGCCTCAGTCCTCGTTCTACAGTCTGAGTCCTGGATCTACAGCCTCAGTCCTCGTTCTACAGTCTGAGTCCTGGATCTACAGCCTCAGTCCTCGTTCTACAGTCTGAGTCCTGGATCTACAGCCTCAGTCCTCGTTCTACAGTCTGAGTCCTGGATCTACAGCCTCAGTCCTCGTTCTACAGTCTTAGTCCTGGATCTACAGCCTCAGTCCTCGTTCTACAGTCTGAGTCTTGGATCTACAGCCTCAGTCCTCGTTCTACAGTCTGAGTCCTGGATCTACAGCCTTAGTCCTCGTTCTGCGATCTGAGTCCTGGGTCTACAGCCTCAGTCCTCGTTCTACAGTCTGAGTCCTGGATCTACAGTCTCAGTCCTCGTTCTACAGTCTGAGTCCTGGGTCTACAGCCTCAGTCCTCGTTCTACAGTCTGAGTCCTGGATCTACAGCCTTAGTCCTCGTTCTGAGTCCTGGATCTACAGTCTCAGTCCTCGTTCTACAGTCTGAATCCTGGATCTACAGTCTCAGTCCTCGTTCTACAGTCTGAGTCCTGGATCTTATGGTTTATTTTGTTTTGTAATGCAATTCCAGTGGCTCTACATATTAATTATACAAAAAAAACAGTTTGAAAAAACAAATTGGCTGTTTCAAAATTGAGTGTTATGCTGTCCTTCTGTATGACAAAACATGATTACAAAAAGTAAGCCAACATGTAACTGTTTATATCAGACAAGATAGCCTAAAGTTAGCCTTGAGTGAAATTCTGAATAACACACTGTATATATAATATTAATAATAATACATTTAATTTGTGGGCGCCTTTCAAAATTCCCAGCATAAAAACAGTATAAAACACACATTAAAAAAATACAATACAATACAAGGCCCAGAAGTAAATACAGTGGGGAGTGGCAGAAGGTCTGTAGAAAGATATGAGAATTATGGAGGATTATGTGGAATAGGTGCATCTGAATAGCTCAGTTTTGAGTCGAGATTTAAATGTGGTGGAGACAATTGCATATATATGTTATTATAATAGTTATTATTTAGACCAGCTGTATGTGATAATTAATACTGGCTTAATGGATATTTATGTGCACATACAAATCAGTAATTATCTGGGGGAAAGACAGGTTAACCCCTACTAATGCATTTTCATTTTTTATCCATCAAAACAACACTGTGCAGGAGATTCTGGGATCGTCTGTATTACAGCAGTTTATTTAATGCAAATCTTTGTGTAACTTAATCCAGTGTGTTGTTGTGTCTGGTCCTGTGTGTTTTCCGTGTGCACCTGCCGCGCTGCCTTCAGCATGTGGGTGGCTCAAGTCAAACACTGCTTTTACGGTCTGTTAAAGACAAGCTATCTCGTTACAAGTACAGGGCTGAATGTCACCGAAAAGGAAAACAAAAGATTGAGTTTGTTGCCATTTTTCGGGTCAAGTTTTCAACCAAAATCTGGGAAAATAGTATACAAAAAACTGTTAAATATAAGTTTCTTGAAAAGTGGGCGTTGAAAATACTTGGCTCAACATTAACATGAATGGAAAAGTACTTTAGTTACTTTACTGAAGGGTGCTTTGGGGAAATATATCTCCTTTTCTAGCAGCTGATGGATAAACCAGCCGTGGTATTGATCGCTGTTAAAGCACGGCCATAATAGTGTCATTCTCCTTTAACAGCGCGTCTTGGCTCGCCTCTTTAGAAAATCAGCCCCCTCCCTCTACACAACAATTAGTGGCCCTTGCCCCCACTTTACACGATGGGGAAAGCTGCTCCCCTGCACCCTGATGTGTCCACAGCCCTCACGTGCGGAGGCTGAAGTGGCTGCCTCTGTGCCTCTGAGCCTGTGCGCTTTGGTGGACCTTCATTTGTTATTGTAGCAGAGCAGCTGTGGAGCATGCTGCAGTGAGCAGGTGGCAGCCTGGCAGGAGAGGGGGGAGGAGGGGGAGGAGAGGGAGGAGGAGGAGGGGGGAGGGCGCGTGGCATATGTGGGTGGCTGTAGGGGTTCAGTGTTATTGTGTGTCCTGTCATTGCACAGTCAATGCATAGCGCTCTTTAACATACTTGATGTGGATCTGAAGGTTATTTTGAAGACGGACATATCTCGTTTCAGGTCGACAGATGACAGCCTAAACATAGACAGCTCTGAGGATCCTGGCAGTGGCTACTATAGACACATACAGGCCTACATCTGTGGACTGCCCCCAGCTCTTCTTGTTGAACATATCATGAGGCTATGATCCATCATTTTCATCAGATCTGAAATGCCCTTCCTGATTCAATAACAATGTGTAGCCCCCGACTGTAGGCGACACAACCGCGATCAATACAGCAGTCTGTGGGGTCATAACGACTTTGCTCCGGGGGGTGGAAGTGTGTCTGCGATGGGGATTATGTGCGCCATGCTCAATTTATGACAACAGTCCACCTGCGTGAAGGTGTGTGCTCAAGGACAGAGCCCACAATCAGACCCCAAAAGCTGTTGTTTACTTCAATTGCAACATTTCATTTCCAAAATCAAAAGCAGCTACTTGTTTCTTTGAACCCTGCGGCCTATATAGCGACGCAGCCAATGAGAGTATTTTTAAAGTATCCCCCAGGACAGGAAAGAATGTGGACACCGATCTATCAGCTGTTTATTTTCATGTGAACAGCAGCGAGAGCCAACACCGGGACTTGTTTTGAAGTGATTCGGGAAGTTTTCAGAGAAGAATTTATTTATTATTCATGTTATTTTGAAGTTTTAGTAGCTTTTATTTACATTTATTGTCAAAATAGAGTCCCAACCTGGAAGCTAACAGTTAAGCTAAGCGTGCTAACGTGAGGCATCGATGGCTTCCTCAGAGATCATTGTGTTATTTAAGCTTTGATCCTAAAAAGTCAAAAGTGCCCGGTTTAAAACAATCGCTTATTGGCTTAAAGCTTATATTCAAAAGCTGCTTATATGTGGATAATATTTTACTGTATTTCTGTTCAAAGGTTGCTGACTGTGTATATTACTTCCAAATATTTTTTTTTTGCGTTACTTATCAAACATATGCTAATAATGATAATTAATTTTATTTCACTTTCGAGACACGCAAGGACGCCATACAATATATTAAAAACATCACACATAATATTAAAATTACAGAATATAATAAGATAAGATATTCCGTTATTCGTCCCACAGAGGGAACATTTCAGTGTGATTGTTGTGCACATTACCGCTGAGAAAGAAGAGTACTCAGATTGCACACCTCAAACAGAGTCTATTTTAGTTAAGATTATAGACAATAGAATTAAAATAATATGACGGCAAAATAGAAAGAAGTAAAAGATACTCTGGAGCTACAATTGCACTTGGTTCAGAAGTATTCAGCGGAGAATATGAGCAAAACAAGCAATGGCTACGATATCAGCAGGGAAAGTGACTATACTGTAGTGAATGACATGTTGCAGACGTTGGATGTGTGAAAACATGAAATTACACACACACAAACACAAACACACACACACACACAAACACACACACAGAAACACACACGGTGAGCGCACATCATCACAAACAACAAAAGAGTGAAGACAGTGTGACAGGTGCGTGCACTGTTGAGAGGGACACAGTTGTCATGATGCCAGGAGCCTGACGTGTTGTTTTCTGTGGATTCTGGCATAATGTAGCTGAATGCACATTAGTAAGATTAAGATTAAGATTAAGATTAAGATATCCTTTATTCATGCCACAGTGGGTACATTTCAGTGTTGCATCACCAGTTACAGAACAGCAGGAATGAGGAGCACACAGCACGAGCTCCATACTAAACTCTATACTAAACTCTATACTAAACTCTATACTAAACTCTATACTAAACTCTATACTAAACTCCATACTAAACTCTATACTAAAAAACTCCATACTAAACTCTATATTAAACTCTATACTAAACTCTATACTAAACTCTATACTAAACTCTATACTAAAAAACTCCATACTAAACTCTATACTAAACTGTATACTAAACTCCATACTAAACGCTATACTAAACTGTATACTAAACTCTATACTAAACTCTATACTAAACTCCATACTGAACTCCATACTAAACTCCATACTAAACTCTATACTAAACTCTATATTAAACTCTATACTAAACTCTATACTAAACTCTATACTAAACTCCATACTAAACTCTATACTAAACTGTATACTAAACTCTATACTAAACTCTATACTAAAAAACTCCATACTAAACTCTATATTAAACTCTATACTAAACTCTATACTAAACTCCATACTAAACTCTATACTAAACTCTATACTAAACTCCATACTAAACTCTATACTAAACTCCATACTAAACTCTATACTAAACTCTATACTAAACTCTATACTAAACTCCATACTAAACTCTATACTAAACTCTATACTAAAAAACTCCATACTAAACTCTATATTAAACTCTATACTAAACTCTATACTAAACTCCATACTAAACTCTATACTAAACTCTATACTAAACTCTATACTAAACTCTATACTAAACTCCATACTAAACTCCATACTAAACTCTATACTAAACTCTATACTAAACTCTATACTAAACTCCATACTAAACTCTATACTAAACTCTATACTAAAAAACTCCATACTAAACTCTATATTAAACTCTATACTAAACTCTATACTAAACTCTATACTAAACTCTATACTAAAGTCCATACTAAACTCTATACTAAACTCCATACTAAACTCTATACTAAACTGTATACTAAACTCTATACTAAACTCTATACTAAACTCTATACTAAAAAACTCCATACTAAACTCTATATTAAACTCTATACTAAACTCTATACTAAACTCCATACTAAACTCTATACTAAACTCTATACTAAACTCTATACTAAACTCTATACTAAACTCCATACTAAACTCTATACTAAACTCTATACTAAACTCCATACTAAACTCTATACTAAACTCCATACTAAACTCTATACTAAACTCTATACTAAACTCCATACTAAACTCTATACTAAACTCCATACTAAACTCTATATTAAACTCTATACTAAACTCCACCCTAAACTCTATACTAAACTCTATACTAAAAAACTCCATACTAAACTCTATATTAAACTCTATACTAAACTCTATACTAAACTCTATACTAAACTCCATACTAAACTCTATACTAAACTCTATACTAAACTCCATACTAAACTCTATACTAAACTCCATACTAAACTCTATATTAAACTCTATACTAAACTCCATACTAAACTCTATACTAAACTCTATACTAAAAAACTCCATACTAAACTCTATATTAAACTCTATACTAAACTCCATACCAAACTTTATACTAAACTCTATACTAAACTCCATACTAAACTCTATACTAAACTCTATACTAAACTCAATACTAAAGAACTCTATACTAAATAAAATATAATCTCTACCTATTGCATAATAAGGAAGTCTATAATGGGCGACAGTAGCTCAGTTGGTAGAGCATTGGCCTTAAGCCCAGAAGGTCGTGGGTTCAATTCCCACCTCTGCACCTTCTCCACCGACTCCCACTGATGACTGCTGTCGTTGTGTCCTTGGGCAAGACACTTAACCCCACTTTGCCCAAAAAGCCCCCACTGAACGATCAAGGCTATGCTCACACTCAGAGAGCAGCCGTCCTCCTGTGGACTCACCACCTGCAGAGGGTCAGTGAGGGGCTGGTGCTATGAGACTTGGGTGGCATCTCTGACTGTCACCCCCCTGACCCAGAAATGGATTAAAGGGTAGAAAATGGATGGATGGATGGATGGAAGTCTATAATTTCATGGTTTAGTTTATTTCATGTTTTATCTTGTAATTTGTATCCATCCGTACACCACGGTCAGTCATCATTTCCTGCATGTAACGTCTGGGTTTGGTCCCTGTGTTTGCGATTACATTGCGATTACATCGGTAGAATTCCATCCGACCAATCAGAGAGCGCGGGAGGCGGGTGTTGTAGGTAGTTGTGGGTGATGTCAAGAGTTTGCGTTGAACGGGAAGGGGGTAGTTTGGCGAAGAATGAGATAGTAAAGTAATCCGGTCTGGTTCTATCAAGTAATTTAAGCCGGAGCAAGAGGAATGTTTAGCAAATGTAATTGCTGAAAAGATTGTGGCGCTACTCCCCACGGGCTCTGTTAGCGGCAAAGGAGATGGCTAAAGCTAGGCTAAATGCTAAATGCTAACGACTCACTCCAACATTACAAACATCACGGTAAACTCAGATCCAATCGTTTCAATCTGCAAAAGGAGTTAACCCCTCCCACCTGTTAACGGAGTCAATGGAGCAAATCCAAACCTTAGTACGAAATGTAATTAGTACTATGGTGTGGTACGGCCAGGCTGATTTAAACCCTGTGCAGTCATTCACTCCCTGTTCTGTCGTTGTCAGTTTTAGTTCTTGTTCTCGAGCCTTATTTCGTAACTTTCCGATCTATCAGTTTTATTTTGTTTGCAGTGCTGTATTTTGTGTTTATTTCGTTTTTCCACATGACATATAATCTACAATAAGAAGCAAGAATTAAGTATAACATCTCTGACTTTAGCGTAATGAAGTGGCAGTGCAGAATAATATCTTTTCAGCAGGTACAACATTGCCTCAGTTTTCGGTCAGAACACAGCGACCCATTGTCCAAGCTTTAAAAGACAATACAGAAAAGTCACAGCGACAGGTTTTTGAGCGCCTCCTTATTATCCGAGCTCATATATTCACATCTGCATCGCACTGAAGGGACCACTTGTTCTCCCCTGGTCTACGTGTTAAACATGATTATGCCGAGACACTGTCATGAAAATAGGAGGTAAATTTGCCGTAGTTTAAGTGAACAAAAGTTTTCCACTCCATTATCCCCAGATCCATCCTTCGCAGAGAGAATAGAGGTCTGCTATAGTCATTCAAATGTGTTACTGGGATCATATCAAGCCGCTTTAATGACTAAACAGACCTTTTGTTCTGCTTTTGTGTTGGGAGCCCTTACGCTCATTACAGCCTGTTAAAGTGTGAATAAACTATGCATAACACATAGTCTATTGGATGCATTATCCTTCATATAGCCCCACTAGACAGCCATTATGCTCCCATTTGATTGAATAGCAGCTTTAGCTCCGTGCCTTTTGAGCGGAGGATTTGGAAGCCCTTAATCCGAGCAGGCAAAGTTACCCCTGTCTTTACGCCATCTGGAGTTTACAGCTTTTCACAACAAAAACAGCAGGCCGTGTAAAAAGTGCGACATGCCACGAGGCGAAGGCGATGTCTGCTGTGATGTGGCTCAGGGGGCCAGCGGTACAGTTCTGGACATCAGGGAGGGGTCAACAGAGTGGGGCCTGAGAGTCTGCAAGGAGCCCCTGGCGCAGTGTGTGTAACTAAAGTAGAAAGAGTGTGAAGGACAAATGTAGGATTGTTATGGAGGGACTTTGAAGAGATACATCTGAAGGAGACGTATGGGGTGGATGTCACAGAAGAATCGTTATCATTTTATGTCCGCTTTTTACGTCGTCTGACACAGCAGTAGATCACAGGAGCAGGAGGCAGATTCAAGCCACAAGTCATGTAGGAAAATGTCTCCAATTAGGAACAAAGAATTATACAGTGAAGTGTCCATGATGTGAATTATTGTCTTCAATGCTGACAAACACTCACAGAAGTTATTCAATCTGGAAAGACCAAGACAGAAACATTAATGCATGAAAAAGATGTATTTGTTTGGCGCATTGACCCCGGCAGTGACACTTGCAGAGGGGAGATCGTCTGCTGCTGTAGATGAGCTCAGACCCGCCGGGGTCAAGCACTGGTGGTGGCTAGAAGCCAGAGTAGGAGCCAGAGCGGGAGCCAGGGCCGGAGCCAGAGCAGGAGTCAGAACGGGAGCCAGAGCAGGAGCCTAGAGCGGGAGCCAGAGCAGGAGCCAGGGCAGGAGCCAGGGCAGGAGCCAGAGCAGGAGCCAGGGCAGGAGCCAGAGCAGGAGCCACAGCAGGAGGCAGAGCAGGAGCCAGAGCAGGAGCCAGAGCAGGAGCCAGAGCAGGAGCCAGAGCAGGAGCCAGGGCAGGAGCCAGAGCGGGAGCCAGAGCAGGAGCCAGGCCAGGAGCTGAGGAGGTGCTGGGGAGGCAGTGGGTGTTAAGAGCCTCAGGAAGTGGCTGCTTTTAAACTGCCCGCTTTGCTGTCAGTGGGTTGGCTCGAGGCTGGCCGGGCCTTGTGATTGGCTGAGGCTCGAGGCTGGCAGAGCTGTGTGATTGGCTGAGGCTCGAAGCTGGTAGAGCTGTGTGATTGGCTGGCTGGACGGGTGAGAGCCGTGGCCGGTCTTTCAGTCTGAATTTGCGCTTCAGCTTCATTTGATGTTATGCAGAAAGCAAAAGAAGCATTTGTGTCCCTAAATTGTCATAAGGTGAAAAACAAAAGAACCCAAAAGCAGAAGGGTAAAATAATATAATTCAATGAACACATCGAGACATTTTAATACAAAACCAGGGACAAGAAATGGAGAAAAACCAACAATGGACTGACAACAAGAGGACACGGGCACTGGGTGTAAATACACACGGACAGGAAGTAAAACTCAAACAGACCCAATAGATATCAATGACATATTACTAATATTTGTAAGCTAATAATGAATCTCAAATGGTAAACATCCTTCGACATCCGTTGACAACTAAATCTAGAGATTTTTTTTTTTTTAAATCAATCCAAAAATGTGTGTATGGCTTAATAAGTTGAAAACACAATTCAAATCGACTTTGAGTAGGTACAGTGTCCACCAGGGAGCAGCATGCCATGACCTTACAGAGTTTTCATCTCAACACGGGCAGAAAAGGGTTTGTAATTCTTTGACTGTGGTTGAATATCATTACTCTTCAACCATTTAGATAAAATAATGGACTTGCGTCAGACAATCCGCTCCAGATCACTCCACTTCCAAACCACACAGAACCTTTTAGAGGCGCTGCAGGTCATTTTCCTTCTTGTTGCTTTCTTTGGAGAGTCAGATTCCAATGCACTGACTTTAAAAGAGAAACAACTGGGCCTCTGCAGGTTTGCAAAGGCGACCTAATTGGTGCTGGCTTTAGCGGTAGACCAGAGCGTTTTAGGTTGAGGGAGAATCTGTGAAGAGCCAGTGGTGCAAGGAACATTTGTCTTCTAAAAAACGGTTCAAGTTTAACCCTTTAATGTTCACTCCTTGAAGACAGCAAAGTATTTTTTTTAATCCCCTAGTTCTTGTTTTTTATTACAGCCTCTACCAAATGATTAAGAGGCAGTTTCATGTATATGCGCCTAAAACCAAATTATAGCAATGCAACGATGAGGGAGATTTCAGATCCAAGCTTCAAGTTATAGATATAGTGTATAGTTGATGAATACATCAAAGGGTTAAAGGGGAACGATGCAACATTTCTGATTGACTTTATGATAATTCTGCAGCATTACAGTTAACTTTAGTAGAAGTAGAGTAGAGTCATTTTCTTCCTCTTCATTGTTCCACTTCTGGGTCCAGGAAGGTGGAAATCAGAGCTGTCACCCAAAGCTCAAAGCAACAGTCCCTCGGGGGTCCAACTGCAGGTGGTGGGTCAACAGGTGGCCTTGGGATTACAGCGGGGGCTTCAGGCAAAGTGGGGTTAACTCATTGACTGCCATTGACGAATTAGTCTGAGATTGGTGATTTTTGTCAAGCTTCCCTCTTTTCAACTGGGGATTTCAGGAGAACAAAACCAGTTTAAAACAAAATTATTTTCCTCTGATGAAATTAGACAATCCACTCTTTCAGAAACTCCAGTTACCTAATGTAACTATGGTTCTATGAATATGTTGCGAAACCCTTTAGGCAATAGCAAAGTCTAAAGGACTGAAGCAACATTTGAAATAAAATCTGGTTTCATACTTCACATAGTCATAGTGCATAGTATTCTGTGAGTCTTGAGAATCAGTGAAATCATCAAAAATGGCTGGCAGTCAATGAGTTAAGATAAGTCTCTCTTGCCCAGGGACATAACAACAGTGGGAGCAGATGACATGGGCTGTGAGGGGATCGATCCCAAGACCATTAGGTCCAAAGACACTGATTCTCTGTCGCCCCGAATACAATGTAAACACAGACACATTGAAAATATATAGACACATTATGGTTGAAAAGTAGTTTCCATCTGCAGCCCCAGATTACAATAGTCTTCTTTATTTGGTTTAGTAAAATATCACCCAGAAAACAATAAAAACTGTCAAATCTGCAATCTGTGCCGTCACTGGTACTGATCCGTTTGCACACACAGCACCCCACGTGCCAAGGCAAGTTTATCTGCATATAGATTACAGCTAGAAAAGCACTCAATGCAGATCTCTGCCAAGAGGCACAGTTCCGTTCCTGGTTGATGATCCAGAGCACATCTAAAATATAATCTTGTTTTTTGGAAAATTTGGGGAAAATCTGCCATAATCTTTAACGAACAAACTCAGATGAATATATTGCTTTTTTGTTTTTAAATATGCCATTTGGACTGAAAGCATAATCATGAGACATATATAAATAGATAGATAGATAATAGTTAGGTAGATAGATAGATTGTTAGGTAGACAGATGGATGTAGATAGAGAGATAGAAAGATAGAGAGATAGATAGAGAGCTAGATAGATAGATAGGTACAGTAGATAGATAGATAGAGAGATAGATAGATACAGTAGATAGAGAGATAGAGAGATAGATAGATAGATACAGTAGATAGATAGAGAGATAGAGAGATAGAGAGATAGAAAGATAGATAGATAGAGAGATAGATAGATAGATAGATAGATACAGTAGATAGATAGATAGATAGATACATAGATAGAAAGATAGATAGATAGATACATAGATAGAAAGATAGATAGATAGATACAGTAGATAGATAGATAGATAGATAGATAGATAGATAGATACATAGATAGATAGATAGATAGATAGATACATAGATAGAAAGATAGATAGAAATATACATAGACAGGTAGAGTTTAGGTCACAGCAGCAGCGGTGGAGCAAATAAAACAAAAATACTAAAAACAAGCATCAAAAACTCACTGCTGAGACTTTTTTCTCTATTGTTATGTTTAAACTAGTAAAATAATCTTACATCAGAATCCTTTTTATTGCCATGTGAGTAACAGGAAGTCACAAACTCGGAACGTGCTTACATGACATTCAAGCAAAAACTAAAAAAAACCTGTCATTAAATCAAATAAGCATAATTTCTGTTTTTTTCTCAGCGTGTCACATGTGGTTTGTGCGTCCTGTTTAAAGTGTGTGTCTGTGTGTGTATCGCAGGCAGCCGGCCCAGTCTCCTTCGCACTCTGCCTCTTCTCTCAGCGTGGGTCTTTCTCCACCACCACCTGTTTGTGCTTTACTCAGGCCTCAAGGCTACAGCGGCTGCACGGCCCTCCACGTTTGCTCATCAAGTCCCTCAGAAAGGACTCCCTTACACCCAATCTGGATCCCATTTCCCACTGGAAGGCTCGGGTTTAAAGCTAGACCCTCCTGAACCGTTTAGCCGAGTCCAGAAAGGCGGTGCAGAACTCATGGCTGTAGCCGGATTTGATTAATGACTTTTGAGCGATGACAATCTGGGCTGTGGTTAAGTCTTTTTGTGGCTTTTGAGGAAAAAAAAAAATCATTGTTTTAAGTTCTTGGAGCGCGTTGTTTGAGTCGGCGCAATAGCCACAATAAAGAGGCTGGCATTGTTTTAATAAACACAGTGGGATTTGGTTTTGATTATGGTGTGTATTTGACTTGGCGGTGATGAAACGTCAATATGCTGCACCGGATGAAAAATAATCCTGTCTTGAATCCAGACCTGAATGTTGTAATGTAAACGTTATGCCAATCAAATGAATCATTATAGGGTCTTTAATCCAGGCCAGGCTTTTCTACATAGTCTTGTAATTGTCCCGGTTTAACACGAGAACTCCCACAGCAGTCAATTTGACGGCTTTTAGTTTTGGAAGTGTAATTACTCAGCGGATGTACTGTATGTCTGGTCTTCATAACTTTTCTATATGTAGATTTTGCTCTACGGCAATATATTTGATGAAATGATCTTTGTTAATTTGGAAACGTGAGCAGTCAGTTACCATAGTTACCATAGCAACACACTGTTTACTTGCCAACAGTTAGCATTTGGTAGCTTTTCAACAAACTGCTGTATTTCAAGTTATATTATTGTGCTTACTTAAAGTTAAGGGAAACAAAATAGTTAAAAACTGGTGGAAATTTTACAGGGGCGACAGTAGCTCAGTTGGTAGAGCATTGGCCTTAAGGCCAGAAGGTCGTGGGTTCATTCCCACCTCTGCACCTTCTCCACCGACTCCCACTGATGACTGCTGTCGTTGTGTCCTTGGGCAAGACACTTAACCCCACTTTGCCCAAAGCCCCCACTGAAAGATCAAGGCTATGCTCACACTCAGAGAGCAGCCGTCCTCCTGTGGACTCACCACCTGCAGAGGGTCAGTGAGGGGCTGGTGCTATGAGACTTGGGTGGCATCTCTGACTGCCACCCCCCTGACTCAGAAATGGATTAAAGGGTAGAAAATGGATGGATGGATGGAAATTTTACATTTGTGGGGAATTTGGAGTCGCTTGGGAAAAAAAGTATGCGGGAAACCACCCAGCCTGGCAACCCTGCTGCGTAGTGTTGTGACAGGAGCACTTAAAGCTGCACTAACTGACTTTGGGATTTTGAAGCAGCGGACTCGCTGGCCTCTCACTTTCGGCTCCCCTCCCCTCACCCACTGTTGTTGACGGAGCTAGCGTCTCCCAATATGGATAATAAATGGATATGGATTTGCACGTGGATGGCGTGACCTTAGAACGATAGAACCGGGAAGCGCAGAGGAACGGGACTTTCTTTTGGCTGTTTCGCCGAGTAAGCAGTAACCTGTGATTGGTCACAATCTGGTCCCAAAAAACATTCTCTTCCTTGTTTCATCAAAACTCGATCTAAAATATAATGTCACACCAGCACAAATCTGCGCTACTGTTTCTTCAGAAGGACGTTTATCCCGATGCACTGCATGGACATGGATAGCATTTTCGTAATTAATACAAAAATAAAGTTAGTTAGTGCAGCTTTACAGTAAACCAGTAATTAAACCAAACTTTACAGAAGCATTTTACTCTAAAACACACATATAACAACATAGAACCATCAACATCTCGCCTCAAATTGCAGTAAAAGTGACATCCGTGTCTAAATTTGTTCGTGTTTGAACATTTGGTTTTTAATTCACAGACTTTATGTCCGCCATCTTGGTTTGATTTGGCTGAAACGCACGAGACTGCGGTACAAACCCGGTGATCCTGATTGGCTGATTATTTTTTGATCTCCTGAAAGAGTTTGCAATGCCCTCAATCCCAGACCCTTGTGTTCAGCGAAACGCCTCTGGTGGAGCATGGGGGAACTACAGGGTTTGGCGAGAGTCAGGCTACATAAACACCACTGGATTCAAGCATTTATCACCTCATATTTTATCTTTTTTTTTCAGTGTAATAAACCTTTTCCCAAGCCTCACAAGTAGTTGTTCTGGAGCCACTTTCGTCTACTCATGCCTTAAACTGCCAGAGCAGAGGGTAAGTATTTGAGATGGAACCGAGATAAAACATTGAGATAAAACCGTTGGGTAGAACTGTTTCAAGAGCAAGGTCCTAGTGTTTTGATGAATGATACTATTTTGTTCAATCTTAAGTCTATCTATAGTCACCTTAATTGAATTTGTACATAATATATCTTGAGTCTTATCTTTTCATTTGTGATTTGAAAATGATGTACCCCAGCTTTAAACATGTAATGAAGAGTAGTACTGTTATCTTTGCAGTAGCAGTAGTAGTAGTAGTTTTATTTGAGCAGTTTTACAATGTATTTTTTCTAGACGTACATTTAGAAAGGAGAAGGCAGACAAAAAAAATGTGCCTTCTGTTATCCATACTACATTTAAGCAACTGCAAAATGATTCCGATGGCTGTCCCTGTTTGTGACATGGCGTTTAAGGGAACAAGAAGCTACTCAGTGTTAACATTGAGGCTTAAATATCTCACGGCCACACGAAGCACATTCATCACGGCAGTAATTAGCCAATGGAAATCTCGGAGCCATTTCCCCGTAGTTAAAACCAGGTGCTGACCATTCTCAGTCTCGGTAATTTATGACAAGGACTATCGCCTGTGTCATAACATCAAGCAAAGATTTGTCCAGATTTAGACAAATTCAAAAGGTAACGTATGGTTCAGAAGTGAAAACACAAGATTCCTCGTCTGCAAACGCTTACGGAGTTTCTTGAAGTCTAGAGTCCAATCCCAAACCTCTCATCAAACAACGCCTTGGTGTTTACACTGCAAAAAATAATGGGATTAAAGTCAAATAATGCTGAAATTTGGCTGTTTGCATCTTAATTTGAGCACTTTTTGACTGCCTTAAAACAAGATTTACCAGTGGAGCAAGAAAAATGATCTTATTTTAAAAAGATACAAGACATTTCTCCCTTGGAATGAGATAATAAAGCAATAGTTCTTAAATCAAGTCGAAATTTCGTTTTAATACAGTCAGAAAGAATGAATTGAAATTAAGATAAAACTACTCGTTACAAGCAATTATGACGTCATATTTGATCATTTTTTTGCAGTGTATGGACTTTGTGCTCTCTCTGGCCTCCTGTCTGCTTCCAATTCAGCCCTGTGTTCCCAAGATGATGACTTTAGACATCGCGGCAAACCTTAAGACAAAGTTGAAAAAGAAAGGAAAAGAGAAAAAGAGAAAAAAAAAAAAAAGTTCTGAGCAGTTGAGAAAGGGGAAAACAGAAAGGGATTAGCTGTCAGGGAGAATGTGAGGCTAATTGAAGCCAGCCGTGCACAGCTGTTCCTTGTTTTGGTGCGGCATGGAGCGGCCACAGGGATGAGATCCAGATGTGGACGTACACTGAGAACCACACAGACGCCATGCAGACACGGGGAGAGGAGAGAGAATGGCACTGCCCACACATGGTAGTGAGGATGTGGGACCATGTGAAAGCAGAACACCAGGGGCCAATGCAGGTCGACATTCAACGATATTTATGGCCTTTATCAATGTTTGGAAGCGTTTTTTATTAATCAAATCAATTTTTTCTTGTATAGGACCAAGTTACAACAATATTTTTCTAAGAGGACATAGCAAAACTGCAAAATTCTCCAACACAGATCAGAGAATCAAGGAGTAAATGATAAGATTTGATTCTCTGATTCTGTGTTGGCGAGTTTGGCCGTTTTGTATAGTCCTTAGAGATACAGTACCTACTGCTGTGATTTAGGGCTACGCAAAAAAAAAAAAATTGTATTGAATTAAACTGAATCCCAAAGTCTCAAATCAGACCGAAAACAAACTCAACATCCAAACACAAGATTATATTTTTTACAATATTTTGTAAATAAATCAAAATATTTACCGCCAGAGTACGTCACGTCCTGTCCTACGTTTGTTATTCGCGCCACTGCCCTGACGTCAGATGAAACCCAAGAATATCCAAACCTATACATATAATATAATAATTACGTACATATACAGTAGTTTCCTTTGTTTGGTCATAATGTATAAAAGCCAAAAATAAAGTGACTCCCAGGATTATGCAAATGTGACCCTACCTCCTCCATAATGGTTTCTCCCGTTCTGCAGTCTGGTTTCTCATGGGTGAGTAATGTATAATCCAGATGTCATTGCTCCCAAAATTCCTTCTCTAGTGAACTGAGCGTACGTCCATCAGCAGCACTGTCAATCCAGGGGCTTTTCACAACATGTTTTTAAAATAATTGATTTGTTTCTTTCTTTCAATTGTAATGATTTTGAGTCGTATTGAAGGCAACTCGAATGACTGTGAAAACAAAGAGGAGACATTCCAAAAAGCACCAATAGAAATGATGAGGTAAACAAGAGTGCATTCTTATCTCTCTGAGGCCGGTAAACATCTATTGAATACTTAGAAATGAAACCTGGACGACACATGCAACTCCTTTTGCTTTTGAAGACCAAATGTTACGAGCTCGAAAAGGTCGAGGTGTGCTATTTTACAATATTATGTTGTAATTCTTCCAAACAAAGTGGTAGCTGTGGTTTTACACTAACAGACCATGTAGACAGATGGATGATAGATTGTTACATAGACAATAGATAGATAGACAGACAGATAGATAGATAGATACTGTAGATAGATACATAGATGGGTGGATAGATAGATATAGATAGATAGATAGATAGATAGATAGATAGATAGATATAGATATAGATAGATAGATAGATAGATAGATAGATATAGATATAGATAGATAGATAGATAGATAGATATAGATATAGATAGATAGATAGATAGATAGATAGATAGATATAGATATAGATATAGATAGATAGATAGATAGATAGATAGATAGATAGATAGATAGATAGATAGATAGAGGGGCGACAGTGGCTCAGTTGGAAGATCTACCAACCGACCTGGTGGGTTCGATCCCCCACGACCCATGTCATCTACTCCCACTGATGGCTGCTGTCGTCGTGTCCCTGGGCAAGACACTTAACCCCACTTTGCCTAAAGCCCCCGCTGGAAGACCAAGGCAGTATCTTTGTTGAAGGAGCAGCCATCTTCCTGTGGACCCACCACCTGCAGGAGGATCAGCGATGGGCCGGTGCATTGTGAATTGTGTGGCAGCTCTGACCCAGAAATGGATAAATAAAGGGATGGAAATGAAATGAAAATGAAAGAAAAGATGCTAGAAAGATGGTTAGATACTTTATTGATCCCTGTTGGAGAAATGCAGGTGTCCAGTAGCAGCAAAAAGTCGCTGACAATAGTAGTTAGGCCACAGCAGCAGAGGTGGTGCTGCTGCTTGGGTCGTACCATTTTCTCTGCTCTGGTCCAAAGTAAAATATTGAACGCTTTATCAGTATATACAAAACAATGGGATTTCTTCAGTGGATCTCTGCTTGATCCGCTTGGTTCGGTTCGTGAATCCTCTCTGCTCTAGTCTGGACCAGTGCAAAACCATGACAACTGTACTGCAGCAAGATTTACAGGTAGAAAAATAACAACTGTAAAACACAAAACAACAACTGTGAGCGACGTAAGAATGTCTGCCATTTTCAGCGCATTCAAAAGTAAAATGCTTTAGTTGACAGCACTGGTCTTAAAGGGAAGGCCTCGTCTCGGAGAACTCTCGTCGCGTCTCGTCGCCAGCTGCAGCGTCTGTCCTCGGCTTTCACGTCTCATTGTGAAGTATTATTTATGACAAGAACTATCGCCTGTGTCAAAACATCAAGCAAAAAATTGTCCAGATTTAGACAAATTCAAAAGGTAACGTATGGTTCAGAAGTGAAAACACAAGATTTCTCGTCTGCAAACGCTCACGGAGTTTCTTGAAGTCTTGAGTCCAATCCCAATCCTCTCACCAAACAACGCCTTGGTGTTTACACTGCAAAAAATGATGGAATTAATGACAAAAAATGCTGAAATTTGGCTGTTTGCGTCTTCATTTTAGCACTTTTTGACTGCCTTAAAACAAGATTTGCCCGTGGAGCAAGAAAAATGATCTTGATACAAGCAATAGTTCTTGAATCAAGTCGAAATCTCGTTTTAATACAGTCAGGATGAACTGATATTAAGATTAAAAACCACTCGTTTCAAGCAAGGCCTCGTCTCGGAGAACTCTCGTCGCGTTGTCCGCCAGCTGCAGCTCCTGTCCTCGGTTTTCACGTCTCATTGTGACGCATGAACATCGACTTGACACATTTGACTAGTCCCAAAGGCGTCGCGCTGCGTTCCGGACTGTTTTTGCATATTTGTCACATGGCTTTTCAAGGGCTCAACCAGGGAGGATTAAAGTTTCCATTGTCCCGCCCTGTTTAAAGTGCTTCATTTAAATCGTCGCGCACAAAAGCTACGATTCTAGTTTATCGGCATATGTCTGTGACTGTGCCCTGAGTGTTTACACGCCTCCTTCTGCACTGAGAGGAGAACAGTGGGCGCCAACAAAGCCACCCGCTACTTCACAGAGGAGTTAAGGTGAAAGAAAAAGCCACTCAAAAGAATTTATCATTATAATATGCTTTTTTAATGTTCCCACAGCAAAAGCGTTTTTCCGTCCGCCACTATTATTCCTTTTCACAGATTAAGGGTCAGTTTATTTTGTCACAAGGATCCAGACTTTCACGGTTTCTAAAAAGGCAACAAGAAAATCACAATAGGCCAGTCTTGCCGGCGAGATGCTCGAGTCTTGAGAAATACAAATGCAGGAATAAACAACTCTGTGTTTTGTTGTTTTGATCATTCTAGAATAATTAACAACCAACAAGCAAGATATGTTTTCTTTTTATCCCTTGTTTACAGATGTTTACAAGTTTATACCTAATGTGTCTACTTTTGTATGCTTTGTTTGTGCACTAAGCTAAATATGGTTTTATTTGATTTGATTTTGAGTGATACTTAATTCAGCAATATGTAAGATTTTCATGTCAGGTCATCATTAAAGGGCCCTAATCTGTCAAAACGCATTAATAAAACCTGCTCTTTTCCAATACTGCTTAAAATATGGCTCAAAACATTGATACAACTGCGATAGTATTTATAGCAGGGCAGGGCCTGGTTAGTAGCGTCATGGGAGACCTCTGTAAAAACCAGGTGCCAGTGGGGCGGCTGCGGCTGTAAAGTGCCAAACTGTGGTTGTGTCCTTAGGCAAGACACTTCACCCACACTGCCGAGAATGAATCTGGTGTTTGTGTGATTTGCTGGTGGTGGGAGGGGCCAATGGCACAGACTGGTTGCCTCGCTTCAGTGTGCCCCAGGGCAGCTGTGGCTACAGTTGTAGTTTATCACCGCTGTGTTTGGAGTGAAAGAATAATGACATGTGAAACGTCTTTGAGTGTCATGAAAAGCGCTGTATAAAATCAATGCATTGTTATTATTATTATTATTATTATTAACAATTGGATACAACACTTCTGCATCCATCCGTTCCCTGCATCAACAAAAAAAACCACAATAACTACAGGTGATTCTTTCCTCACACGAATGAAACTTTTATTGCCAGAAAACCGTACGTCTGAGAAACACACAAATGTTTACACTGAAATAAATGGTAAGAAATATGAAAATGCCGCACTTTAAGTTGTTTTTGTGTGAAGTCCACAGCTGGTGTCTGACTTTAGAGTGTGTCCAATGGGGACCCGGCCTCCCAGGTGCAAAACCCACTGAATAAATGAGATAAACAGAGGAACAATGAATATATTAAAGTGTGGCTTCAGGTGTGGTGATTACTCAAAATAAATATTGCTTAAGCTGTTTCTTTTAAAATAACTGTATTATAAAAACTATTAGGCCAAGCCATTACGTTCCCCAAAAAGCCCTGACAGATTAACTGTTGACGAATGGAACTAATTGACATATGGCAACTTGGATGGTAAGTTATTCTTTGCTCCAAAACTTGTTATTTCACTGCAACCGAATCACTCACTCAGCCATTATTTAGCATATTTTTTCCCATTGCTATTCCAAGTAATCAGTACAAGCGGTTATGGCTAAGAGTTTGCCAAGAGTAACGACCGCAAATGTCTGTTAAAGTGGAATAATGTGTGAAAAGTTGGTCGGAAATAACCCACAGTTGTCATGGATACTAGGTAAAGCAAAGGAAAACGCTTTTTTACAGTTAAAAAATAAAACATTGTGTGTACCTTTCACATTTTCTATTGCTCAGCTTGCTAAAAATCAGAATGCCTTCACTCCCTCCACCCGCAAAAGTACTTAATAAAGACTCCGATGCTTTGCTCTGACAAGTCCAAACATCCCCGAGGCCTAATCGTGGGGAAATGACAGCACACGCCTCTGTATCTACTATCTACAACCCTCAGCTTTAATTGAGGCTTTCACAAATGCCAAAATACACCCCCCCTCCTCCGGCCTGCAGGCTCTGTGTGCAGGAGGCCAGGTGTTCCAGGCTCGGCTCCAGATCTCAGCCACCTGCGATGGACAGGTGTGGCGGCGGACAGGGAAATGCACCACACAGCTGCAGAGGGACGGCAGGGGGGTGGGGGGGTGTGTGTGGGGTGGGCTGCGGCACAGGAGGGGGAGGAGGAGAGGTAGGATATCAAGCCTCATGCATGCAAATGATGGTAAATGTAAATGGAGTAGATCCGCCTTGCTGTAAAAAAAAAAAAAAAAAATGGCTATAATGTGTGTTTCAGAGAAGGTGCAAAGTTTGATATCCAGACTGGGCGTTTTGGTGAAGAGTTTGCATGTTCTCCCTGTGTCTGCTCCAGTTTCCTCCAGGTGCTCCGGTTTCCCTGCTGAAAGAAAACACAACATAGTGCTGGTGGGAGGCTTCTTTACGCCATCACTGTGTTTGGAGTGGACAAAATTACACCAAAACTTGTCAAGGTCAAGGTAAAATACTGGTCACTGTCATAAATGTTTCAATATAGCTTGAGTTAAAAAGCCAAAACAAAAAAATCTTATCGTCTTTAGCTATGATTTAAAGCTCTCTAGAGATGGGGGCAGCTCTGACACAATAAGGCAGAGCGGTCCAGAGTTTGGGCCCTGCCACAGCAAAGGCTCGGTCTCCTCTGGTCTTTAGTCTAGACCTGGGACAGTGCAAAAGGAGCTGGTCAGAAAATCTCAGAGCTCTGCCCGGAGTGTGTAAAGTCAGTAAAAACATTATTACAATGGAGAGATGCATTGTACCAGGTCCAAGATCTCTGGTCACACTCTTCCATTCCTAGACACACTCTACAATGGACGCATCCCACACACATACGCAGAATCACCTCGGACCACACACACACACACACACAGACACACATCCGGCCCATCATGTGACCCCACTCCTTTCCTCCGGGAGGCGCTACAGGTCCCTTACTTCTAAACCAGAAACAGTTGTTGTTTTGGGTTTTATAATTGATAAATTGTCTTGCTTTTTTCTGCCTGAGATGCTGCTGTACAATGTTCATGGTTTTACACTGGTCCAGACCGGAGCAGAGAGGAATCATGGTCCAAAACAGGTGGATTAGGTGAAAATCCACTGGAGGAGGGATAACTTTTAGAAAAAATTTTGCAAAGCATTTAACATTGTAGCTTGGACCAGAGCCGAGAAAATGGTCCGAACCAAGCGGCTGCTCCGCCTCTGCTGCTGTGACCTGAAATGGATGTGTTTTTGCTGCTACTGGACACCTTTCTCCTACGTGGATCAATAAAGTATCTATCTATTTACCTATTTCCTCCTTCAGATACATATATACATACATTTGACCCCCAGGCAGAATAATCCACTAATGACACTTCATCAAATCCCAAACGGCTTCTCCTGAACTTGCAGCATCAACAATCCATATCTTACCACTGTAACAATCTGTGTGTGGGCCTGGCCGCCTCTGTTTACCCATGAGCTCACGCCCTCACACGCCGCGCTTTTACACACAACTTTTTTTCCTGAACGCCGACTTGTTTATTAGAATGATGCATTTTATGTGCAGCCAACGCTCTGAATCTGCCAGCACGCACAACCAACTGATTTGGGGTCATTTTCTAATTAGCAAATTGCTGCGTTTACGGACTTAGCGCCGCGGAGTGCATAGCAGACAGCTTTGCCCATTACATGCGTCTATATCTGGTACTTAAGTTAAACGATGGCTCTTAAACCGAGTTGAGAGAAAAGAGCGCAGTTGTTGTCTGGGAGTTATAGGAGGAGTTATTGGCGAGAATGGTTTGCCGTATGGGTTTGGACTTGGCCTCTGTTTGACTGGAAAGTTTCGGGAAGATGCAGAAGTGTGTGACCCGGGGCTCGTAAACTCGGATGACTGCATTATAGACCTGTTTGACACCTGTCACTTTTCCCTACTTTAACCTTACATTACAACATACAATATTCACATACTATGGTCTATAATTTACACCGCAACCTCCTACGAGCACTAGTTTCGGAGCATGCATCCAAATGCCAAGAACCTGTAAAAATAAAATAACAGGGAATAGAAATCCAGGCAAAACATTGAAAATATTTATACATTTAGCAATTACTGTCAGATATGTTTGTTAATGCACTCCAGAGATGTAATAACTGCAGATACAAAAGGAAATCTGGTAAAGTCACATTATAAGCTTTTGTGTGCTATATTTCTGACATTTTCATAACTTTATCAAGGTTATAAATAAGCAATGTTGATGGTTTTTCAGTATGAAATGTGGTCAAGGGGAGTAGTGTGGTATCTAGCCTGCATGTTTTGCTCTGTGGACCCCTGTCATGTCTAAATTACTGCTAAACTTTATTATTTGAAGAATTGAACGCATTTGCTCTGACCACATTGCAATATCTTAAAGGTTTACAGGAGGATTTGTCATGGTGAGGACTTTTTGACCATTTTGACCTGGATTTATTTTGCTATGTCTTTGTTCTCTTGTCTGTCCCGTTGCTGTGTTTGTGAGCACAGGTACATAATGTTATTATGTACCTGTGCTCCTCTCCTCTTGTTGCTGGTTCATTGTGTTGTTAACGTCTGTTCCTGTGTTTAGTTTGGCTTTTGGTGTTTTTTTTTTCACCCTCGACTTTTAATTTAGTATCTATATTAAACCATAATTTAGCATTTCCAACAATTTTGGGTCCTTCCTGTATTCCGCCTCATGACATGACTTTCCCAAAATTATAGGAAAGAACCATCCTCTCCATTTCTTGAACCAAACTCTCTGGTCTTATTTGACGAGCACAAATCACCAGAATGATTGACAACTGGGCGGACCAATAGACCTGATGATCCACCCGGGAGTAGAAAATCTTCCTGTATGTACCTTTAAGTAGAGTCATTTATATCTCTGGGATGACATCTCCGTTCTTACGCACATTGTTAGAAATCCTGTGGAAATCCCTGTCCCCTTTTCTTTGCTCTGAACTCAAAAAACCCATGACACAGTAAGTAATCTTTATTTATATACCGCCTTTCACAGACCACAGTCAAAGCAGTTTACAATTGTTATTTTTGGGCATTTGTCTCTCACTCCACACAGAGATGGGAGAGGCCAGTACAGGAGGCACATGCCAGACCTATTGTACATATTTTTAGTGGTAGGGGAAACCGGAGTACCCGGAGGAAACCTATGCAGACACGGTGAGAACATGCAAACTCTACTCAGAAAGGCCCTGGTCTGACCGGGATTTGAACCCAGGACCTTCTTGCTGAGAGGCGAGAGTACGATCCACTCAGCCACCGTGCCGTCGCTGCTGCCTTTTCTTCATTTCTCGACACAAACAGTGAAAAAATAAAATAAAACGAGCAAAAGCTGAGATGGTGGAAAGATTGTGGCTGAATATTGAATGATATATTATTTTGTATATAGAGTTCCACTTGTTACAGCACTTCTATATGATGTACACACACAGATGGAACACAAACACCACATAGAGACTATAGGCAGGGCAAGTTTAATTGTATAGCACAATTCATACAAGAAATGTGCTATACAACAACACAAGATAGAGAAAGTCACACAAGGCATTAAAATAAATAAATAAATAATCACAGTACTAAGAGAAACGTCAAAATTATTCATTAATCATTTTTGGGTAATGCTTTTTAAATCAGTGTTTACAAAGTGCTGCACAGTTAGCATAAAACAGTCATCATAACAGTCGGAAAATAATGAAATACAGCAGAATAAAGTAGACAGACAACTAGAAAGACCAAGCAAACAGTAAAATACAACCGTAAAATACTAACAGT
This sequence comes from Knipowitschia caucasica, assembly GCA_964034765.1. Lineage (NCBI taxonomy): Eukaryota > Metazoa > Chordata > Actinopteri > Gobiiformes > Gobiidae > Knipowitschia > Knipowitschia caucasica. The sequence goes on along the minus strand of OZ035828.1, from coordinate 42,454,521 downwards.
TAAAAAAATGATTTGATAAAAGTGGATTTTAAGAAGTGATTTCAAAGAAGATAGTGTTGGTGCAGTGTGCGGCATCTCGTCGAGAAGCATCAACAGAGAAGCCTCGGATTATAAAGTTTGATCAATACCTTGTACATTTCTCCATTGTGAGATCAATAAAGTTCATCTTGTCTTTTCTAATCTTAAATTAAGCTATGAAGAGCAAATGTCTAACAAAAATGTAAATACTGTATACACACCCCTTTCATGAAAACCATTACAGAACCCAGTAGCAAAACCATCTGCAAAACAAAAGCTCCCACCATTCATACCCACAGCCTCCACGCCACATGTACACAGAGCGCCACCATGCAAAGAGGCCGTGTCTTCGCTTCTGTAACAGTAGATCTGAGGGTTTTCCAGTGTGCACGGAGGAGAGGAGGGAGTGAGGGAGTGAGGGAGTGAGGGAGCAGGACCTTACTTAAACTAATGGCTCCCAGCAGTGTTGAATAGCCAGACACTGTGGAGCCGCGGCCTGAGGTTTTGGAATGCCACTGAAGACTCAATGCCTGCCTTTCATCGGCGCGAACAGAGCAAGAGAGAGAGAGAGGGAGGGAGGGAGGCAAAATATGAGGAAAAAAATACTAAAAAAGAGAGAGGAGGGGCCGAAAAGACTAATTTGTTGCGAGTGATGGAAAGCGTACTGCACATTTCTACTCAGATAAGGATTAAGTTGGGAAAAAAAGTCCCGGGTAGATAGTTTTCTACTTTATTATCGGCACGTTTTCAGTCTAGATTTGAGTTTTTTTTAGTTCTCTTACACAGACATGGGTTGATATATTGTGTACTTAAAGGCTTGTAAATGTAAAATGTTGTTAGAAATTCAAATCTCAATATACTGTCTTTACCTTATGAGAGAATATGATTGGCTGAGTTATTGTGGTCCTCTCTTTTTCACTTTTCTGCCCAGAAAAGCAATTCTAAAAATGCAACAACCAAAATAATATGCATGTGCAAACTAGTGATACAGTCAAAATGCGCAAAACTAGCAATAGTATGTTTTTTTTTTTTACCAAGTATATTATTTTAAAGGTTTGAAAAGTTACGTAACCATGCTTTAACGAGTATCCAACCAAAACAATGCGGATTATTCTGTCTTTCTGTTTGTGGCTCACTTCAAGTTGCAAGCCGAAGGAAGCATTCTCACACAATACCTAACTACTTTTCTTTTTGTGCCCATGATGAAGTGCCAAAATACTGGTGTTGTCAACATTACAGCACAGATGTAGGAGTGGGTGAGAGACAGAGGCGTGCTGCTCGGAGCCCGGGAGGGGGTAAAGTGGCCGGCTGGAGTGATTGTTCTGAATGAGCGCACCGTGGGGACCCCTCTAACCAATCGTCCCATTTGTTTCTAATGTGTCTGGGACGAGCTGCGAAGGAGCCACCGGGGGATACATTGGATTAAAGGAGCGAGGCCGTGTCTGAGGGGAATGCAGGTACAGGAGATGTTATGTGTCCCCCGTGTGCAAGGAATTCATCAGTTTACACAAGAACTTAACCGACCCAGGTGGAGGGAGGGGTGTATGCTGAGAGACTTCTGCACATGTTAATGGATAGAACAGAGATGAGGCAGGATGGGAACTAAAGCATGAAGAGATTGAACTCCAAGACAGAACTAGACAAACCCAGGACAATATTATTTTAAAGACATAGCTGTGTCAGATCAATGCTACTGTCATGCATATCTTAGTAACAATGTTGATAATTCAATGGTTTTATATAGAGCTTTTTGGATGCTCAAAGATCCTTCATGTGGCGTTGTTCATTCAGTCCAAACAAGGTGGCGATAAGCAGAGGTGGGACAAAGTCATTGTTTAGCAAGTCACAAGTCAGTCTCAATTCATTGCCCTCAAGTCCCGAGTCAAGTCACGAGTCAAGACAGGCAAGTCCCGAGTCGAGTCCAAGTCAAAGGCCAACAAATCTCAAGTCAGTCCCAAGTCCTACGGTTTGACTTTCGAGTCCTCTCGAGTCTTTTTGACCGCGATTTGTTTCTTGTTGGTCTCCACGTACTTTTGTAGGCAAACAAAATAATGTTAGGAATCATTTTGCTGGTGCATTCTCGTTGGTCTCTGACCCATGGACTAACAGTTTGTTCCATGTCGTTGGCTGCTGGTAAATCATAACTATCTACGTGATCTAATTGGATGTTGTGCCAGATGCAGGCTCAGTTACACATGCACAGACCACACATAAAATCAGAGCAGTCCGTGTCAACATACTTTTTATCTTTGGGGTTTTTAATGGGAAGTAGCAAGTGCAGCATATATGAATATGAGTATTGGGCTAGGACCTGTGTCTATATAATCAGTTTAATGTCCGTAGTGGTTATTGTTCCAAATGTCCTACGGTAGGATAGGGGTAGTATGAGGGGTTTCGGCTTTGGACCTGGGGCAGCTCGCCATCAAAAAAAAAAGGGGGGGGGGGGGGGGGGCAAAGGACTGAAGGGACCAATGACCAATGGAGGGGAAGGAACCTGGCCTGTATGAACTGGACCAGCATAAGTAATATCTCATAATTACCAATATATCATTACATAATAAAATGTCTCATATAAATTAATCAGTCAAAGCACTGATTCTCATATCAATGCACCATAAACAATAGTGCAAATATTAATCTAGCTTAGTGCACATAATCAAAACAACTATCTAATGTATGCAAACTTTAGCAGGAGGAGCACAGCAAAAACATACTCATAATAATAGGCCTCGGCGCCCACACAGAAAAATATAAGAAAGAGCCAACAGAGCAGCGCAGGCTAGCGCTAGTTTGACTCACCAGTTCCTCTTTAAAACACGGCACACAGTGTGACAACTGCGTCGATTCAATTGTATGAGGCGCCTGTAGTGAAAGCATATCAATTACGGTTTGTAGAACAAAATATGACGTTAGGTCGCGATAAATACCTGCAGCTCGCTCATTTCCAGCTCCCCTACGACAACACACCCACCGGTGAATGCAGTGTGCTTGTTTAGGGAAGTGTTGCTGCGCGAACTGCGGGGAACTCACGTTCGATCTCTCTCGCGAGCGCTACAACTACCGCGAGGCTTTGTTTCTTCAGAGACGGCATAGATAGAAAGAGAGATGCGGAGAAAGGTAAAAATGGCCCGGGTTACGCAAGTCTTTACAAGTCAATTGGCGCAAGTCCAAGTGAAAGTCAGAGTCATTGATGTTAAAGTCCAAGTCGAGTTGCAAGTCTTTTTATATTTGGTCAAGTCGAGTCTAAAGTCATCAAAATCATGACTCGAGTCTGACTCGAGTCCAAGTCACATGACTCGAGTCCACACCTCTGGCGATAAGATATTTGTTCAGTCTGCCACCAGTCCCTCTGACCACCACCATCCATCTATGCAGAGGTCTCCCATCACAGTACCAACCAGGCCCTTCCCTGCTTAGTTCCAGAGGTCTAACAGGACCTGGCTTTCACATACAGGTACGGCAACCATATATTAACATGTGTTTTCCCTGCACTATTTAAATGCCTATGCCAGCCTGGTCGCAATAGGATTTGGTTTCCGTGGTTACACATGCTTTTATATGCACAGTACAGATGTAAATGTAAACAATGGTTTAACAGTGTATTATGTATGGTAATGAAGATATTAAGTAAAAAACTAAACAAGACATAAAACTAAATGTTCTTCGTTTTTTGAGTATTATTTCAAAATAGTTTTATAGAACAAGATAGATACTGTTTGGATTAGATGGCGATTTGGCCTACGTGCAGGACTCTACAAGGACTCTGATTATTTTGACTATATTTCCACTGTCTCTGTGTGACACGTATGTCTTTAGATGTGTGACGTAACAATGACTATAAAACCATGTCTTGACTTTTGCTCTGTCTGAATCAACTGCCATTTTTGTGAATAAACAACCAAGCTGGATGCACAGGATCCCAGTATGTCTGAGTCTGATTTCCCACCATTCTTTATTGATCCCTGTGGGAGAAATTCAGGTGTCCAAAAGTAGCAGAAACACATCCATCCATACAAACAACACCAAAAAAATACATAATTTTTAAAGTAGCTAACAATAGTATTAAAATGCAACAGCACTTTAGGTCACAGCAGCAGAGGTGAAGCTGCTGCTTGGTTCAGACCATTTTCTTTGCTCTGGTCCAAAGTAAAATGCTGAATTCTTTGTTAGCATTTTTCAAAAAGTTAGCATTCCTCCAGTGTATTTTCATCTGATCCACTTGTTTCAGACCATGAATCCTCTCTGCTCCGGTCAGGACCAGTGCAAAACCATGAACACTCTACTGCAGCAACATCCCAGGCAGAAAAAAGCAAGAAAAATACATTCAGTTTGCTGCAGAGAGATCTTTTTTTTAATACTGTTGACTATAGATAAGGCTTTGATTATATGAAAATGTTCTGTATCTTTCTAAAGTATTACACCCACATGCATGAAAGAGAACTGGATGCAAATGGATGAGTCTACAGGTGCCCAGTGGACTGCAGGTGTCAGGTGGCTCATACAGAGTTGACCTTGAATGAGATCCAGCTGACACACCGGCACATATTTATTCCTGGACAAAAAAACCTGCAAAGGGACTTGGGTTTTGTATTGAATTTAGCAAGATCCCGTCAGAAACCTCTTGGCGGCAGCTGTTGTTGTGTCCATAGGCAAGACACTTCACCCGTATTGCCTAGAAAGAGTCTGGTATGTGCAGATTAGTGATTGGTCAAAGGATCACTAATGTCTTTGAGTGTCCATAAAAGCACTGTATAAAACCATTGCATTACTATGAGTATTATTGTTATTATTATTATATATTTATTCTACATGGCCAGTTTTTATCTTTAATAACTGCAGTTGGCCCACACTTAATACCCCATACAACCTACCAGTTTAATAAGTCCCATTGATGAACACAAGCCCTATCAACGGTCATAACATATAATTTCTCTATTTTCCAGTAAGTAAAGTGGCAGACTGTGACCTGGCAGATGACGTGTCCCCATTACACAGAAGTGCATGTGGCCGTCCCAGATCAGACAGACTGGATCAGATTAGCAGCATCAGGAGACGCAGACACACAGGCCTGATAAGGAGCTGGGTGCGGGGCTTCTGGTAACGTGGGTTATGATAATGATGGGAAAAGTACGTTAGGAAGAATAAAGTAAATGCATTTTGTTAAGATGAGGTGTATTAATAACCCTGGATTGGCCTGTAATCTATTACCTCTCCCAATCTGTTTTATTTTGGGATTTTTTGGCTTGATTGGTTGAAAGAGACTACCGTAAATTCCAGACAATAAGCCACAGCTTTTTTCCTGGATTTTGAAGGCTGCGTCAGTGCCGCGCGGTCGCTCTCGGTATACAACCTCAGGACAACATCTGAATTTTGGATTTTTTAAGAATTGCGAGGGGCATCTGATGGAAGACGGTTCTTCTGTGGCTCTTCTGCAGAATGTGTAGAAAAAAAGTTTCCGCTAAAGGCAGCAATACTTCAAACCATGGCCCTCAACACTATGATGTTAAGTGAAATAGATGATTATGATTAGATGACTTAGAGTTGAGAGAGAATCCAACCTTTTGTCTGATTATCCGTCTGTCAATGATATTAATGTAAATGTGTAGCTGCTCCGCCCAACTCCAGCAAATTAAAAATGCATTTAGCTGCCTATTAGCAGCTACTATGCTAAGCTAAACTGTTAACAGTAATAGATAGACACAGCATTATTGAGCACTAGATGAAGTTACCATGCACTTTGTTTTATCCATTTTAGTGACATTCACTGTGTGTTTTATAATTAAGTGAAGGTTGTGATATTTGCAGCTAACATGTGTTCACTTTGTTAAACTATTTCAGTTTGTGCAGGACTAATAATGCTTTCTAGACATACAGTATCCACTGGACTTAAAAAGAAAAAGTAGATTATTTTAGTCACAATAACCGTGAGGTGTAATTTTCAGACCGTGACACCCTTAATTGGTGTTTTTCAAAGTAAGATCTGTCTTCTGCTCACAAAGTACCCAGTCTTGCTTTTTGTGTGAAGTAAACGACAGAAATGTGCAGAGCCAGGATCGGACTCACGTCACTTTGCATTTGAAGGGCTGTGATGTGCCATAAGTCAACCTCCAACACAGAATGTTGCACAGAAAGATCCTGTTTTTCTCTGATATCTCTGACTTGGCATCTCACAGTTCACAGATTTTACAACATAATGCTCTCAACACGAGCTGTATTATGTTTTTGATTTAAAAAAAGATGTGCCTTCAGCTGCTCTTCCTGTTTTCTTTGACTCTCAGAGGAGTTTTGGCCCCGTGTGAAATACAGATACAGCTTTCTTTAGCCTGGCCTTATCCATCTGTACACTCCGCTCAATCATCATTTCACTGCATGTAACGTCTGGGTCTGGTCCCTGTGTTTGCGATTACAACCGGTTGAATTTCGACGGACAAATCAGCGAGCATGGGAGGCGGGTGTTGTAGTTCGTTGTGGGTGATGTCAAGAGTTTGCACCGAACGGGAAGGTTGTGGTTTGGCGAAAAATGCGATACTAAAGTAATCTGGTCTGGTTCTATCAAGAAATTGAAGCCGGAGCAAGAGGAATGTTTAGCAAATGTAATCGCTGGAAAAAAATTGTGGCGCTACTCCCCACGGGCTCCGTTAGCGGCAAAGAAGATGGCTAAAGCTAGGCTAAATGCTAAATGCTAACAACAGACTCGGGCGCACTACATACATACATAAACTCAGATCCAATGGTTTCAATCTGCAAAAGGAGTTAGCCCCTCCCACCTGTTAACAGAGTCAATGAAGCACCTCCAGACCTTAGTATGAAATGTAATTTGTACTATGTTGTGGTATGACCAGGCTACTAAATCTTAATAATCCAAGGCAAAAACACATAAAAGAAATACAGAGGCTTAAATGGTACATATTACTCACATATTTCAGTCATCTTTTTTCATTTTATTCACACATTCAAGAGACCACAGTTCACCTTTAATGTCACACACGCTCTTGCAACGCAGGGTTCAATAAAACATCAACATTTAAAGGCTTATAGTCCAGAAATGGCGGTAAATACATTACTTAAACAAATGGGTACAATTGAGTAGATGTTTTGATCTGGTGCAAATGTTGATTTCAGGTTAATCCAAGTCTGGAAGAATAGATTTGTTTAGTTTTTTACTTACAGATCCTCTAATCTTATCACATTTTGACACAATTTCTACAGAGGCATTCTTGATCTGTGGGAATTGAAGTTTATTTGAGCACTGGCCTGACTGTTGTTGATTTTTTCAAGGGAATTTCCCCTCTGTTGGGTGAGAACCATGAGGTCTGTAGACATGTCCGGGCATTACTCAGAGGTAGAGTTGTCTCTTCTGTAAATACATGTCAAGAAAATGAGAGACAATGGACGGGATCTTTGCGCACTAGAATAACCTGGGCGTTTATTCTCAGCTTAGAAGTTAATTCAGGCAGAACGACAAACAGACACATTATATATTGAAATACTCATGGAAAGACATGCGTGTCACAATGTATAGCTATCTACAGTATATCCCATAGGTTCACCAAGAAATGACAGTAGCTCAGTTGGTAGAGCATTGGCCTTCAGGCCTGAAGGTCGTGGGTTCATTTCCCACCTTTACACCTTCTCCACCGACTCCCATTGATGACTGCTGCCGTTGTGTCCTTGGGCAAGACACTTAACCCCACTTTGCCCAAAGCTCCCACTGAAAGATCAAGGCTATGCTCACACTCAGAGAGCAGCCGTCCTCCTGTGGACTCACCACCTGCAGAGGGTCAGTGAGGGGCTGGTGCTATGTGACTTGGGTGGCATCTCTGACTGACACCCCCCTGACCCAGAAATGGATTAAAGGGTAGAAAATGGATGGATGAATATACTTATAATGTACATTTATTTTTGCTACTTTGTTTGATATTTGGGAGCCTACAACCAGCATGGCCAGAGAAAGTGCAGCCCAAATAACTAATACTAAACAGCCATCATAAATATAAACACTTTAGTCCTGGTTTAGCTCTTGCTCTGGCTGGCTATTGTCCCTGTGACCACTTTGTTGCTCTCTGATTGGTTGCCGCACATGCAGCATGTATCAGGTTGCTGCACCCCCCGCACCACAAAATACATATGTGGCGGATATACATGCAAATATTTGTACCGAGGTAAAAGTATTTGCATGTATGTTGTGGTGTTGTAGTGGGAGTGTTGACACTAAACATGGAGAAAAAGCTACCTCGCAACTGGGGTTAATAAACGACCCGGATTATTATAGTGGGAATGAGATTTATGACAAACATTCTGATTAGAAACGATCCATGGAGCCAGTCACCAGGGCCTGTCCTATGATCCCATGTTCCTCTTTTCCCGGTCCCCAAACAAACGCTGTTTACTTTTGCTAAAAGTGGAAGTTTGGCAGGGAGCGTGTGAACAGAAGCAGATGTGCGGTCTTCTTTGCATCCCTCACACACTCATGCATTGAATACAGCGTCAAACAGCTGTGAGGGGCTTACCATACACAGGGATAAACTCATGCAGCTCCACCTCTGAAAACTGCAATGGCGTTTTTCATTCTTGAAGTACAGTGAATGAGTTGTGGTCAAAGTATTTGACAAGTCTTTTCGAAAACTATTTAAAATGCAACACTTCAGGTCAAATCAATTAAAATTGGTTTGATAAGTTTATAACCTGCTTATTTCTTATCGCATGTGTTCAGAAATCGACCAACAAGGAGCCTAACAGTAGCAAACATGCACATGGACAGACTATAAATAATGTGGCCTGATCATAGACTGTAAATACTAACCCATGTAGTCACGCCTATCTCCGCTGTTGAAACTAATGTATCACCACTTTTGCCTTCTGTGGGCTTTTTAAAAATGGCCACGAGGCAGGACTATGTGAAAAAAAATATGCATTTGCGCATACGTTAACTGCATAAGCCCCATTCATTTAACGACTGCATTCTGAAATCCACAGTGGCAAAACTAGACTGGTCCAAAAATAAATCCTCTCCTAAGCATTGGCCGCATCTGGAACGTAGCTTTGGACCAAGAGCGACTTTTGGACCATCCTGTAAAGACGTTTTCCAGAGGAAAGAAGATGCCATACAAAAGCATTGGGTAATTCTCCTTCCGGGTACACCCTCACAGGAGGAGTGAGACTGCAGCATGTTAGCGCACATGCTCATGGACATTTTAGAGCCGGGACCCGCTCACACTGGGCATGATTGACATATTCTAACAAATTTATGAAAATATAGATAATTTGGCTTTTATACTCAAACCCAGTGTTGAAATGAGCTCTGTTAATACTGCCAGATGCAACGGGGGCTTAATTGAACGAAATTTGACCAATCAGGAAGTGAGCATGGGCCGGGCTAATCCGTGCTTGTCTTCCAAACATCTCTTTTCAGTTTGAAAAGTAACTTACATTTACTTGAATACATCTCATTTTGTTCATCATATCTTCCTTAATCACAAAACATCAATATTTGCTTTGGCATTTCCTCTAGTTGAAAAGTGTATTAATCTCTGCAATTGTTCACTTCAATCTATTCTCAACCCAGGAGCAGCCATTCCAATTTGACCTCCAGTATTTTTATCCCGCTCTATACCGGGAAGGGGCACTTAACCAGGAATGGCCCTATGGCGCTGCCTGCTTTGCCCACAGTTGAAATCAGCCCCGCTCGCTTGGCTTTCGTCCAGCACCGGTGTCATTTTCAGATCACGACTCTATAGCGCGTGGATCCCAGTCTGCGCGTACACAACATCGGATGCACAACACAACTAGAATCGGGCCCTTCCCTGCTGCCCCCCTCACGGCCCCCCTCACAGCCCTCAGCCACCTGGCCTTCCTCTGAGCCTGCTGCCTGACTAGATGCACGCTGAATAGGGCAAGCCAGAGAGCAGAGAGGGATAGATAGGGACAGGATATTAGCTGTGATTATTTAGTCAGATCTGATCTTTGGAGGAACATAGATAATGACCTAGAAATGTATTCCCGAAACACACAGCCATGTTGCATGTACGGGGGTGGGCAGGATTTGTCTGGTGTAAATGAGATAAAGTTATATTGAATTGGCATCACGGTGCATTGAGGAGTCTTGTGAAACGATAAGATTTGGCAACATATTAAGTGGCAAATCAAACAAGACTACATTCTAACATATACAGATGTATACACACAACTATAGTATATGCACTATATATACACAGCATTTTATATTTGCTCAAGTTGCTAAAGTCAGGGTTTTTTATTTAAGACTTCTTCCTTCATTATGCTAAAGATTGAGATTTTAAACTGCTTCTTTTTATGCCAGAGTGAGAGATGTGTTTTATTATTATTATTTTAGTATATTTTTAGTTATTATTCATGTATCTTGTGTTGTATGTTCCTCTTTCCTACTGTTCTGTAACTTGTGACGCAAAAATGCCCGACTATGGAACAAAAAAGGATCTCTTAATATTAATCTAGAAGCCAATTCAAGGCTACTATCAAATGTACGGTAAAAGTAGGCTGTATTGTATGTATTGTAGCCTTAGCGAGGGAATATGGTCTATCAATGTAAGTCAAACCAGACAGACTCTATGACTGTTACATATAAAAAGAGGCTAAAAGACATGAACAATGACAGTGTATCTGGAAAGCAATAATATACATGCATGGTTCCAATCAATAGACTTCTGACTTCTAACATCTCTGACTGTGTACCCTCGGTGTGGCCGTGTTTTGCCCTTGTATTTAATATTAGCAAAGACTTAATTAAAAGTGTGTCTGAAAACAAAAGGTCTTCCCAAGTGTGTCTGCTCCTAATGAATTTAGCGGTGTTTGTTTACAGAGCCAAGTGCCTGCAGAATCTCACACATCCATGCTTTTTACTGTGCTCCCGCCTAATTAAAACCAGATTAATGTCTTGTTTACCCCTCAACAAATAGCAGCCATTTTTACTAAACTCCCGATTTAAAAGTCAAACTGCCAGGATTTCATAAATATTTCAGCAAGACAGACCACATTCCGTAGTTCTCCACATACCACTTGAAAAAATAACTAACTTTAGTCATCACCAGGAACTGTCTGTGTTCCAATGGTTTAGTTGGAGGGATGCATTCATACACAAAAAACAGCATAAAAATGAAAAGTATAACAAAAGAAGCTGTAACAAGGCCAGAATCAAAACATTTCAAGATTTTTCCGTGGGGGGTTGGGGTGGGTCTGCATGTGCACACGCTTTTGTCCCCTTTGGCACAGCCCCTTGTTTAGCCTTTAGGTGCCAAAGCAATTAGTTATGTTAATTGCTGGGTCCATGAGAAAGCACAGGTTTGAATAGAAAAAGATGCCACGTTTCTGCAGGCATAGAGCTGCACCAGGAGATCCCCTCTCAGATGTCCCATTTTCACTGATTTGCTTGTATTTGTCTCAAAGTGGGGAGATTTCAGGGTTGCCAGATGAAGGGGAAGCATTCGACAGTCGGTAAACCGCTGTCAAAAAAGGTTAAAAAAAATAGAATCATATGCATTGGGCATTGCTTAGTCTAACAGCAGGGGTGTCAAAATTATTTTGGTTGGAGGCTGAATTTCAAACATGACAGGTGGTCAGGAGCCAAAAGTTTAATATATTTCTAATTATATATATATTTTGCATCTGTGGTTTGTCATTTGAAAATAAAACTGTTTTTTTCATGCATGGAGTACTTGTAATTTCATTTTATCCCATGTGTTTATTCATTGTTTATATTATTTTAGGGAAATATTATTTTCCCTAAAATATTTTCTACTTTCAGGTGGTAATACGTGCTCGTCAAATAAGACCAGAGAGTTATGTTCAAAAAGGGGAGAGGGCAGATTTACCCAATGCTTTTGTTTGACGCCTTTTTTTCTCTCAAAAATATCTTTACAGAATGGTCCAAAAGTCGCTCTGTGCCCAACGTTACGTTCCGGATGCTGTCAATGCTGTGTTTTTTTTTTGACCAGTCTAGTTTAGCTGCTGTGGACTTTTGAATGCACTAGTTAAATGAATGGGGCAAATGCTGGCTATGCATGCACAAATGTGTTTTTACACATTTTCCTGCCTTGCGGCCATTTTGAAAAATCCCACAGAAGGCAAAAGTGGTGGAACATTATTATCAACAGCGGAGATAGTTGTGACTACGTCTGTCAATGTTTACAATCTATGGTCATGACAGTGCGGCCGTGTCAGCGCAGCTCCGAGCCTGCACTCAGACTCCTTCCGCTGCGGGGGGTGGGACTACGTGAGTTCAGTGACATCACGCGCACGCCCGGCCCATCAACAACAAGGCAGTGGGAAAAGGGGCGGAGCCAGAGCCGCAACACTGTAGACGTCTGCAGCGCGAGCTCAGAGACACACACCGCACGAGCTCCGAGACACACAGAGGATGCCAGTCTAAAGAGAACAACAAGCGAGTGGACAAGCAAAAGCGAGAAGTCTATTTGTGTTCGTGAAGGACTGTCCGAAACCGAGAAAAGGAGATTGTTTGGTGCATAGACGTACCAAGGACCGGGGTATCTTTGCTTTTGTCTCCATCTGGGTGCCATCTGGGTCTCTGGCTAAGACTGGAGAGCGCATATGTGGGAATGCAAACACATGCCTGACATATGAAGGCGTGGAGTCACAGAAAAGGAACGGGAGAAGAGACGAGCCGACCGCCGCAGCTGTTTTTACACCCAGGTCTGAAGAGTGGACTCTGCTAGAGAGGAGGTAAGAAACAAGACGGCTTTTGGGAGTTAATTCTATACAGGAGGATTTTACCGAATTTTAGGAAAGAATTGCCCTCTTCACTTTTTGAACTAAACTCTGGTCATAATTGACGAGCACGTATCACCAGTTTGATTGACAATGGATAGGACCAATAGTCGTGATGATCCACCCGGAAGTGAAAAAATCCTCTTACATCAATCAATGTACCCGTTTATTGCCATGTTATTTCCATATTGCCGGGGGCACAAAGCACACACACACAAAACACAATGAATATATATGTATGCCTTTTAATTGTAAAGATTGTGCTGCTCTTAAAGATGGATCGGTTGGATGAGCTTGCGGGTTTGTCTGTTCTCTAGAGCCTCAGTCATGTGCAGATGGTGCCTCATTCTGTTCCTTAGTCTTATCAACTAATAACAACGTGAGAAGATTGCTTATAATACACTTCTTTATGCTCCTCATCAAGTGTATGTTTGGATATACAGTCGCATTTCCTCGTTAAACCTCACACTGTGTTCTATAATGTTGTTTATTGCTTTGATGCAGTCAATTTAAGTAACTTAAAGGTATATAGGCTACATCGAGGTGGATCATCAAGACTATTGGTCATTCTGTATTAATTCTCAATTGCATACATCTATCTCTTATATCTTCCATCTAGCATCTTTAAAGTAGATTTGTTCATGTTGAGGGGGATGTTGTTCACAGATGCAACCTTATTAACTGTAAAAGGATTTCATGTGTACTTTTTTTATGATGTGATTTGACTGTAGTTTGCATTCTGGTTGAAAACAGATGGCTCTCAAACCTTAGCATTACCACTAGCCAATAACAACAAAGCGAAAATGCTTCTGCCTCTCGCTGTCATTATTTGGATCTCAATTTCACTCTTGGCAAACGTTAGATCTCGCCAAACACCTGGATTTGATGATTATAATGGCGGAAACTTTTTTTCTCCTTTTTGTCAAGATCAAAAAGGCGCTACCTCCAGCAGATAAATAAACCTCAGGAGTGTGATTGGCTCCATATGTGAACTTCCTCAGCTGTCATTTACCCCGATAGTAATCAGTTTTTCCACATGGCAAGCAGAGCAGAAGAAACTAGGTAAGGAAGACATGTGCATCTGTTGTATCCCAGGCATATGGAGAGAGGCAAACTGCTGTGTCTGTCATTCACGCCGGGAATATGTTGGAAAACACTTGTCATTGGTGGGAAAATGAAGCCTAGTGCAACAACACTTATTGCAATAATGCCTCACCGCTTAACGTCCCATTTTAGCTGATATCCTCAGTTGTTTGTTGTTATCATTATTCTGGTCACAATATACATAAGATACAAGATCTTTTATCCGTTCCACAAATGAGAAAATTCAGTAAAACTACACAGTATATACATGTGAGCTTTTTATAATTCAACATACTAAAATACCATTCAAATGTGTTTGCATCAGACTGTTTATGTCACATCACCGACCATTTGGGAAGCATGTCACAAACTTGATAATACCGCTTCGTCATCACAAACCGTGTTTCTTTTCACAATTCTCACTAAGCAACTATGTGACATGGCGACGCCTCTAGTCTGGCTGTATATGGGTGTGTGTCCCTCACTTATTCGTGCTTGTTTGTTCACGTACGGGGACAGAGAATAGGCAGAAGTACCTGGATAGGATCACATGGACCAGACCAGACCATAGGGAGATATGGAGCGACTAAGTGAAGCTGGACAGTCTCATAAGCAGAGCCCCCTGTCTGGTCTGCTGGACACTGTCACGCCTCCTGACAACCAGCACGGCTCTGCTCTCAGCATTGTGTTTATATCTTTGACTACTTCAATTTGTTGAGGCCAGGGTTAAGGGGGAAGTTCGCTCGGTTTGTCCAACATCAACACTCTATGGGTCCATCTGAAATGATCTTCAAAATCTGTGTTAGGTTGCTTTTTATACATTACAGCTGCATATGTATAAGCACTGAAGATGGGTCCCACCAGTTTGACTCTTATTCAATTGTCAATTCAAATGTTGTCAACCTGTAATTATCATTCAACTACAGCGGTGACATTGTGGCTGAGTACTTTGCATAGCCTTTTATGCCTGGAGTCTGTGCTCTCTCCATGTGTGGGGTGGGTTTTCTCCAGGCAATCACATTCCCTCATCAAACCAAACCTATAGAAACAATTGCTCGAACATCTATAGCAATGAGTACAACTGTTTGTCCAGTATCGTAAACCACTTGAACTTCCCCTTATTCTTTTTGCTACATTCAACAGCCCATTTTGACACCTTTGAAGTGTTGGGAACCATAACTGCCACGCTTTGTGCTCATGTGTAAACCAGGTGTCTCCGAGACACAGTGTCTGCTGCGATCATTCTTGTCTTGTAGCGCTTTCCCTTCCTTACAAGCCCCACTTCCAGCTGTGAACTGGTCCAGCCCGGAGAGTGCAGTGTGTAGTAATAAATAGCGAAACAGACAAGCATGACCCTCGCTCACTCATGCTTCTAAACGCAAAGAGTTCGTCCAATGCATCCCCTTGTTCGACATGCACAACTCTTGCAGCTGCTATTAGAGGTGCTTTCAGGAAGAGGGCTATTAGTTCCACTGGCGAGCCCCGTGATATGTGCTCCCAGGGGTTCAATGAGAGGTTGTGTGTCTTTCTAGAAGTGTTTTTGGGCCAAGGTCAATTGTCATTTTGTCAGGCAAACTTGGGATTCGGAAAACAATCGTTTTTAGAGGCACGGTTTCTGATGGAGCAATCTATTTGTTGTGATTATTGTGGTGGTCAACTGTTTCTTCGGGGTGTGAAGATCCCTTAGCAGCACTCCAGACATGTTCACTAACCCGTGCAATGGGCCTTTTTATGGAGGAGGAGAGGCAGTGTGCATGGGTGCATTAAGAGCTGAATGATGACCTCTGGAAGGCGCTAAATTGTATTTTAATTAGACTAATAGGAATTTAAATGAAGCAACACGAACTTAATTTAGGATTAGAAGATAGACTTTATTTAATTTACGCTCTGAATGAACGTATACTTTCTAAAAATAACTATCAATGACTACTGTTGTTTGGTGTAATTTAGAACCAAATGTTAAACTTTGGGACATTTCTGTGGGTGTTATGGCAAGCAGAATAGACCACTTTTCTCTCTGAACAACTGTTACTTTCCAATGTAAAACTCAAAGGCCAAGTTGCTAACATTTGCGTCTGTTAAAATGGGTGGTGGCGCTTCTGTCTTGAAATTATCATTAGTTTTACTTTTCATTGCAATTGAATTTCTTAACAAGATAAAAGAAAACACATTGGGCAGAACACATTTGCGGATAACTTTGTCGTGAATCAAAAACGGCAGGGTGTTGTCAGACATATGTGATGACATCCACTTACTCTGCTTCATTGTTTTAGATCACAGCTGGTCTCTTTGTTTTACTTATCTCCCTTTCTCAGCAGATGTTGTTCCACAGTCTCTTATGCAGCTCTATTTGTTGAATCTGCGCCTTGTACGGACCGCTTTGCCGCAATCCTTCGAAACCCGAGAATGGGAGATTAGCTCAAGAATTTACACTATATTCCAATGAAAGTCCGAAACAAATCACTTTCCCAGCATGCTTTGTGAGAAGTCGGCCCATATGTCTCCAGTATGGTCTGAGCTAGTGATGATAGCCACATCTGGTTGGATCTGGGCCAGAGCCATTCGTCTGTTGAGGCCCTTGACACCTGGTTTGAAGCAAAGCAGTTCGAGTGGCTTTTTCATTGTTTTCTCATGTCTACAGTTTGTATTATGTTTTATAGACTACCGCTGCACAAGGCCAACCTAGTTCTGCTTATTTATGTGTTGTGGATTACTTTTCCAGATTGGTTGTTGTAATGCACATTCTTAATCTTACACTATGGCTATTTCCCATAACACAACACAGCCTTTATTGCTATCATGGGGGAGGTAACTTTTGTTGTCTCTGTAAGCTACAATCTTTGCATTTCAAATCCATCACCAGCTTTTTGGAACACGTTTTTCAACTGTTTCAGACTGAATTATTCTTCGACAACCTAGACATTTTTTTATTTTGAAAGAAAGCACCCAGCAAGGGTTTCCAGGGTTATACGTTTTCAGGAAGCCTTGTTCAGAAGACCAAAAACTCAAAATCAACTGTGAAACTGCTGCAGTGTTTATTAAATATATTACAAATAATGTCCACATTGTATATGTATTATGACTATAAATACATTTTTAATTAGTACAGTCTCAATCCATCCATTCATCCATTTTTTTACCCCTTAAACCATTTCTGGGTCGGGGGGGATGGCCCACACAAAGCACCAGCCCCAGTCTCAGTCATTCAGTGCTAATAAACTGTCTCTATCCGTGGAAGCTCTGCCTGCTTCTGCCCGTCTCTTATTCAAGTTTATTTTAAAATGTGGTGCCTTGTGTTTGTTGTACCATATGGAAGTTGACACTGCCCCAGTACTCACAGCTTCCCCCACACTGATGTATACAGCACAAATTCACAGCTGTTTATTTTGGTAATATGAAAAATGTTCAGATAATCATAAAATCAAACAGGTCTCCTTCTGATTGACGGGCAGGCAAACCAATTAGTCATGCCGAGGTGCGAAAGTCTGTAACTGGATAGGCAGATAATGTGCTGGCCAGGGCTAGAGTCTGCAAATCTGACCGTCTTGTGTTTTTCGTGGCTGGAGGCTGGCGGTGATTGACAGGTCCGACTTGCTCCTGTTATGTCCCACTCACTGTTGTTCATTGATCGCCAAGTGTGTGCGTCTTTCTCACAGGTGTGCGTCCCTGCTTGTGTGTGTTCCTTCAGGGATGAAAGTGTCCCCTCTCTCCCCAAACAGCAGACACCTGGTAAATGGGGACAAAACAGACACTAAAAGAACCATGACACACATTGACTTTGCCCTGTTCTCTGAGGCCCAGCTGTGGGTGACGCAAGCACAAAAATGTGTTTCATGTTATGCCACTTGAAATAACAAACATTTTTGACCTATTCACGGGGAAGCCTGAAACAAAACCCAAGTGCAATTATGCAAAGCTTGTGTTTGTTATTTCTGGTACTGAGCCAAAATTGGAATGACCCAAGAGGGCTGCAATAACAGGCTAACCTCAATATTGATAGAATATGGTCAAAATGTTAACGCTCTGGCTAATTGTTATAGGCTCAGGGCTTTTGAAATTAGTGGTCCATTAGCCTGCTGCAAATAACTATTAGAAAGTAACTTGTCTGGTATGGTATTTAGGCCTTGTATTTTTGCCACATCCTCAAATCTCATTTTCACATCATACAAAATAGGGCTGCAAATATTTTCAAGTATATATGCTCTGCCATAGTTGTAGCAAAGACTTCAACAGCGATATATGTATCTTGGGTCATACCATTGGACCTAGATGTCTTTCTTCTCTCGCCATGTTGTGTGTTGTTCTTTTCATTCGCTCTACAAAGAGAGTCTGGGGGCAGCAAAAGCTCATGTATGAAAAAAACGCATAATTTATACATACAACATTCAGTTTGGTTTGCATTTGCAGTAAAACCACATTGGAATAACTGTGTAAGAGCACCCCAGTATGCAGTGTGGAGTAACACACCAAAGCTCTTTCAATACGTTTTGCAGTCCTGATTCGGATAATTCTTTTATTTTTAAGTGTGTCTGGCTAACTTTCCTGCTCTCTTTCTCCTTATGCTGCTAAGTGCATTTCCATCACTGGGTCACTTCTGTTCATCCAGTGTTTTTGTAATTATCCTGAGTGACGAGGTTATGCGAGGGCTTGCCTTGCAGTTTCTCTAAGGTCTCAGGTTCATATTTCCCCGGTGCCCTGCTTTGTACCCTTTTAACCAATTACTCATAAGCACCAGCGCCCGAACTGTTCCACACCTTCCTCCGCATAGATGCACTTTCTCTTGGTTTTTCTCCGTGTCACCTCCTCATTTCGTTCCATAGCCGAGCAAACGAGCAAGGAACCCACTGTTGATGTTGGGTCGAGTCCAAATATGTAGTCTACGGGACTGGAAGGTAATGGAAGCCAAGAAAAACAGCTTGGCTCAGTGTCTGACAACCAGGCTAGCATTTCTGATGAAACCTAATGAAAACAGTATTTTCTTCCCTTGTTAGTCCCTCCCTCTGGCTCTTTGGCTCCTTGTTGTGTCCCCTTCCTTTCAGGCCCTATCTGGCGCCACTCATTTCCAGGCGAATTCCTGTTGAAGCTTGTCATGGACTTCTGGATGAACCACATGGATTCAGCAGTGTAAAAATATGTTTACCTTTTATGTTTGCGCCAATCAGAACCCATATATGATGATTGGTGTGAATACATACGATATATCCAACAGACAATAGGAACAATTGGAGTTCAATGTTTGTAAAAAAGAGAAATTAAGTAAAAAGGTTGCTTGAAATAAATGAAAATGTGTGCACTGTAGGCCCAGGGTTGTAAAGGAAATGTGTATAATCACGCGTTCTTATGTTTAGTGCATCTCTGAAAACCTGACCCACATGTGTCCAGGAGAAGGCCCTCCTTCTGCAATTACATGGAAGCTATAATCTTCCACTGTAGGGAATACACTATATAAATCTATATGTAGAATTATCCAACATGATTCTCCAGGCGTTCAGCCCCCCACAAACGTTCATATAATACAATATTACAAGTACTAGTGCTCAGACAAGAGTTTTTAATTGCACAAGTAGATTAACATACATGCCACATACATTCATTGATAAGTATCCATTGTCTCCAGTACAAATATTTAAGCCCTTTCCAAAGCCAATAGTCTAGTAAGTGTGTCCCCCAAGGGAGCAATACAGATTAAGGACAGTGCCATCAGCCAAAGGGGCATTTGTGTTCACATTGGTCATTTGACACCCAAAATCAATCCACGTTACTCCCACAAACCTGCTGTAGATCCTAGTGAGACATAATGTTGTAAAAATGTATTTGATAATTGAATATTTTATTTTGGTTGGGTCTGTGTGCATGACAGGGGGTGGGGGGTGGGTGAGGGTAGGGGAACAGATGTGTGCTGTATTGTGGGCGAACTGGGACCAGGTGCAGCCTTTGTCTCCGCGGCATTTAAGTCCACTCGCTCGCATTCAGCCGCCTCGTGCCTGACCCCTCCCCCCCTCCTCAGCTCGTCTTGGAGGAAAAGAGGAGGAGGAGGAGGAGGAGGGGGGGTGTATAGCATTAGCTTATACATGCCCCCTCCTCCTGCCGCCTTTAGTCTCCCTTCACAGGTGACTGTTGGAGGTCCCAGCTGGCCTGCTCTTGGCCGATTAGATCCATATGGTACAGGAGAGGAGGAGCGCTGGCCATCAGTTGTTGGGAAAGTCGAGTAAAGGAGGCGACCTGTCCCTGATTTTAGAGCTCAGGTTATTTACTTGTTGTTTTAGATATCACTCTTCCTAGGATTATATGTAAATTCTGCTTTAAACCATTTTGTTATTGTTTTTTTTCATTCACCCATTCATGGTTCCTACATGCTTGTAAATTAGTATTCACCAAAGTCCAAAGGTCTGCTGTCAAATGTAAAATTAGTTTTAACTAAACATTTTCGTAGATTTATAGAAAATATTGTCACTTATACATCTGCATACCTATACATTACTGTCATAATGAACGACTGTGGTGATCCAGGACACTTTAACATCCTACACCATGTATGACATTTATCAACATGATGGACATTGGTCTCTCCCAATTCACATTGATTGATTCTCTGATCTGTTTTGGTGATTACACGCATGCAGATAAATCATGACAGTAAACTCTTCTTTAAACATGTTAAGGGTGTGTGGTCGAGGGACATATTTGGAGCATTGCACACCGTACCGTTTGTCTTTTTGAACCCAGATAAATGAGTGAGGCCTGGATTATGTCTCTTCTCACTTCATCTGCTTTGACAGCACAAAGATAGCAGGGCAAAGCTATATCAACCTCATCCCTGACAGCTACCAACCTTCAGACAACCCCTGAGAACTTTCTTAATCTTCTTAGTTGGAAACCTTACCCAGCAACATTTATTTGAATCACACTTGTCCACCATTTACAGAGTTGTCCTGATTTTGTTTGACGTAGTTGGAAATTCCCTGTTTTTTCTCTTTCTAAGCCGGCTCAAAGACAGGGAGGGAAGCTATTAAAGCCGATTGACTGTTTTGAATGCAAATGACTGTCACCTGAAGCTTAACAAACAAGGAACACCTGGCTAGCAACAACAGCCTGCCAGGTCCATCTAATGACACCTGTTGATGTCACGGGGTTAAGGGCCAAGGGTTTTAGAAGAAGCAGGATTTCAGCTGGGAAAATTACTAGTTTGAAATCGTTCTCCTGTAAACATTGGTTTTGGAATGGTTGACTGTTTCCAGCATAGGGGTGGGCGATATGAACAAAAATAATTATCTCAATATTTTTTCCCCAACTCCCGATAACGACATTGCCACAATATCTTTGAAATGAATAATTTTTACACAAAACAATCTGCAATGTTAATCAAAAAAGTCAAATGGCAAACATGCACAAACATATATTAACATTAAAAATCAAATCCAAGTAACACAGGAAGAACACATCCAAAAAGGCTTGCTCAATATTTTCTGAAACTTGCAAATAAAGCCGTGATTGGCGTTTTAGCCGCTCATTTGGCGAATGGGCCTGCCCTAATTGTAATGTGTATTGAAAAAAGAAAATAAGAAAAAAAGCATATCTTCAAATTCACTTTTGCGATATTATTGTCTACGATATATTTTGCCCACCCCTATTCCAGCGGGACTAATTTGGTTATTAGTTTGATAAAAACTCAAGTGAAAATGTTGCCTGCTTGAAAAACTTGAAAGACATGACACTTCCATGATTGAAATGTTTCTTTTCATAAAAATATTCCAATTACTATCACGCTATCCACTCCACATCTCCCATGACGCTTTCCGTTAGCCCGTGCTTGTTTCTAGGTAAGCTTCCAGATTTACGACACATATATTTGCGTCCATCCTCTTTGTCCCATTAGCTCACGGAGGACGACAGGTGGCTTCTAGACTGGACAAACAGCTCCCATCCTCATCCTCACCAATCCTCACCTGAGTTCACGTTGCAGGGCCGCTTTGTGTGCCAGCAGCTGTCTCCCCTGACGCCGCGGTGACACTGGACCCAGGTGCTCGTAAGCCAGATGAAGTCATCCAGCAGCGTGCGCCGTCTAATTGACAAGCAATTCTCTGTAGGCTTTCAGCGCTCCAAATTCACACCTGATGTCCCTCGCTCCTGCATTACTTCTGCAGTGGTTAACAACAGACCTTTTCCACATCTTAAGATTGTGCAGCTGTAACCTATTTCCCCCCCCCCCCATGCTGAAATGGAGCACGCCATCAGCTACATGCAATATGTTTGGATCTAATTTGTGTGTTTAAAGGCTTGCTGTGAATGGTGCCAGGCGAGCACAATGGAGATTTTTTTTTTACAAGGGTGACACTCAATTTGGATTGGAATTGACCGCTTGCTGCCAGTGGAGATCTGTTGATGATGTGCAACCATATAAAGAAAAACTCCTTGTAAATCCGCATCGCAAATTCCCAAACGCTATCATTATAAAGTTGTTTACATACTAACAGTGTTGCCACCAAGGCCATATGCCCTGTTGATTCTCTTATTGAGATGTCAGTCTAATTTCCTGGCCATACGGATGGAGTACATGGAGCTCTGTGCTTTCGCTCTGCATCCCGTGGAGCTTTGGCAGACAAGTACACGGTTTAAGTAACGGTCCAAATGTTTGAGAAAGCTCATCTTCCTGCCCCCTGTGTCGCTGAACAGGTGGAGAGACACAGCACGAGAGTGAGCAACGCACAAAATGTTACAATAAACATGAGTCAAGACAGTTTCTGGAAAGACCTCTATGTTCTCTACGAATGTGGTCATTTTGTTGGGGGTAGTGTATATACTGATCAATACTACTAAACTAAACTTACCACCACATCTAAAAACATGTTGTGCTTGGTGTGCTTAATCATTGAAGGATTAATAACTATTTAGAAGTTGCTATTAACAGGATTTTGTGACTCTCTGTGAGCTTGGTCTTTGAAATGTGCCACATGTACAGATAATATTCATCAAAAGACTTATTCAACTTCAAGTCATTCTCATTGTTTACTCAAAATTGAATAGAAAAAAACATTGCAATGTATTTATTTTCCTTCTCCAGCTCATGGGATTGGCGACTTCTCCTTTTGTACAAACAAGTCATACTAACCATAATCAATACCCCCTATTTATACTTGAAATATTCAAATACCAAAAGCCTATTCCATGTTTAAAGCCCCCATTACCCCATCGACAGAGCTTAAACATTCAAAACGCCACCTTTTATATACTGGGACCTTGTGGCTCACGGGCGGCCAGAGTTCATCGCTATGAAGAAGACATAAAGGCCACCATTGAAGCCAAAGCCCTAAAACCATGAAACCATATTTAAAAAGCTGCCGCGGCCTGACCCTTCACCTCCGCGCTGCCATACTTGTCTATTAATCGTCCATTCTTGACACGGTTTGAAAAGTCTGATCCACTCTAAATGGAGACGAGACCCGGCCCATGAAGGTTGCGTGGAGACAAAGGCCACCTCTCATCCCACCAGCGAACCCCTGATCTGGTGGTCCCATTCAACGAGAGAAGCATATTGAGAAGTTTAACATTTAAAAGCATTGCCCGTCTTGTTAGTAAAGCGTGAAATAGTGCCGTCCCAGAGTCCATTATGTCTGCGGACCCCCCTTCTGTTTGTTAGGGAGCTCAATGAGGGGACATTCTTCTCCCACACAAAAGCAGACTTCAGGATTCTTCTGTTATTGATCTGAATAGTTTGGGACTGAGGGGCTAAACTTTCGACATCTGGCTCTTTGATGGGAGAGGGGTGCTGGGTGCTGGTGTCCAATGTGTCGGGTGATGTGAAGTAGGTCTTTTTCATGGGACTTTTTGTCTCTCTTTTATAAGCGCTGGCTTCGTATTTACTGGGTCGCAACAATGGCAGTCCAACAAGTAAATTTTCTTCAGTCAATAACAATGTGTTCAATAAAAGGCTGCGAATGTGCGAACTGTTGCCAAGTTAAACGATACATTCTCAAACAACAGAAACGACTGCAAGCTCATGATTTAGATACTGATATTTCAGTTATTTACTCATTAATTAAACATTTGATTTCATATATTCATAGCCTTGATAGCTCTTTGCCCACTGCTTGACCTCCACTCTTTGTCCCACGCCTGAATGATAACAGTCCTCCCACTTATTACTCTATGCAGAAATTATTATGCTGGAAATAAAGCAAATGCCATTAAGAATTTAGACGTTTTCAAGCCATTTTTTTTGTTTTTTACTAACACCACAATCATTCCCACAGCTACTACTGACATTACCACTTCTGCATCACCACTACCATTAACACTTTGCAACCCACTAGAACTGAAGCAAACTAATTACACAGACACCAAAACATATCAAGTATCTTAAATGATTACATGACTATGACGGTGAATAGAGCTGGCATCTGTTTTCAGAATCAGTTGAAAATCTACAACGATCTCAATGTTGCTGGCTTTTTGTAATGGTTATGCAAAAACAAATAAAAAAATACTTAATTTGTGGTTAATTATTTCATCATTAATTTGTTTGCAACATAATAGTTAGTTGCAGCCCTCACTTTCTCATATAGTCGAGAGTAGTAGTAGTAGTATTTTTATTGAGCACTTTTACAATGTGTTTTATATATATATTTTTAACATGCACATATAATTCAAGAAAGACAAAAATAAAAAAGCTCAAAAGGAGAAGGCAGAAGCAAAAATCTAATAAGTGTGTGAGATTTCATAACACTTTGAAGTAACTTTTGTTAAAGTTAAACTCATCATTCTATCAATGTGCAGAAGCCAGTACTTTTCCCTTGTTTTGTCTGATCTGAAGGCCAAGCTACATGGCACTGTGGCAGCTGCTGATTGGAGGTCTCCATGCCTCCGCTCTGTATAATACACTTGCATTCTGTTGTTCGTGTTGTTCGTGCTGTCTCTACCATCGACAATAAAACATGTCTTCTGTCTGAATGAAAGACGCGATCCCAGACCATGTCATCTTCTTCAGGTGGTGGAAGGATGCGGGCATTGTCTGTAACATCTACAGAACAGAAGACTTTTTTTTTTAAGCCAAAACTGAGAAACCTCAAGAGAAACCATGCATCTGGACCAGCACACATGGACAATCTGCACAGCCCCTGATTCCACTCAAGCTGTGAGCTGCTGAGACATGGACAACACCAGCGTCCTCTTTTGCATGGACATCATTTGGAACAATTGGATTTCTGAATTTGGACATCATTTGGACTGAATTGAATTGCTGAATCTGGACACTGAAGCTGAAACGTGTGATTGAAAGACACGTCACAGAAGAATCATGGCTCGACACAAATGCAGCCTGAAAGAATCAACACGGAGAAGTGGGAGAGACTGTTTTCAAAGCAATATCTGGAACCACCATCGACTGATGAAGTTTGGTATTTTACTGAAGATTGTTGACAAGTTTTATGAAAGATCTGAAAATGTTTTATGAGTTTTTGAAGTATTCCGAGTACCGAGTTTAAGTATTGAGTTATGATGTTATGTTGCTGTTTATCGATCCTGATGGTCACACGTGAATGTGTGACCAGAGGGGGGAATGTGAGATTTCATAACACTTTGAAGCAACTTTTGTTAAAGTTAAACTCGTCATTCTATCAATGTGCAGAAGCTAGTACGTTTCCCTTGTTTTGTCTATCTGAAGGCCAAGCTACATGGCACCGTGGCAGCTGCTGATTGGAGGTCTCCATGCCTCCGCTCTGTATAATACACTTGCATTCTGTTGTATCTGTTGTTCGTGCTGTGTCTACCATCGACAATAAAACATGTCTTCTGTCTGAATTAAAGACGCGATCCCAGACTTTGTCATCTTCTTCAAGTGCCTTCCCCATTATCAATAATTAATTTAAGCGGCTGCAAAAATATTTACATTTTCACATGACATTCCTGATTTTTACCATAATTTTTATATTGTTGATGCAAAAAAACAAAAAAAACAGCAATACTTATCCAGTTCATCGCAATAATAACAGTAATCTTTATTGTTTTTACAACGTGTGGTGCATTGAGAATGTTCTGATGGCCTGCTCACAAGTGGGACGTCCAAAAACAAGAGCGCATTGTTCTCTGCTCTGTACGATGTTGATCGCAGAATCTTTTCGTACGTGTCACTTCTTTGAAACAAAGCTGCCTCGCTCTGTTTTGAATTTGCGTCCATGCATTGGCTCTGGTTTTCGCCCTGCGCCTGACCTCCCTCCTCTCTCCCTTGCAGACCTCAGAGAGACGAAGAGCCCTGCCATGCCCGGTTCTCCTGTGGATGCTAAGACTCATTCCAGATCAGCCCCCAGCCTCAGCTCCAGCATGCCCCCCCTGCCGTCTGTCAACCCCACTGGCCCCCGCCCGGCCTCCTTCTCCACCACAGCGTGTAAGTGCCAAGCCGGTTTTTTTACTAGCGTTTTACTTACTAAGTCGTTTTGGATGTTCACCAAAGCCGTAGCGGGCAACAGTAGCTCGTTTACCAGAAGTGTGCCCAATGAATCTGGTGGCGTCAACAAATCCACCCATATGTTATCAGTAATAGATCAATCAAACTGTTTTGGCTGTACTCTCTGCTTTCAAGGGTTTTATGTGATGATATGTAGATCAGACATATCTATGCTCTCAAATAAATCCCCAGTTTTTAACTTTTAGAGAAGAGTTAAGAATGAAACAGCCCAATCAAAGCCAGGTGAGCCCTCGGTCCTCTTACTCTTTCATTTCTTGTGTCAGGCAAAGTGCAGCCTTTGAGTTCCCAGTGTCATCCAGCCAATCAGCTTATTTAATACCTAACCTACAATACCTACATTTTATTTGTGGTTGTGGCACAGACCTCAGTAGATCACACTAATGTAGCTTGTGAGAAAGTATCAATCAAGTATCATTAAGCCAACTTCAGCCCTGTCAATTCTAATATGGATATATCATAACTTGTTCTGAAGCTCAGAAAAGCCCAAATCCAGTCATACGAATTTCCCAATCTGGGTTGTCGTCTGGTCAACTAAAGTAGGTCACCATGGCATGCTTGGAAAATGTTCAAATCCCTTCACAATCACAATCAAAAGTCAAATATCCTGCTGTTTCATTGACTGGAGAAGCTTGGCGGTTTATGTATGATTGACTAAACCTCTTTACAATTATGTGAAGAAAAGCGGGAACTTTTACCCAGTGCAGAACAATTAGAAAAACTAATTGAACTCCTCTCTTCTCCAGTGACCAACGGAAACCACCATTCTCCGCCAACATTGAACGCAGTGCCATCCCCACCTCAGCGCTATAGCAACGGTCCATCCTCTTCCTCTTCCTCGTCCCTGGCCAACCAGCAGCTGCCTGCCACCTGCGGGGCGCGCCAGCTGAGCAAACTCAAGCGCTTCCTGACCACGCTGCAGCAGTTTGGCAACGACATATCCCCCGAGATCGGAGACAGTGTCCGCAACCTCGTGCTGGCCCTCGTGGTTAGACAACAGTTCTTGTGCTTACTATGTGTCACTTTACTGAGCGTTTGTGGTTTTTTCATACATGTCTTTCTCTTTCTCTCACACAGAATTCAACTGTGACCATTGAAGAGTTCCATTCGAGACTCCAGGAAGCCACAAACTTCCCATTAAGGCCTTTTGTTATCCCTTTTCTCAAGGTAAACACATGCTAAATATATTTTTTTTGATCAAACGCAGTTACTAAATTTTTGCAAGCTTAATTTTGTATTTTTACACAATGGGAACTGTTGGTATTCTCTGTACTTATTCATCCAGCTCTGAAAATCCCAAATGTGTTCTTTTTTAGATCTCATTCTTGTGGCTATTGGCTGCTGCTATTAACCACATAATAGCTCATGGTTTTGGTGGACTGTCATTACTTTTTCATAAACTTTAGTAGGATGCTTTCTGAGAGGATTGAAAACCTATTCTTCATCCTGGAAAGTTGATGAGTCACTGTAAATATGAGGGATTTTCTTTGCTCGGCTTTGCCCAGTGTCAATTAAGCACCTACCTAAGCCGCCTTTGTTACCTCGCAAGTGACCTTTCAGGAGCTCCCCTTATTAAAGTGAAGTGTAAATCTTCAGCCAAGTTAAACGGCTGTAAATGAAAGACCTATTAGTTTTTTCCACCTCTCTCTCACCTTTGTCCCACCTCCGTCTGTCCCAGCTCGACAAGCGACCCCTGTTTTCCTGCTTTAGGGTAATTTATTGCCGAGGGGTGGAGTGCCGCAAAGTTAATGCCAACTTTGTAAGAAAGGTTTGTCTAAAGGCAAAGAAAAGGAGGCGTAGTCGAGCAGGGTGTAGACAGATGGGACGGAGACAGTGGGGGAGGGGGGGGGGGGGGGGGGAGGAAGTGGAAAACGGGAGAGAGAGAGAGTGGGGGAGAAAGATGGAGCTAAGTGTGAAACATGCCTATAAACTGCCCCTTCCCTGTTTTTTAAGGATGCGGTGTGCCATATGGAGCCACTGTCCCATTAGCAGAGCGTTGGGCTTCCTTTACTCTGCCAATTTAGCCTCCGCATCGTTGGACGCCACGTTTTTGCTGACTAAATTAAGTAAAAAGCCTTCGCGTATGACTAAGAGAGTGGAGGATTTACTCAAGCTTCTCCAATTAAACGTAAAGTAAGGGTCAATAGCAGTGTAACGTGGTATAATTGCTTGAGAACACGGTAAAATCCATGTAACTAGTTCCTTGGTCTAAAAAAAAATAAAAAAAATAATCACAGTTTTTTTTGGTCTCTGTCACATACCAGCCTTCACTCAGCCAATCAGCTCTCAGTATTTAAAAGACAAAATGTGCTATAAAAATAAAATAAAAACGGGTGTTGTGGCTTGGTTTGTTTACAAAATGTTGCTTGAAGAATACTTTTTATGTTGGGACAAACAAAATGTATGTATTAAAAGGCACTGCGCCCTATTTTACTGCCTCAAAATTGAACTAGTTTGAGTTTTTTGAGTGTCCAATTATTCACCGCAACACGTTTGAGCCATTATCAGGGCTTAAGAGGGTGCAAGATTAGCTGTCACTGCAGAAATAACAACTAGTGCAAATAAAACGCAGATAATAATCTCATTTTGACATCAACGATTGCTTTAAAACACATCTGTACTGGGTCCCACACTGCAACACACCCAGGACATGACCAAAGAGACCCAAGTTAATTTGAGTATGGATCGCAATCATAGAATAAAACCAGCATAGATTAATGGCAGATGTATGATTGGCTGGGGTTGCCAAATAATGACGAGTTGCAGCCTCTGTTACGATTGGAATATGGGGGGAAAGAAAAAAAAAAAAGTTAGATTTACTGGAAGGGGAGTGTAGCGTGCACGTTTACACAATCCTCTGGTCGGGACGCTTGTAAAGAAATGGAGATCACATGGAGAACAGGACGTGTGTTTAGCCAGCAAAGGAAAGTAGGCAGCGAGGAAGTGCCGTAATTGCAAACACACTGCGCGGCTGCTCCTAATTAGGGAAATGCGGGAAGCGATGGAGGAGATAGGACAGAGACGGCCATATCTAAATACTCACCAAAGAGAATGTGAACTGTTGTTTTGACATGTTTTTAGGTTCCGTGCGTTGCTGCGTCGTTGCTGGGTATTGTGGCTTTTTAAAATGTTTTTGGTAGAAATGTTGCAGTATTTGTTTATGAATTCTAGTCACATAGAAGCAAACAACTAATTTAAGATGGAGTTCATTACAGACTCATGGTCCTCCAGATCAACACAGACACAGACAATAAAAACGTTTCAGTTTTTCCATATTTCAGGGAGAGAAAACAGAAATAAAATCAACAAAAAGCAAGTAATTTGGGGTTTTTATTTTTCACTTTGATAATTGTGCTCAATAACGCAAATGATCAAAATCAGAATCATTTTTATTGCCATGTAAGTAAAAGGAAGTCACAATTATTATTATAAGATGGCGCCGTGGCATGCTCTGCCAAAGCAATTTCCAAGTGGTGACTTTTGTTTCTTACGTGGCAATAAAAATGATTCTGATTCTGAAAAAAAATGGGATTTAATAATTATTGAAACATATATATATAGGGTTAGGGTTATATATATTTTGTGTTGTTAGTACTCTTCCCACCAAAAAATATGTTTTTCTGGGTTCTTTTGTGTTGTTGTTAAAATTCTCTGCACATCTACTTACTCTTGGCATGGCGTCGTGGCAAGAGCCCTGATGTGTACCCTCCTGGTGCACACTGAGGGCAGTTTTGCACAGTTTTTCCAGTGGTTTTACTGCAAATGGCAAATAACTGCATCTTGAATCTTATTTGAACGTATGTCTCCGTACAGGCCAATCTCCCGCTGCTGCAGAGAGAGCTCCTCCACTGTGCGCGGGCAGCCAAGCAGACCCCAGCCCAGTACTTGTCCCAGCATGAGCATATCCTCCTCAGCACCACCCTGGCCTCGTCTCCAGACTCCTCGGAGCTGCTCATGGAGCCCCCGGAGCCGGCCCCCAAGAGACCCAGCCCTACGCGGTGAGACGGCTTTTCACGTTTAGAGCCCAAAAAAACTCTGTCAAATGTTCTGAGTTTTTTATCATGTACCTATTACTACAGCTACTTCTTCTAGTAACACTGACTAACTAGTAAAACTGCATCTACTACTACTTCTACTACTACTCATTCTAATACTACTGCTACTACTACTACTACTACTCATTCTACTACTTTAACTATTTAGCTAGAAGTGGTAGTAGCAAACTAACCCTAACCTCGGGAAGTAATTAAGCTATCATTGAATCAATCTAATTTTCCTATTAATGAATGAATGAATGAATGTTTTTTTTTTCTCATTGAAATTCAATATTTACTTTCAATTGTGCATAATTAGGGTCGTATTATGAAAGACAAATTAAGATGTATGCTACTTACCAGTGTGAGATTTCATAACGCAGATTTTGCCCCACAACAGCAAATACACATATGCATTTTGATAGTTGATATTTAGAGATTGGGATTTTTCGATCATTTGATTTGATTTGATATTCTACTTCATCTTCTACAACTTTTACTGCTAAGCTTTGGTTCAATAGGCAAGACTATTTGTATAGTACACTTCATACTCAGAGCACCTAAATGTGCTTTACCAAACAATCAGAATCATTTTTAACCATAATTCCCATAGCCTTTGTAATAACCCCTGTTGTCCGCTTTTCCCTTCGCCGCTGCAGAGTCAAAGAAAACGGTTTCCACGACCGTCCGCCCCCTTCCTCGCTGGAGCCCGCCGCCAAGCGCATCTGCACCATCAGCCCGGCTCCCCGCCATAGCCCCGCCCACCCGCCACTGCCTCTCAGCTCGCAGCTCCACCCCACGCCCCCGCCGCTGCAGCACTACGCCCTAGACGACATCGCGGCGCCGCACATCCTCCACCGCGAGCACAGCCAACGGATGCTGGAGATCCGTGAACTCAAGGACCGGCCCAGACTGCCCGGTATGTCCCGTAGGGCCCGCAGCCAGACCTGAAACCAGGACTCTTGGCACGGACACAGCCGAGGCTTATTCAGGGGGATTCTGGGAGGTCTGGGAAAGTTTGTCCTAGATGTATTAGCTCAATATTAGTGGAAGCGCTTTTGACGGCTGCACGCTCCGAGCTGGACAGAGGTGTTTGTTGGCGCAGAGTGGGATTGCATTAAGTCGATTTTAGTTTGAGCTGTTTGGAGGATGTGCCATATTTATAATAAAAAAAAAAACTGCAGATTGCAACGTCGCTGACTAAGATTGCGTTCACATTTGCCCAGGTTTAGTACTGGTAATTAACAATATGATTATGGTCCTGATTTAGCCTTCGTCTCAAGCAATGCAAGGCGAGTATTTATACAGCACATTTCATACACAAGGCACCTTAACACGAGATAGAAACACACATTTTTTACCTTTAACAAGTTTCCACACCTCTATCTTTTGCACGACCTGTGTGATTCTATCTGTAAATAATCACAGTACATTAAAAAAGAAAGATACAAATATTAAATCCCTCAGTTGTATAAACAGAACTGTTTGTAACCCGGATTTGTCTCACATAATTCAGGAAGACACTTCTAAATGTTAGCTATGTTTAGTTCTGACTCTGGCTTTTCTCAGGTTAATTTATTCAAGATGAGTTCCTCTGCAAAACATTTTTTTCGCTTTTCACTATCACCTAAAGATATCCCTAACCCTGATTATTCTCTTTCACTGCGAATCTAAACTTTGCTTCTATTAATATAATCCAAAAAGAACCATACACACGAGTAAATACATGTCTGTTTGAAATGCCGGTCTGCCGCTATAGCCTCCATTTAGGGCTCCTGTCTGCGTACAGTCCTAAACACGGAGCTCCACACCTTGATATGTTCATGCAGGAGGTGGTGTGTTTACGAGGCAGCAGTCCCTCGTCCGACAGCCTGCCGCCACTTAACTCATAGGAGCACACACACGCACATAAACACTTCACTTTGAACTGATCAACACTGATGAGAACCAGAAGTCCAGTGGAGGCCAAGCAGAGCTACTTTGTGTTTAGCAGCACTGTTATTCTCTTCAGATGGTCGCATGCCTCGTTTTTTGCATTTTCTCTCGTGTCGGTTTGGACTTCGAAACATGCACGCTTTCTTTTGAGGTCACTGGCATCAGGCACGACTTGGAGCAAACATACTTATCCGTGATTACAGCTGAAAAGAAATCATTCATGTCACACACAATCGATGGCTTTCCTTCATCTGTTTTTTTGAGATTTTTAGTAGCCGCTTTAAGCTACGACTACCGAAATGCTAAAAGCTGTAGTTTTTTTGATTGATTGATTTAGATTGACCGGTTGATGTCTTCATGGTGGGCCAAGTCTTGTGTTGCTTGATTAATTATTGTATTTGTGGATTTTTAGAGGCAAGGCAGGTTTATTTGTATCACACAAATCATACACAAGACAACTTAAAGTGTTCAACAAAACAAGATAGAAGGCATAAATAATCACAGCACATTAAAAAAGAAAGATACAATTCTTAAATCCCTCAGTTGTATGCACAGCTAAACACAACCTGAATGTCAGAGAAGAGGCCTGTCTCACATTTTCAGGAAGATTGTCCCAGATTTTAGCAGCTGGTGCACACTGGGGTAGTCTTGCACAGTTTTTCCAATGTGGTTTTTACTGGAAATGGCAAAAAAAATCTTGAATCTGAAATGTCCCCATGTTTAGTTCTGAGTTTAAGACCAGCCCTAGGCCAGTCCCTGTGCTCCCTGTGATCTCACAATGGAGAAATGTACATAATTTGTTTATATTGCAGAGTTATATATCCATTATTCCCTTGAGCGTCTGGATGTTTCATAGTTTTGCAAGTCTCATCCATTGTTAGATTTGATGGATCTAAACGTCCCCATTTCACAACCCGATTCTTTAAATATCTCAACGGATTTGTATTCTACTTTGAAGTCTGTGCTCATTCTTATATTACACCCAAAAAAAAGTTGCAGATTCCACATTTTCCCATGGAACGTAGGACCAAAATGCACACCCTGCATTTAACTGGCTCTTGTTAAATGTACATGGTAGCGATGGCCTGGGAGGGAGCCTTCTGATCGCCTGGTTGTGTTTAGAAGTGGAGCCACACCACTCAGTCTCAGTGTCTCCCAACTGGAATGCTGTGAGGGAGGGATGTGGAGGCCATAGGGACGTTGCATATGTGTGTGTGTGTGTGTGTGTGTGTGTGTGTGTGAATGTGTGGCGGACAGCTGACTTCCAGATGTGCTCAGGCTCTGGGTGCTCTAGATCTGTTTTGCATCATCAGCCCCTCTCACGTTTCTCTTTTTGCAAGGCACCTTTGTTGCTCGCTAACCCCGGACTCATCCTTTTTTCCACTCTTCCACTCTGCAATTTATTTAAAGCTGGACACATTACTTGACATTTAGAATAGTGTGGTTGACATGCAGTAATTTATAACCAGGCAAATAGAGCATGCTCCAACTTTCATAATGGCTGTGTCCACGGGAAATTGGTTAATTGTGCAATTTACACTATTTACAAGATGGTGGGAGGAGAAGGTTTTGCGTGAGTCACTGACCACAGTTTTGCTACCACTTCTTGTTGATACACTTTGGGGTTGGGGCCAAATTCCACAAAACCAAAAATACATGGAATAAGGAAAAACGCCTTTAAGTAGCTATCGAATTGAATGAAGCCGCGATTGCCTTGATTTGCCAATGGAACGAGTAGTTTTAGATCTTTCTCATGTGTAATACTTTTTTTCCCCCTGGGTCCAGCAAATAGTTACTGTGGAATCACCATTTTAATTCCCTTAATAAAGCTAGATTAGGATATAATGTGGTGCAGGTTTATTCATTCAGGTTGATTCAGGACAAATTCCTATAACTTATTTGCAGTTTTAAGCAAAAACCCTATACTTGTTGTCAAAAGAAAAGACTAATTGCCCTATCTGTCTTAAGACAAACATAAAAACAGTAGATTAGCACACCGTAAACTGATAACAAGTGATAAGTGTGTAATTACCACATGTGGATTGTCTCCAGTTTAAAGGAATGTTAATGACACTGGCCTGTGCTTCGTCTCTCTGTGTTTTTTTAATCAGGCACTAACGGAGCCTACCGCGAGGAGCCAGTGGACCACCGGCTTACAGACCGCGAGTGGGCCGACGAGTGGAGACATCTGGATCATGTACGTCAGCAGACAAGTGCCAATACTCAGGTCTCATTTGTTCCGAGTCGGCCCTATTTGCAATGATCACTCTCGAGGTGTCGTTTAGGAATCGTCTTCACTGTCTTGGTCTATTTGGTCTTTCTCTGATTTTGTGACAAGGGCTACACAGTTTTAAAGAAATATTTATCTGAGATTTTTCTGAATAATGTTCATAGTAGGGCTGCATGATGTATAAAAAAAATATGGATATAGCGATATTGGCGTTTTTTTTTTTTCTTCACATCAACATTCAACAATTAATTAACAACACTAATGTTTTTGTTATTTGTCTCTTGCGTTTCAAAGCAGATTGAAATTTTAGGTGAAAGAAAAAAATATCGCTCTAATTTCCAATATTGTGCAGCCCTAGTTCATACTGCACTAGGAGAAAGAAAAATAAAAGAAACAGGTTTTATTTTCTCCTCAAATGTGAAGGTAGCTTCTTAATTTTGCAGTGTCGGAAGTAAATCTGGTGCTATGTGAATTGGATTAAGGGGAAGAATATGGATAGATGGAATCAAATCACAAGAAAAATCTGTTTTAAAAATAAGCCTGGATGATTAAGCCTGGACTTTCCTCTTTCATTAGTGGATAAAACGGTCATAATGCACTAAAATAAAGACAAATATACCTCATTCAATCTCTTATGATGATATAAAACAGTTTAGTTTTATGAAGAGAATTTTCTGTTGGTAAAGTAAATTATTGCTGTAATTTGCATTTTGCCGCCACAAAAAGTGCGATGTGGATTCGATTGGGATTTATTTTTCAGGCTTAACTGTGACTGCCCTGGTTAAGGCCCAACACAAGGACTACTCAAACTAAAGCACTAGAAATATCTTTTTTTAAGTTTAGAATGACAATGAAACGTATGATAAAAATGAAAAGCAATTCCTGATGACTTCAACCAATCCATCACCTTCAGGCATAAATCTTAAACATTTAGATCTACATATACACATAAACAATACAATTAAAAGCCAAAATTAAGATCACAATAAAAATTAAAAACAGAATAAAATCACATAAGTAATTACAAACCTTAAAACATTCAAATTCACACAGAATATTTACAAAATCATGTATTTTTAGTATTTTTTTAGCTGCTACTGGACACCTGATTTTCTCCTATAGGGGATCAATAAAATATATATCTATAAATAATCACAGTGAATTAAAAAGAGTAAAGATAAAATAGTTACTACTTCCTCCCGGTACATTGCTATAATCTCATCTTTTCATTTGCAGGTGTTGAATTGTATTGTGGACATGGTGGAGAAGACGCGGAGGTCGGTGGCGGTTCTTCGACGCTGTCAGGAGTCGGACCGAGAGGAGCTGAACTACTGGAGGCGGAGGTCCAGTGAGCAGGAAGACCCCCGGAAAGGAGGCTCAGGATCGGCACCTTTCTCCAAAGCTCACAGTCCACACACAGACTCCGGTGAGTGCCGCGAACTAACAAATAAGCACAAGATGAGATTAAAGCTGGGGTACCTCATTTTCAATCCACACATGCAGACAAAAAGGCGCAAAAGACTTGGACTTAGACAGACTTTATTGATCCACGAGGGAAATTGCGTTGTCACAGTAGCTTGCATAGAATTTCGCAATAAAACATGCAAATGAAAATAGCATTAAAGTGATAATCTGAAAATAATAATAATAATATAAGATAATATTATGAGAAATATACAATTTATACCAGGACCATTGCCAACTAGCCAAGCAGCTCTCACCCCAACAACAACAAAATACAGATATACTTTTTATTTTACAAGACTCTTTGTATTTGGAAAACCTGCATGTAGTATTTATGGGTGGAAAAAGTTAGGTACCCCAGCTTTAAGTATAGTGGCATTGATAGATTTAATCATTTGTGTATGGGATTGAACCGCAGACAAAACGTTTCATATCACAGAGTATGGAATTATTCACTTGCTCTTTTGTTTTGCTTTTCAATACTTGACTTGAAGTAAATAATGATTAAAAAGAGGGTACTAATTGCGATAAATCGGAATATTAGGAGTAATTATTGTATGCGTTTAAAGTAAGATTACTCAAATATGCATGAAGGACTTTGAGTGGGTAAGTAGAAGGAAAAACATTTAGAATATCGTTCTTCAATGCTTTCAATAGGTCAAAAAGATAAAACATTCAAATCCATTAAAAAGCCTGATTGTTACGACGCCGCGACATACCACTTCCAAATGACACAAGATTTCATTAACTCTTTGCTGATGATAAAAAAAAAAAAGAAAAAAAACCTCCAAAGCCAAAAGTAGAGTTGGAGAACCCCATCCTGTGGCCAAGTGCGGTACTGCAGCTACACAACAGCCTCTGTGTACTGGCAGTGTTCTCCGCGAGCACGAGGCCTGCCATCCCCTGCTGGTCCGTCCACAGACAGGTGCCAGCTCTGGCCCGGGCCATATCGGCCGCAGAAGGGCCTCGCTGTCGTCCTGCGGCTCCCAGACCCAGAGCTGGCTCATTCTGTGCGGCGCCATCTGGACTCACAGCCGGAGAGCTGCCTGCTGCCGCTCCATCCACACACACACATACACACACAAACACACACACGCATACACATACACACACACACTCAGCGTATAGAACAGAGTATGTGAATGCAGGCAGGGGGACATGCACGAGCTGAATGCCTGGAATTTTGTGGCATGACCTCAGTTTTGCTTTGCTGCTTGTATTTGTGGTTTCTGTCACATCTTTTAACTCATTAACTGCCATCCATTTTTGATGATTTCACTGATCTTCAAGACCCACAGAATATTGTGTGCTGTAACTATGTGACATATGAAACCAGATTCTGAAAGGCTGGACTGCCTACTTTCATCAGCAAAAATAAGTTTGTTTCTAGCCAGTTTTGTTGTCGTGTAATCACGAGTCGAATAGAGGGAAGTTTGACAGAAATCACCGGCCTCAAACAAATACTGTACGTCAGTCAATGGCAGTCAATGAGTTAATCAGATTTTTCAGACTGAAAAGTGACAAAGAGAGGCTCATATTTTACACAACCAAGTGTCAAGTCGTGACTTACAGGGCTCTGTCTTACAAGTATGCACAATACTCAGATTATTTTTCAATAAGTTGAACACAGCCTGTTGTGTGTGCCCGGGTTTGTTCACAGCAATTACTTTAACATAATTTTTTAGTTGGAAAAACCCAGCTTTACTTTGTAACACCAATGTTTGTGATTTTTCTCAGTAAATTAGATGTGCTTTTGCCAAACGTTGCTTACAGATAAAAGAGTTTTAAACAGTCTAGTAGATAACTGTAAGAAATGTAATACTCAAACTAGTTATATTGAGACCAGCCAAAATACATATATACTTTTTAAAACTGGCAAATCTGGCACAAAAATAGTTCTTTCTTGCACAGCCCATTCCATCTCATGTTTTTTGGCACGGACAATGTAAGAAAAAAAAAGTAGAGAAGGGAGTGAGATAGTGGCAGGGATGAAGAGTTATTTGAGGAAGAGCACAGACTGTTGACACAGCTTGTTTGTCTGTTGTTACCTCCCCGCCAAACGCTCGCCTTCCCAAAGCTGTCGGCTCCGCAATTCGGCCAAAACTCACACTAAAAACAAAAAGAAAAAAAAACCTCCCCAACAATTACATGGCTTGTGCTGTCCAGTTGTCATATATACTTCATAAAGTCGAGTCAAGACTTTACATTCTTGTACTTTTGATTGGCAGCTCTGGTTTGCCTGGCTGTAGTTTTGGCTGGTGCTGATGCAGTCTGTTTGTCCCTTGCAGACTCACCGCGTGACTTGCTCGCCCCACGTCAAGGCTCAGCGTACGTCACGGATGAGATATGGAGGAAAGCTGGTAAGATGTGTAATAATTAGATCAGATTAGATTACATCCACCAGGCATCAGAGCATTTTCAAACCCCTCTTTTTTAAATGATTGAGGCGGGCTCTGGGCAGCTTCGAAAGGGCTGTTAAAAGAGACTAATTGTGCAAACTTGTCCATGCATCCATTTTCTTCCGCTTCATCCGTTGCCGGGTCGCGGGGAAATCTTGAATACAAGCTTCTCACCGAATCCTTCTTGTTCAATGCATGTTTGAGTAATCTTTATAATCTGTGTTCAACAAGCCAAGCGTAAACGGCATGTGTGATTTTAAAAAATTATGAAAATGATCCTCATGTGTACTGGCAATATTTTACATAAATTGCCAAAACAAGCAATTTATCTTCTTTTTTAATTGTAATTACAAGGGAAAAACACAAAACAACAACAACAAAACCAAGTAGGGGCAGGTCCAGGCTCAACATGCTGCAATCTCACTCTTTGCCGGTGGGGGTGTACCCGGAAAGAGAATTACCCAATACTTTCCTATGCGTCTTCTTTTGTCTTTAAAACGACTTAACAGGATTGTCCAAAAGTCTTTCTCAACACTTTGTTCCAGATGCTGTCGATGTAAACTTTGGAATGCACGTGTTAAATGAATGGGGCTGGTGCAGCTAACACATACGCAAATGCTTTTTTTCACATTTTTGGGAAAAGGTGCAAGAACGGCTACTTGCGGCCATTTTGAATCTGCCCATGTCTGTGGAAATATGTGTCACTATGTCTGTTAATATTGAAATTCTAGGCAAAAAACACGGAAAAAATCAAAAAGGACAACTTGAAAAACAGTCTAAAAACAATACTTTCATTCACACTGTATCTTGTTTGATCGATTGATATTTGTTTGTTTTTGGCATTTATTTCTGGACTCATCCAAACAGACAGAAATACAACTGACAGAAAGCTCAAAATCGTCCGTGCTTCTTCATTCACAAAATCAATTCGTCAATCCTCTGCAGAGTTTCCGGGAGTCCATTGTCTAAACCCATAACCTGTGATCTAGCGGCGCGGACGTGGAACCGTGAGTGACTCGTTTCTTGTTTCTTTCGCAGAGGAGGCCGTCAACGAGGTGAAGCGCCAGGCCATGGACGAGGTGCAGAAAGCGGTAGCCGAGGCCGAACAGAAAGCCTTCGAGATGATCGCAACCGAGCGGGCAAAAATGGAGAAGACTCTGGTGGAAGCCAAGAGGAAAGCCCAGGAAGACGCCATCCTGGTCATCAACGAGCAGGAGGACTCCAGCGAGGTGAGGGGAATCCAAAAAATCAGAAAAAAAAATCTAATCCCGGTCAGAACAGGGTCTTTCTGAGTGGAGTTAACATGCTTTCCCTGTGTCTGGGTAGGTTTCCTCCAGGTGCTCCAGTTTACCCTACCGCTAAAAACCCTTCCGTTATTGATGCTAATGTAGCTGTAGCGGGTAAACATGTGTCATTCAGCCAACTTCAGCTCAGTTATAGATCATCTTGAAGCTCAGAACAGCTATACCAGTCAGATCTGTGATGTCGGCCCCTGGACTAGTCTGGGGAACTAAAGTGGCCCTTTTACTGAAAAGTTTGGACACCCCTGTCATTAAGCATACATTTTATTTGTCCCAACAGAAAGTTTTGGAAAAATAGTTGATGTCAGACCACAACTTGGCGTTGTCGTTTAAAAAAAAACACGTCCGAGCCCTGGAGTCACTTTTTGACCCTGTGGGATAGGAGCTGTATTGGCTGTTTGAGGGTCCTCTGTTTTCACTTTTTCTGTCTGAAAAAATTGATTTACGTTGACGTGGAATGAATGTGAAAACGAGAGACAGAACCAAAACGGTTTAGACGGCGAGGACCTACGTAGTTAATTTTTTGTGCTTTGAAAGTTGGGTATCCTGGCTTTAAATAAACCAAAATAAGAGTGTTTGCAATGCACCTGGGAAATCACATTACTGTATACCTCCTCCTTTCCTAGAAACAATAAATGAAATAATTGAATTGTGTATGTGCCGAGAAGTGAAGATAAAAAGCTGTTCAGTCAAGGATTGCGTTTCGATGTTGAATTGGAGAAATGTCAGTCACAAATGGAAATAAAAATGTACATTGTGAATCATTGCTAGGCTTTATATTTAGAAACATCACGTGGAAGAATAACTCTTAAGTAGTTTATGAAATAATAATCCATTGCTCTATTTCACATTTAGTTTAGAGATGTCAAGCTACCTCTCAATCTGATAATCTCATATGAAACTACAAAAAAAAATTCAAAAAAATCAATGAAACTAGCCCCTGTATCTTAAACAGTTTCACGTGCATGTACCCAGAATGTGTGTGTGAATGAGTGGTGGTGGGAGGGGCCGATGGCACAGACTGGTTGCTTCGCTTCTGTCCCAGGGCAGCTGTGGCTACAATAGTAGTTTATCACCACTGAGTATGGAGTGAATGAATAATGACATGAGAAGCCTCTTTGAGTGTCCTGAAAAGCGCTAAATAAAATCAATGCATTATTTTTTTTCTTATTATAATGAAACAAAAAAGTCAGGTCTAAAGGAGGATTTTCCCAAATTTTAAGAATGAACCGCCCTCTCCTCTTTATGAACCAAACGCTGGTCTTATTTGACGAGCACTTATCACCAGAATGATTGACAATTAGGAGAACCAATAGTTTTGATGATCCGCCCGGAAGTAGAAAATCCTCCTATATGCCTTTTTAAAAACTGTGATATCAATCTCTGGCTCATCCCTGACCTCGCCCCTCTCCCGCAGTGCTGCTGGAACTGCGGCCGGAAAGCCAGCGAGACGTGCAGCGGTTGCAACGCCGCCCGATACTGCGGCTCCTTCTGCCAGCACAAGGACTGGGAGCGCCACCACCTCATCTGCAGCCCGGGCCTCCAAGCTCAGCCCAAACCCACCACCACCTCCTCCTCGGCCCCGCTAAGCACCTCCGCGGTCAAGACTCTCACCAGCCTCCCCGCCACCTCCAGCCCGGCCGCGGACAAACCCAGCTCCAGGTCTTCCACGCCCTCCACCCCGAAACACGAAACGAACGGACACTAAAACGCAATCCCAAAATACAAACCTTTTTGGAAGCTACGGACATGGAAAGAACCCGCGGCCGAGGTTAGGATATAACTTTATTATTTTATTTTTTCCCAGCAGCGTCCTCCTTTTGGCAGATATTGAAAGGCAGACTATAGATGACGGATTTGTCAACTGGGACTACTTCAGGAGTTTGGCATCAATCGCATCTATTGGACGAGCGAGATCTTCGGAGCAGATGGAAACGTCCGTGTTGTCGTCCAAAAGAGGACAAGACGAAGAGGAGGAGGGTGGAAAATTCAGACTTTTTGACTGTGAAACGATGGTATTAAAAGTAAGACATTTGGAAGACCAATATTTGTACTTCATAAGTTTAAGCTGTAGAGCAGAGCGCGGTTGGTTTGAAGGTGCACTGTGTCACTTTGACGTCACTGGGGAGTCTGCCGCTCGCTTCTTTGTCCTCGGAGACGCAACTTTGCTCGGAATGTTCCACAAAACGATATTAAATTGTTATATATTGTTTCAAAAGGCTCTGTGCACTGGGGCGGACTCGCTCAACGCTAACATTATCACATCCACTGACTGTTGTTTTGTTAATCGCAGCATACAATTGAAAAACAACAGATATTTAAATCACAAAGCAATGAATAACATGATTAAACACAGTCTATTTAATTGAGATTAATAGTCTGTGATTTATGTGTACTACTGCAGATAGTGGTAGTCTCCCATTGATTTTTATTGTTGATTATTGAAAGGTACTCTGTGTAATTTTTACAGTTGCTCCAAATGAAAAAAACATGGTAACCAATAACAAATGTGACCTTTTTAAGAATATTTACCTCCACCATATTTTGGAATTGTT
The DNA here is from genome assembly GCA_964034765.1 of Knipowitschia caucasica. NCBI lineage: Eukaryota > Metazoa > Chordata > Actinopteri > Gobiiformes > Gobiidae > Knipowitschia > Knipowitschia caucasica. Next base: position 42,412,286 of record OZ035828.1, on the reverse strand, counting down.
GTCATAGGCTTAGAATTTGACTTATCAATGTCCACGAGGCTGGAGGACTCTACATGTCAATGCGCCATCTTGGAATACAGTGGTTGATAAGGGACAAAAAGGAGTTCGACCAGGAGTTGGAAACGACTGTCAAAGACAACATATTTTCCCGCAAAGTTACCGTAGTTCAGTAAATGACACAATATGATCTCAATGCTAGATGGGAGTAAAAACTACACAGTGTACCTTTAAGTAATATATTCACTGTCTTTTCATTGTTACCTGCAATTCAATTCAATTCAATGTATACTTGTGTAGCCCTGCATCACAGCAGTTATCTCAGAGGACTTTACAAAACCTTTGAAATCGCTAACACAGATCAGAGAATCAAAGGGTTCAAAATTAGAGAGTATCGAACAGGTATTGGACCCTAGGAAGTTTGACCAATGTCCATGAATGTAGAATGTTAAAGTGTCCTGGATCACCACAGCCCTGTAAGACACCAACTATCTAAACTCTGAAACCCAGTGGGAGAAAACTGGAAATGTAACATATACTTTAGAAAGAAGTATGATTCATGAGAAGAATAAAAATCCCAGCACATTGTTTTAGATTGTCTACAAAACGTCTTAAATGATAAATTAGTTTGTCTCCTTCAGAGCAGTTTTAAGAAGTTATCTACACTCTTTGATTAAGGAAACACAATTCTCATCAAAGCTTTTTTGTAATCAATTCATTAATTTATAATCATTTCAGCCTCAGCTTTGATGGCAGTTGTGTTGCCACTGTGTCTGTTCTGTCAACACACAACCCAGTGTGTGTCGTCCTTGTTTTTCTTAGTTTAGAGTCAAAATAGACCCTTCAAAAACAAGTGGAACCGAAGTCTAAGTGAGCCCGCTCCTGTGCACAGAGCCCATTGCACGTGTCTTGCCCAAGGACACAACAGCAGAACTTTCGGGACTATACTTGTAAACAACATGTGATGTGTTTGTGTGTGACCTAAGGGGGGGGACACTAAGACGGTTGCACACCCTCCTTTAACTAAAGGTACATAGTGCGCCTTTAAAAAGTGTAATTATACCAGACATAAGCAGCTATCATTGTATGTACTTAAATATTTGCTTGCCATTACTTCAATTATTGTGTGTCCGTGGATATTGTTAAGTATTCCATTACTTATGTCAAAGCAATATTACGACTAGAGAAAAAAAAAAGTTTGGTTCATGATAATATTTGGAGATTTTTTGCTTTTTTTCCCCTGCATCACCAAAGTTTGAGATGTAAATTCCAAAACGAAACGCTGTGTTCTGTCGCCAAAAAACTCTGTAACCGACTAGACACATTTACAAAGATGCCGTATTACTCTAGGTTTTATAACAGGGTCACGTTTGTCCCACACAAAGTCTCAGGAGCAAGAAATTGTATTTGTACAGCTCATTTTTATCCTTGTCTATGTTAAAATGTTTAGTGATACTCTGCTGTTGTTTTATTGTATATTGACTTTGTACAAAATCTATGAGAGAATGCATTTATTTTGTGAGCCACAGTTCCCCCTTCTTGTTCATTCAATACACTTTTGTTATGAGGCGTATCTTCATATTAAAAGTTGTCTTGACAATAAATATTAAAATAAATCGGTCTGTTTTTCCTGTGTCCAAAGCGAGAACACGTTATGAATATTTGTTTTGGAGTCGAGGCATAATAAACGTCCATCATGGAAGTAATTGGCTCAGATCTCATGTGAAGGTGTAAAAAAACGATTGCATTTCACTGTGTCTCTTGCAGATATTTATCATTCTACATCATTGAAAACTACATAATTTAATATCATTGAAAGCTATATAAAAAAGTTGACAATTACATTTACAATGACTGTTTTTTGTGCTTGTATTGTGAAGCTCATCAGGTGCTATGTATTCATACAACCACTGGATGGCACCAAAGTACAATATTTTGAGAAAGCAGTAGAAACGCAACAGACTGGACTCCCAAACACATACACGGATCATTGTTTATTTACCGGAAAATGTAAACAAAACCATATTTGAGCAGACTTTGTGATCAATCTAGTTTAGCTGTTTTATTTATTTATTCACCTCTGAAAGAAATTATGTGACAACCATTACCTCAACACTTAAAACATACCAAAAAAAATAGAACTAAAATTAAAAAGTAAATACTAGTTAAATATGTATTAGATTGAGTGCAGGAAACCCGGTAGATCTACTGTATTTCTAACAAAGGAAGAGATGTGTGAGTTTTGCAGCAGGCCTCGCTCCGGTGAAGCTTTGATATTGTTTGCCCCGAAATCTTTTATTTTATCACAGCGCAATATCTTGCGTTTCTTTGCAACAGCAACTTGATAATAAAAGTATTCTCCAGGTCGAGTGTAAAGGATCATGATCAAATATTGTTTTTTGCTTTTTTATAGTTAGATAAACCATAAAACATCTATAAAAAACATAAAAAGTGTTGTTTTGATTCCCCCACGACCCATGTCACCTGCTCCCTCTGATGTCCGCTGTCGTTGTGTCCCTGGGCAAGACACTTCACCCCACTTTACCCAAAGTCCCCGCTGAAAGTCCAAGGCCGTGTCTGTCCGTGAATGGATTAAGGGGAAGAAAATGAAACGATATCACTTCCCTTTTATGAACAGGATCCACAGATCTGACCATTGACTTAGTGACACCGTCTCAATTTTTGATCTATTTCTTTATTATTATTTATCAATTAATTGGTTCACAAACATTAGTTGAATCCACATCCACATCTGACATTATGCTCTTTTAGATCCATGAGGTAGATACAGTATGGAGGTCCATGTTCCAGGCAGAGGATATCGTCTCCATGGATACGGACGGTGGCAAACCCTCAAACAGGGAAGCTGTAAATTACAATCATGGATCTATAAGAATAACGATTAGTATTAAAAAAATGACTTTTGCTGATCCATGACCTCAGAGCAGATGGGAGGAGCCTGTCACTATAAAAAGCAGCTGGTTTTTGGTCAGAAACCCGTCGATTTTAGATTCCTGCACTGCAAAACATGATCAAGTATGAGGTAATACATTCTTGAATGGATATTTTTTTTTCTTAATTTAAGCACATTCTGACTGTGTTAAAACTCCACTGGGACATAGTCATTTAGTCTTGTTTCAAAAATGTTTGCTTCATTTGAAAAAAAAAAAATCTTTTTAAAACAAGATCATTTTGCTTTGTCCCATTGGCAAATCTAGGTTTCAGTCAGAAAGTGCCCAAATCAAGATACATTTAGCCAAATTTGAGTAATTCTTGACGTATTTTTCATCACTTTTTACAGTGTGCTCATTTAAAGCTGGGGTGTCTAACTTTTTTTGTCTCAACAGAAAAATCTTGTTAAACTAAAATGTTTAAGAAATCAGCCGTCTTCGTCATATTAGACTTTTGGTTTATTTTTCATGTTGTTTACTTGACATTTTGTGCTGAGAGCTGATTGGCCGAGTGAGGGTGGTCTTCTGTTTTTCAGTTTTCTGTCTGAAAGAGCTGATCCAAAGATGACAAACATTAATTCACGATATGTCAAAGTGATACATTTTTGATCAGATTCCAGTTCCAAGTTTTCTTGTCTGCCGCAACTTCTTTCCTCTTGTCTCTTTCTTTGACTCTCTCTCGCCGTCCCTCTCTCTCTCTCTCTCTCTGTCTCTCTCTCTATCTTTGTCCCTCTGTGTCTCTCTCTTTGACTCTCTTTCTCTCTGTTTGTCTCTCTCTCTCTCTCTCTATTTCATAAAGTCAATATGAACATAAATTATCCCCATATATCACAGCATTTATTCATATTTTTGCAACACTCAAAACGAAAACCAAACACAACCCGTGTCCTTTTTTTCCCCTTCCTATTTTTTGCGTGGAGCAAACAAATCAAAACAATCAGCTTGAAGATGTTCGTGAATCCTGCTCAAACCTGTCGATAGAAGCATTTCAGAAAGTGCGTCTGCAGTGACGTGGAGGAGCGCGATGAATCATGGAACACAAGCTCTGTCTGTCAAGTCTGCTCTGAAAATAAATATGCAAAACTCGCTGATGTGACGGGTTTCATGTTAGCATTTTTATTACTTGTCTATTTGAAGTCTGACAATTGTTTTCATAGGCCTCGGTCCACATTGAACTGTCAGTCTGACTTCAAGCAGCAATAAAATATATGTATGGACTAAAAAAAAGAAAAGAAAACACACAAAAAATGATTTGAGTCAGAAAATCAAAACAAATCATATTATTAATTATATTCTAGCAACTTATTCATTATGTAAGTTCATCACTGCCGTTTCCTTCGGGATCAATAAAGTTTATCTCATCTTAAAGGAGCAGTAAGCGATGTTGTTAGCTTAGCCGTAGCACTAACACCAAACCCCTCCCCCCTCCCCTCCCTCTCCACCGAACCAAACATCCAGCGTTTTCTTTTCTTCATCACAACAGGGAGAGTGAAGCAAACGTGAAATTGGCATTTTCTGTTCAGACATTTTAGGTTTTAGAAAATCCGATAACTCCGGTGCACTCTGAGAAACAGGAAGAGGGTGAAGGGGGTAAACACATCCCATTGGTTCGTTGGGGATGAACGAATCCCATTGGTCTATTTTTATTGGTCCGCTCCATATATTTGTAAACACATGAGAACTTGATACTTTCAGGGTTTGGGGACATTTTCCCACAATATTTCTAAAAATGAGTCTGAAAATCACGGACTGCATCTTTAAAACAGATCGGAGGATTGTAGTCCCTCTTTTTAATGTACTGTGATTATTCATGATTTAAATGTGTTTTGGACGTTTCCTTTCCTTCCTCAGTCTAATAATAATCAAAACACCAATTTCATTTCTCCTTTTTATTACAGTCATTTTCCAAAAGTTTACAAGCCGTGATGAGAATGACCAAACAAAGGCTGAAAGATGTACAGTATATACACATGCCTTATATTTGTACGTAAACATATAATAATGAATATACACGTAATAAATACTGAACCACAACTTATCCCAGTGGTCGCCATGGTAACGCACAGGGACGGAGAATAGTGCTGTAGAATCACACATCAATACATTTAGGATGACAGCTCTTGCATCACCATCATGCACGTTGGTCACCTTTTAAGTAAAACAGCTAATAAAAAGCACTACTTTTGTCTGTAAATATTGCGCTAACTCTGAACAAACCGCGTGCTGTGTTTGGCTGCGTTTCCGCTTTGACGTGATCGCATCAGACAAAGGGGAAAACGAATGAGCAAAGCGAAAGTTTGTGTGCGGTACGGGGGCAAAACAACAAAATTCAATACAAAAATGAATCAATATGTGTTGCGTTTTGCGGATCGCTGGTGGATTTCAAGTCTATGGACAGGCAGGGTGCACAGAGGTGTAGGGGAGATTTTTGTTGAGAGAGGTGGTGCTGTAGGGGGCGCTGTGGTCTCCCAGAGCTGCAGAGAGGCCTGTCTTTAGGTCGTCCTGGTTGCTGCGATGGTGAGGGCTGGATGCTGGATGCTGATGAGAGCCGATAGAGCAGGCAGGTATCACAGAGGGCATCAGTTGTTGTCGTTCATATTAGTCATGATCCACCAGGAAGCTGCAGAAACGAGAGCACGGTCAGAAAACAGCAAAAAGTGATGGAAAATAATTCAAAAATGGCTCAAAATTGGCTAAATGTGTCTAAGTTTGAGCTCATTTTGACTGCCTTAAAACAAGATTTTGCCAATGTACCTCATTTTCTATGACCTTGTATGTTTTGCAGTGACGGGGCCCGCTAGTATACTTGTTTGTTTATTTATCTATTAGATTCATTAATTAAGTCACCTCTTGTCCATCATAGTTTCTAACCAAAAAGTATTGCTACCAAACCATGCATAAGAGGGGAAAATTAATTTATTGTTTTGCTTATTTATGTAAAACAAGCACAAGATGTACAAAAACGTAATCACAGAAAAATAGAAGAAAATAATAATAATATGTTAGGATTTAGCAGACAGAGACGGATCGTGGTGTGCCAAACTCTGGAAGTTTATTTAAGTTTCTCTCAAGTTCCACTGGTTTACTCTGTTTCTTTCTCTCAGACAGAATAAAGGCAGTACACAGTTTATATAGTCATTGTCACGTCACACATCGAAAGACATACGTGTCACAAAGAGACAGTCAAATCATAGTCATAACATGGAGTCCTTGTAGAGTCCTTGTACAGTCCTGCACGTAGGCCATATTGCTATCTAATACTAATACCCTCCCCTTTGATCACATAATCACATGTGATCACTCAATTGGATCAATCAATAAAATGGAAAAAGAAAAAAAAAAAAATCAAAAAAAAAAAACTTCAAAAAATTATTAAAAACAAAGAAAATGTATGCATTAAACTCATAATCATCAAATCAATATCAGTGGATTTTATCCTCTATCCTGGAAAAAAATAAACAAACAAAAATGAAGTAAATAAACAAACAAAAAACAAATCAAAAATAAAAAACAAACAAACATAAAAACAAACAAAAACTATTGGACACACAAGAACTCAGCAGATTCAGTCAAAACACAGACAAAAACGAGCTGAGTCTCAAATTTGAAGCTAATTTCACTTTTATTACTCTATACTTTTATTCTAATGCTAATTGTTTACACTTCACTTATTTCACTGTATTATTTTCACTTTTCAATCTTAGACTGTGTACTTTACTTTCACTATCACTATAGTTTAAAACTATTCTAATCTATTTACAAATATGTTTGCATATTTGCTTCTATTGAGCCATATTCTTAAACATACATTTTAATCTAATAAATCTCTCTGTAGTTTTACACTCTCATTATCAGTGGCTTATTATCAGTGGGATTTTGCTCCATGTCTATTCTCATTCTCAGGAATAAAACTGTGAACACAGTAAGGCAAATGGTCAACATTTACACTTCTATAGTGGTCAGTGATTTATTACTTTTTATTATCTAAAGATATTATTGTCAGGCAGTTTGGGATGAATGTACATCATTAATCAAATTAGTATTATCCTTATAGTAGCTAATTATGTTTGGGGTTGGGGTCAGTTATTCTACAATGGTGTTTGTGCTGGAAACTTCTCAAAGATATCCAAATATCTACTATTGTGTTTTTGTGCTACACCCAAATGCATCAAAATGCTTTTAAATCTTTTGAATCTCTGTTGGTTGTAATCTATCTCATTGATCTAGGCATTAATCTAGGCTACACTCATATGGACTTTTTGTATTGTCAACATTCACTCATGTTTGAACACAAGTGAATTTGGCAAGTATCTAATAAAACTGTACATAAAACTGTAAGTAACTTTATCTACTTTTGAAGTAAATGCTTGTGAAATGGTCCCTTTACCATTTGATATTAGCACTGGCTACAAATAATCTCTATTTTTGAAAGCATCTATGGTTGATGCATTTATCTATTCCTATTTTTACTCTATTTTTTAACTCAAAAGCTCGGCTGCAGCTTGAGCAAAGGCATATTCCTAGTTTGTGACTTCTGTCACTTTTAATATCTCTAAAATACTCTGATTCTAATATTATATCTGCTCTATCAGAAGGATAACATTGTAGGGTACTATTTTAACTCTTATGTGGAAATGTGTTTATGAAAAACAAAGGAAGTCAAATTCTACTCTTTTACTACTATTTAACATCTACTAAAACGCTACAATACTCATACTTTATCATTTTTGCAAACTAAAAAGTTTTTTGTCTGTCAGATGTCTGAATACTTAACATGTATATTGCATTTTGTCACAGTTTCTGGTTGTAGCAATAGCATCGGCAATAGACAATTTTCATTGGCTGGTTCTTGTTCTGCAAATGGCTGTGTCCAATAGATCATCAGATGTCCAGAAGCTAGGGACAAACAAAAACAAAAGAAAGAATCATGAGTATCTGTCTCATTTAGCACTCATCAATGGCATGATTTCAATAATATAAACATCACTCCCCAGTTTTTTCTCTCAGGTCCTCAGGTCCTCAGGGTCCTCAGGTCCTCAGGTCCTCACGGGTGAGTCTCAGTCTTCATCAGGTTCATATTTTGAGAGATGTCATCTTGGACATCAGTAGGGTCCAAGCCATGGTTTGGTCTCTCCAGATGCACATCAGGATCTCCAGATACAGTCTTTTCACTTGAAGCACATCAGGTCATTTGCGATGCACTTCTGGTCAATGGTGCAGTGTCTCAGTTCCTGTACACAGCTTGTTATGCAGTAGTTACTCTCTATGGTTAGTCACTTTGATTCTAATCCTAATCAATTTCTATTCATGCTGTTGCTAATGTCTCTCAGACAAAAGCAAGCGCAGTTTACTTCTCTAATTTGTGTTTTTATCAGATCTAATTCTAATCAATGTAATTACTTCACACAGTACAAAATCAACAAATCAAAAGTGTCAGGACAGAGGTCAATTATGTCCATGACAATATAGAATTCAAATGAACATTTCTGGTCTCAAAAATACTGATTCAAGGGATAGACAATTAAAAATATGTGTTTACATTGAAGTAAACTTTTAAAATGCTTTTTTCTCATGTTCTGCTTTTTCATGTATCTATATGTAAATGTGAATGTGTGAGTGTATGAATGTGTGTATGTGTGTGTGTGTGTAGGGTGTGAATTTTGGGGTTGTGTCTCCAGACTCCTCGAACCACCTGCAGGTCTCAAAGGTCACACTGGCTCGATGTAAACAAGCAAAGTGGACACACTTCCAGATTGCAAAACAACTCACCCACCACTGCCTACAGAAACCTCACTTTGTGGCCCCTGCCACCTACGACCATCGGTCTGTAGTGGGGGAGGGGCACACGGAGGTAGCTATGGCGCCTTTACGATCTGCGGCTGGTTGGATGGTGTCTACTCTGGGCCACTGTTCTGATCCCTCAGTGTCCACTCCTGCTGTCCAGTGACCCTGTACAGTGTGTGCCCTTGGTTCTGGAAAACAACCTTATAGTCAAATTAAAAACAACAGAGATTGTGAATGAGATTGTTTTTCTCCCTAAAGTCAAAACAATTTTGGAGCGCTCTGGGTTTTCCCACATGCGCTATGTAAATAAAAGATTACTTATTATCTTACTAATGATGACATTTTTAAGACCAGAAACTCTTAATATAAAAAAACAAGACTCAAATCTAAAAAAAACCTTTTTAAACTTTAAAATATGTGTACTTTTGTACTGTGTGTTTAATTATCTTGCACATTTTAGAGCCAGTCTCCTCTGCTGTGGCATCAGCAGCAGTAAGGTCAGGCGTGTAGTCAAAAGAAAAACAAAAAGTCGCCACTTGCATGTGAATTGGGTAGTTTAACTTAATAATATAATACTTTTACAGCTAATCTAATTCCCTCTTTCTTTTTAGACGAAGTCTATAATCAATAATCACTTTTAACACAGATTCTAATTTAAATGTTTGAAAAATCGCTTTTGTAACTAAAATAAAAACATAAAAAACAAACACAACTCACAAACAGTTAAGAAATAAGCAGCAGATTTAAAAGAATGGAATCTAGAAATATGTTAGGTCTAAAAAGAATTGCACAGCTTTAGCACTAATATTTGGGTTTTAAAAACATATAATATTCAAAACTTATTCACTAATGGTGTTTAAAAACGTTTAACTGTGTCATAACACAATGTTCAATTGCAAATTTAGCAAATTTAACGGAACAACAACTATGAAAAGCCAGAAATCCTAAAAGCAGTAGCTTTGCTCTGATTCAGAGCCAGAGCAGCAAAGGAGGGGGCCGTTTCCCTGACAACGGCAGCAGATAGTGCAACGCACACACGCACAGGCAGAAAGTAGTGTTTTAGCAAAAATGCAAAAACAGAAAGAAGAATGACTTTCAAGATTACTTTTTTAAGCAAATATAACTGATGTTGTTCTTTATACTTTTGTCATCCAAGTCTAGAAATGGCCACTTTCCACACTAGTAACAAAAGGCACTCTTGTCTTTAACGTTTACGCTTCTATTTTATTGAGGTAGCAAACTAATTTAAACTCAAAATCTCTCTCTAAAAAACAAAAACAACTGTTGGATACAACCCTCTCATAGCTTAACTGTAGATATAACTCGGCAAAAAATGTAAATAACTCACGAAAGCTCTCATAGCTCAACTTTAGATAAAACTCTGCATTCTCCGGTGAACTCTGTTCACTCCAAAAACAAACTAAAAAACAAAAAACTCCCTTTTTCTGTATGTAATTTAAACCGTGATCACTGAAATATTGTTGCTTATGTACTTTTGTCATTTATCAGCCTGAAATTCGTCAATTTCAAAGCTTTTGTAACAAAGGCCTCTTTAACACATTTCCCTTTTTATTGCTTTTCTGTTCACACCATGGATTCACTAACTATTCTGGCCGTAACTGCTATTTTGTCGAGGTAGCAACCTGTTTTGATCATTTAAACTGCCATTTTATCGAGGTGGCGGACCTGATGATCAATTACACTGCCATTTTATCGAGGTGGCTTACCTGATGATCATTTAAACTGCCATTTTATCGAGGTGGCGGACCTGATGATCAATTACACTGCCATTTTATCGAGGTGGCTTACCTGATGATCATTTAAACTGCCATTTTATCGAGGTGGCGGACCTGATGATCAATTACACTGCCATTTTATCGAGGTGGCTTACCTGATGATCATTTAAACTGCCATTTTATCGAGGTGGCGGACCTGATGATCAATTACACTGCCATTTTATCGAGGTGGCTTACCTGATGATCATTTAAACTGCCATTTTATCGAGGTGGCGGACCTGATGATCAATTACACTGCCATTTTATCGAGGTGGCGGACCTGAATCTTACCTAATCCGATCTATATAGATATACGACATTTGGTGGACCTCAAAACAGACCATAATTTAGTTCACTCAATTAGCAGACTTTGAATAAACAGGTGTCCACTCTTACCTTTTGTTGAACAGGGCCCAGGCACCGTCAGAAGTCCACCAAATATCAGCTTTTCCACGTCCAACCAGGTCTCCAGATCATGAACCAGCGCTCACTAGTACCGGGAACTAGTTTCCATCGGCAGAGACCAATCGCACGTCAAAAATCCCCGGAATGTGGACATGGGAAAACAATTTTAAACGCTCAGTCCAAAAAACAGGACACAAAAAAATATAGTGAGACAGCGAAAAAGAGTCCCGGAGCCGGTCGCCTCTCCAGCCTGCTGGACCGCTCCCAGGCCCCAGACACTCTCAGCTCTCCCACGCCGAGAAAAAGAAAACAAAGCAAACTCCCTCAAAACAATCCAGAGAATGGCACACACTGAGCCGCGCATTCTCCACCAAATCTGTTAGGATTTAAGCAGACAGAGACGGATCGTGGTGTGCCAAACTCTGGAAGTTTATTTAAGTTTCTTTCAAGTTCCACTGGTTTACTCTGTTTCTTTCTCTCAGACAGAATAAAGGCAGTACACAGTTTATATAGTCATTGTCACGTCACACATCGAAAGACATACGTGTCACACAGAGACAGTCACATCATAGTCATAACATGGAGTCCTTGTAGAGTCCTGCACGTAGGCCATATTGCTATCTAATACTAACACCATGTCTAGAAGTCCCTGCTTACCTTTGTTCATAATAAAAATGAGCTAAAGATAGATTCATAAACTGTGAAAATACATATATAGAACTTGAGGTTTGATGAATGCACATCAAGCTCTCAAAAATTGATGATACAAAGGCTGATCAGCTCAGTTGGAAAGGGGCGTGTTGCTAATAATGCCAAGGATGTGGGATCAATCCCCATACAGGCTAGCTGTGTTTTGAGAGCAATGACTAAAGAGTAGATAGAGTGTGTTTTATTCTTGACATTGTAAACGTTTAAAATACATACAGTTTATACAATATAGTTAAACCTGTGCTAATCAACTGTAGAACTACATTTAAGATAAGATAAGATAGACTTTATTGATCTCACACTGGAGAAATGTACATGTCACATCTGGCATGGACAGAAACACTCAAGATTGTGCAAAAGAAAGAAATGTCTAAACATGTTGAATGCAGGATATATTATGTACAATAAAAAGTGTCTATTCAAAAGTGGCAGTCAGGTTTCAATAAGTAGTGCAGGTTTTTTTAGTCCTAATGCAAGTGACTTAGATTGACTTATTGTACAGTCTGACAGCAGTGGGGATCAAGGCCCTGTGGTAGCGCTCGTTCTTCCACTGAAGGAGCTCCTCAGCTCCTCTACAGTCTTGAGCAGTGGAAGGTGTTGTCCATGATGGAGGTGACTTTGACTAGCACCTCCTGTCCCTCTCCTCCTCCACAGAGTCCAGGGGCCTCCTGTCCCTCACCTCCTCCACAGAGTCCAGGGGCCTCCTGTCCCTCACCTCCTCCACAGAGTCCAGGGACCTCCTATCCCTCACCTCCTCCACAGAGTCTAGGGGCCTCCTGTCCCTCACCTCCTCCACAGAGTCCAGGGGCCTCCTGTCCCTCACCTTCACCACAGAGTCCAGGGGACAGCTGGCCCTCCTGACCAGCTTGTTCAGTCTACTCCTGTCTCTTGTCTCTTGTCTCAGTATACATGCAGACTCAGACCTCTCTTGTCTCAGTATACATACAGACTCAGACCTCTCTTGTCTCAGTATACATGCAGACTCAGACCTCTCTTGTCTCAGTATACATACAGACTCAGACCTCTCTTGTCTCAGTATACATGCAGACTCACTTGTCTGGGTAGTATATGGTTAAAAAAGAATGCTGTGTGATGTATGTTCAGGTGTGTGTTACGCTGAGTTGGGTGTGCGCGTCCCAAAGACCACGGGATCAGCCTACACCTACAGCTACGTCACCGTGGGGGAGTTCGTGGCCTTCTTCATTGGCTGGAACCTGATTCTGGAGTATTTGTTCGGGACGGCAGCTAGGGCCTCGGCGCTCAGCAGCATGTTCGACTCTCTGGCCTATCACACCATCAGCCACTACATGATCACTCACCTGGGGACTCTGCGAGGCCTGGGTAAAGCACATTTATGAATGAAATGTGTTTGATTATACTTTTCATGCTTCTTCTCAAAAGGCATAAGTGGCTCATTTCAATATTGATATAAAACCATGTAATATGACGCAAATTCACTCATCACCAAAATCACTAGCAGAAAAAACCTCACGTTAAAGGCCCTGTAAGCTTTGCTATGGCCGCAGATCAAGTTAGCGATCAGCAACTTCTTTCATTTGAGCAAAAATGCCTGTTCAACGCTCTTTATGCCTCAGTCCTTGTTCTACAGCCTGACTCCTGGAGGTCAGTGATGATTCACAACATCTACGGACATTATAAACTTTTCCGAACAGTGGTCATCCTGCTCCCTGTGGACCAATGGCTGTGTCCATTCATTGCCATTCACACACCAGACTCATTCTAGGCAATATGGGTGAAGTGTCTTGCCTAAGGACACAGCAAAAGCTTGGCACTATACAGTCGCAGCCACCCCACTCTGGCACCTGTTAGAGAATCAACAGCACACACACACACACACACGCATACACACACACGCACACACACACACTGGCGTTGATAAAAGCTTCGCGTTGCCGAGGCAACCAATTAAACAAAGCGTGGACTATACTCACCATTCAGTGGTCTGCACAGCACTGAGACGACTGGTGGCGATTAGCATAGGAGCGTTGCAAAACATTACGCTTCAAAGCTGTCCAGCTATCCAGTGTCGTGAAGTTAAAGGTCTATAGGGGGAGGATTTACTCAATTTTTAGGAAAGAACCGTCCTCTTCACTTTTGGAAAAATCTCTGGTCTTATTTTAGCACTATCAACAGAATGATTGACAGTTGGAAGGACCAATAGTCCTGATGATCCACCTGGAAGTAGAAAATCCTCCTAAACCTTTAAGTCACACTTTGAATGTACCATCGATGTAACTCAGATGATCCACGATCACACAATGCCAGAACTTAATTTCAGGGCTGGAGAGTATCAGACACATAAGGACAAATATAATACCTTCTTTCCAATGTGAATTCTGTATGCCATCATTAGAGGTATGTAAATGTAAATAAAATGTAAATGTGCACTTTATTGTCCCTGTAGGGAACTTTGTCCTCTGTATTTGACCATCCCCAAGGTTTCCGTCAGGAGCAGTGGTCGCGTACAGCCCCCAGGAACCTATCTCCAGAAGTTGATACTCGGCTTGGTCAGAACCGAAGCTGGAGGATTTGACCTATTGTGCGTATTTTTTGGGGTAGGAGAAACCGGAGCACCCGGAGGAAACCTACACAGATACGGGGAGAACATGCAAACTCCTGGATTCAGAACAGGGCTGAGAGGTGAGAGTGCTATCCACTCAGCCCAAATTAGGACATATGCAAACATACAGTAAACATATGTCCTAACTGTGGTTCAGTGGCTTGCATACCACTGAATCATGCATAAAAAGTTATATCAACAGCTTATTAACCGAGCGCGAGGTCTGTACAAAGAAATATCAGACCGCGGCCTTAATGACCTTAACCGAGGTCTGTGCAAAAAGGCCAAGGTCTGATATTTCTCTGTACAGACCGAGCAAGCAAGGTTAATAAATGTTTTATTATATGACTCTCGTCTGTGTCTTTACCAATGCTTATGAGATATTTGTGAAGTATGTTCATGTCCGACTTGGTTTTGTGTGATTCGGGCTGTGGGCCGATTGTCATGGTAACGGCCCGTGGAAAGATATCAAATGTGATACGCGCTGTTCGGACCAATTGTAACGGTAACGGTCCGAGATGGGAAAATATCAGACCGCAAATCAACCAATCAGAGCGCGCGTACGATCCAAGTCATATAATAAACTCCTTCTTTTTTCCGTCTTCATTTTTCTTTCTCTCTTTCTTTGTTTCTGTCAGTCAGTCTTTCATTGATGCTGATGAAAATATAAACGGTACAGTATGGCGTATCAACACGGAAATGTACAAAACAGAACAAAGCGATACATTATATGCATCTTCAAGGTGAACAAACATACCTTGGCCTTGCACATTTGTGAAGCAGATGTCAAAAAGAGTCCAAGGCTCTCAGTAAATGGATTTCTACTGGATGTGTTTCAAACCAGAACATCTTTTAATCATGTTGTTTATTTGGGTTGTGCTTTAAGCTGATTCGGGAATTGTTGGTAAATGATGGAAACTTGCAAGAAAGTTGCAGGTTTGTTTTTCCCCATATACATAAAACATTCACCAAATCACCTCCGGTTAAGTGCAAATATAAATATATCGTATTAATATCAGTTAATCATCAGCTTCCTTTGTTTATTCTCACATTGAATACATTATGTTTGTGTGTTTTTCCAAAAAAATCTTGAGTATTTTCTCCTTGATCTTTAAGATGTTAGAAATGCCAGGACAAAGAGAAGTACAGTATATGCAGATTGTACTCCACTTGGCTCTCACTTAGAGGCTGCTGTATAAATAGATGGTTGCAACATAGTATATACGATACACACAGGGAGTTGATTGGTGACTTCAAATAGGTCAGCAGGCATGTAATGAGAATGTAAGTACTGCTGATGACCGCAGCAGGAGTGCGCTGGAACTGCTAGTGATGGATGTGAGCTGCTTGGTTGTTGTGTTGTGTTGTGGATGACCAGGGAGCCAGCCGGGGTCTAGAAAGTGTTTTGTAGAGTTACCGTCCGTTAACAAAAGAATTTTAAAAAAACAAATAAAGCATGTTGTCACGTTTATTTAAGGAGAAAAATATATATTCTCACTTTGTTGCTTCGAAACATCTAATAAACACATAAACTTTAAATTATGACACTAAGGATGAGAATAAAGGAAAGGAGGAGGGGGCGGCGTCTTGACAAGTGTTTAAATACAGTGCACACTTCAGCGCTGCATTTTTAACGATTGGGTCATAACAAAACAATAATACTATTGTAGCGTCGATCTTTTGAGCTGATCTTCTATGTTTATCCTGCAACACAACTGGGCTGTCCCTGATTGGGGTTAGGGTCCACAGCACTACACTGACATTACAGGGGCTGGATCTGAAACGCATTCACGCTTAATGCTCAGTATCAGTTTGTGCATACAGATGAGCACGCTGCTGGGACTTGCCACACTTGTGCTCTGGAAAAATCTCATCATTATCTCCATGCTCTCATTATGCACCTCACCATTCTCCTGCGAAGCCTTTGAAAAGTCCCCAGTGCTTTGTAGTTTTCCAGGAGGAATAGAGGTCAAGAGGGAAAATCAAATTAGGGACTCATTTGATTGTGCTGGAGCAGGAAAGCCTTCTCATTAAACAGCCAAGCCCCCCACTGCCAAGTCATTACGGCCATATTTCCCTGGAACATGAGCTAAATGGGCAAGAAAGGGAAAAGTTTGGGAGGATCTTCTTAACCATTTCATGTAATAAATATAGAAAGACTGTAGGAGGGGCGATAACACTGGCACACGTAAGCTTTGTTGAATCCCACAAAGCCAATTGGGAGTACATCTATATATAGTCTATCAGCAAATAAGAAGCTAAAGTATCTCGCGACAAAGCTCCAACCACCAAGCAGCGGCTTCATTCATGCCGCAACCCTCCTCCTCCCCATCACCGCCTCGTTCCAGTCCCCCCCCCCCCAAAAGGACATAAATACACTTTTTTCAGATTCCATTGCAGTGCAGTGTCATTTACCCCACTGTATTTAGCCTTTTTTATTTTATTTTATTTTATTTGTTTTTTTTTTTATTGTATTTTTTGTTAATTAATTTGTCCCCCCCTCCTACTTTGGAAACATCTGCCTTATAGTATGAGTCAGATGTGTGAGAGAATGTTTGGGCCTCTGTTCTGCCAGTCCCAAGGCAGCTGTGGCTACTGTAGCTTTCCACAACTGTTTATTGTGTGAATGCAATATTATCAAATGGGTTTTTTTCTACACTCCTGCCATTTCTGTAACTGCCCATATTCTCACCTTCACAGTCCTGTATGGCTAATGCATTCTGATGTGGTAAACATTGCAGCAGAAGACCAGCCAGCATACAGGCTCTTTCACATATGATTACAGAGAGAGCACCAGATAGCAGCGCGGGGTGTTCAGGGCCACTCAGGCATCACTGATAGAAGCTCGTCGTCAGCACACCACCCAAGATTATCACAGGAGGAAGGAAACTGAGTTCAGCTTTTTATAATAGTCAAAGGAAAATTGAGCCATAGTCAAGCTCACACTGAAGACATTTCCCTGCACTGTACCCCTTTTCCTCATTCCAGCTCAGGCCCGATTCTTGCCGGTGTCTTGGTCACCTGCCAAGCTAGCCTATCACAACTCAGCACATCTTTTCTCCATGAATCAGCTACAGCAGGCATGTCCAAGCTATACGCCTACCAGGAAAATTGTGGGCAATTTTGCTTTTTAGTGCATTATTAAACAACAACGATTTGGTGGCTCTATAACTTGTTCACTTAAACAAAAGTACATTGATATACATGTTTTATTTTCCTATTTGGTCCTCCACTTAGTCAGTGTTTAAGTGTGGTGCTGTATTTTTTTACCATAGATAATATATTACGTTTGTGCCTACAGAAAGAGTCTTGTAAAAGTGAATTGTTGTGAACAATAAGACCATAACATGCTGTCTTCATCTTATTAGAAAACTCTCTTTTGTAGACTTGGAAGACACATCCCTTGATTCACTATTATAAGCTTTGGCTCGAGAGCTGATTGGCTGAGTGAAGGTGGTCCCCAGTTTTTCACATTTCTGTCTGAAAAAGCAGATTTAAAGATGTGACAAAGGCCAAAAATACAAGCATGTGAACAGTAGTGATAGAATCTGTTTTGAGAGTCAGCAATTGTTAGATGAATAGCCCCATTGGTTGCTGTTTTAAAATGAGGTACCCCAACTTTGATGTGAGATGTTTGGAGTGACAGTCAATTCTGTGTATTTAGTTTGAATGAACAAACAAGTCATCATCCATCGTCACAACTGCAGAAGCACCCCACATGCTAGCGCCGTCTCCGGGTCATCACTTTACTATAACTATAATTACTATATTGACCAATCGTTTAATAACTGATGGAACTGATATATATTTTGAGGCTCAATATTGTCTTCCATAACGGAGAGATATTGGAAATTTTCTTTGTTAAACCAGTCCATTTTAGTTGTTGAGGGTTCCAGGGTGTGGGTGTGTGTGTTTATGCCTGTAAATGTGTGTTGTCTGTGTATCTTTTGTATTGATGGGAATGTCTTGTTAGATCACTGTTGTAAATGTATGTTTTAGGGCTGTCTATTGTATCCATTCTGTATATTGTGTTGCACTGCAGGGAAAAGCTCAACCAGGGACAGGAGTTGAAGAACAGCATTAGCTACACACTCTGTATGTGTATTATTAGTTGCTTCTTTCATGCTGTAACTATGGAAGACTGCATTGTCCCTGTCAAATAAAAAAAAGGAAAAATGACTTAACTCTTGCTTCTTTTCTCAGCGCATACATTTTTACGACATGGATAAATCAAAAGGGGAATGCAAGGAATGCTCAATTGTATTTTTGTGCATCGCTGACATAGAGTAGTGTCAATATTATCGTTTATCGCATTTAAAAGTTATATATCGTCCATCAGAAGTATGTTGTGAGAGGCAGAGTCATCACCTCCAGCAGCGGCCCCATCTTTCAGGTCGTGCATCTTCCCCAAACACTGTCCCTGTGATCATAGCTCCAGATAATCTTTCATCCTTTCAGTACATCATCTTGATTTAAAGCCTTCTCTCTGTTTTAGGCTGCCCAGGTTGATAAAATATTCTGGCTTTGCACCAGGCTGAGTAAAGCCCATGAATAAAGTAAACTTGTCAAGGCCACTATGAAAATTAATTTGCGCAATGGATTTTATTTACTTTATTTTCATGTTCATAGTCCCCGCATGAACCACCTGTCAAAATGTTAAATCTAATTCACTGGTTGTGCCAACACTGAACAAAAAGTAGTCCGACCTTTGTTGTTTGTTGAAGAACTTTGATGTGCCTTTTCCTAACTTAACTATTTTACAGTTTTACAGCAACCTGCTCCGGACTTCAGGTGTAAATTAGCACTGCTGCTACAACCTGGTACAATGCATCTCTGCTCTTGGCTAATGTTTAGAGTACTCTGTCACTGTAAAAATAAAAAATAAATACCAAATCATACCATACTAAAAGCCTGAATGTGTGAATATTCATTGCCATTTTAGTGACACGTCCCATTTAATACACCAGAAACATAATGTACCATAAATTTATATTTTTGTATATTTTTATGTATTTTAGCAACGGCAGATAACTGTGAATGTCTGAGATTTTCAGCACTGATAAGAAGAGACTTTTGGCTTTTACCCTGCAGCACTATAGAGGCTGTTGAATTAGACGGCCGCTGTCTTGGTCTAAATGTCACATTAACATTTTCACTCTCTTTGCCATAACTGTTATGATTGAAACACTTCCTCTTGCAGTACTCCTTGTTCACGTGGTCCATCTGATTATTTTCAGAAAACTTTAAAGCCGTAGATCTGTTGGCGTGCGCACTCATAAAGCTGATTTACCGTGTTAGTTTGATACAGTCACAGTTCGTTCCAAGTGTTATCAATGACCTTTTCTGAATCAAACCCTTCACATGCATCTGACCTTTATCTGGGCTCCACGCACACTGTGACCAAGGACCAGAGCACCAACAAAAGCAGAACACCTGATTAAAACACGTCAAAGGATGGTTGTAAATTGGCTAAATTTACAATTGCTGTCATTGTCTATGTGAAGTTCAACATTCCTCATAAATTCAACATTATCTGTATGTAGACTATCATTAAACAAATTCTATCAGACATCTCATGTAGATGTTTCTGTTCCCAGAGCTTTTCTCTCACAGATGTGTCTGACAGTCAGCCTCGCTCAGTGGGGATTGTGTCGTTCATAAGAATATCGTTTGGACAATCCTCATTTTCCTCAAACGGAACCCGGAGGTGGAACTGGTCTAAAACTGCAGACAGAGTAAAACATCTTCACCAGAAGTCTGAAACTGGTTTACATTAGAGCAAACTGGTAGACATGATGAATCAAATTATCTGAATGTTGTGTGCGGGTCTTTGCGTAACCTGTGCATGCAAATACACTTCTGAAACTGAACTATGGAGCCTCACGACGTGTCCGTGTCTCCTCCTGAAACACAACTAAACTCGCCAAAATTAAAGCTGGGTACATACATTTCCCCTTTCATTAACAGCTCATGTTGGTTGTGCCCAAAAGTAAAAGGTTGTGAGCAAATCAAACAGATTCAAGTACATTTGGTACTAATGCCAATGTGTCATTACATTTGATAATCTCATTTACCTTCAATTGGAGTGGATTTGAAATAGACCACCATTACTATGGGATTAATCAACTATAAAACTGTAATCGTTTGACGGCCCTACTAAAGAATAAATAAACATACAGGTTTCTCATTGGACGACCAACTTTGACTTATTTTGGGTTTACACCAATGTTACACCAAGATGGCGGCATATTCAAATGAATGGCTTGTGCTCAGTGGCGCATTGTGCCGGCATGGGCGCTGAAAGATTAGCGGAACTCGCCTGGAACTCGCTAAGATCCATGGGAACTCGTCTGTATTTGGGCATCGTCTGGTCCTCCCTGTTCTGCGCAGTGGATTAACTCCAATGATGCGTTTCGCCAAATACGCGTGTGTGGCTCTCACGTACGTGCACAGAGGGGCTCGGCTGCGCTCTGACAAATCAGAGCTGCTCATCAGAGCGGGAGTTAGAGCGAGAGACAGACGGGCGGAGTTTGTGGCACTAAAGTGTGGATTTAAAGAAAAAAAAGTTCAGGATGACAAGGGACACAAAAATCCCCACAAAATCCGATCTTCATGAAAGCTGTAGGTTCTCTGTCAGCTGAGGTCCAGCTGTTTTCGTTTACATTGAGTCCTATGGGGAAAATTTCTGGGTAGCCCACGTGAATTTAGTCTGGTTTAGTCTGCAGTACCACGAGAATCCGGGTTCTTCAGCTCCAAGCTAGTATTACCCTATTCAGTTATTATAATAGATCCATGGTTTACAACTTTTTTGTTTTATAATCAGGATTTTCAAATGACTTTCGCAGCAGTTGCATGTGCAGCTTCACTATCCGTCCACATCAAGGAAAAGCTTTTTCACTTTTACCATCAGGAGGTCATGGCAGTTTTTGCAGATTTTGCCTTTTAAAAGCTTTGGTCTTGATATTCCCAGCAGGATGACAAACCATTTCAGTTTTATTGTCATTTCTATTTCCTTTTTCTCACTTCCATTTTCTTCTCTCCACATTTTGAAACATTTTAGATTTACATATTTCATCAATAAATGAAATATGTAAATGTTTCAACTAGCCTGAAGATTATCATCATGCATGTATTTCCAGAATAATCCTGTTAATTACATGAGTTCAAACAGGGCAGTTTCTAACAGAGAAATACATCATTATGA
>OZ035828.1:40430850-40498650 GCA_964034765.1 Knipowitschia caucasica | reverse complement strand
AGTACATGGTATAACTATATAATTACTGGTATTATCACTAGTACTTATGGGTAAGTCCTTTGTCTTATTATGGGCCAGTCCCTATGGTAAGTACCTGGTACTTGCTGTATAATTACTGGTGTTATCACTGGTACTTATGGTGAAGTCTTTGACATATTACCAAGTCATTTGTATGTGGCCAAGTCCTTTGTCTGTGGCTAGTACCAGGTACTACCTGGTACTTACTGTGCTGCCAAGTACCTGGTACTTGCTGCCAAGTACCTGGTACTTGCTGCCAAGTACCTGGTACTTGCTGCCAAGTACCTGGTACTTGCTGCCAAGTCTTACTGGTGTGTTTAATGTGTAATTCTTGTTACTTGGGTTGGGTACCTAGTTCTTGCAGTGTTTCCCTTGTCCTTGAAACTTGTTTTGAAATATGCATTAAATGTATTTATACTGTCCTTTCTGTGCTACTTATTCCATATTAATAAAGACGTTTGTTTTACATAATGTTGTTTTATGTTTTATAGTCAAACAATCCTACAAATGACCTCTGTATGTATGTATGTATGTAGAAGTACCACATTTACTACATAGGAATAATGCTGTAGTATCCTTGAATTACTAAGTTACAGCTGTATCTAGAATTATCACAATAAGTACCTAGAAGTACCACTATAAGTACCACTGTAAGTACCTCTGTAAGTACCACAATAAGTACCACTGTAAGTACCTCTGTAAGTACCACAATAAGTACCACTGTAAGTACCTCTGTAAGTACCACAATAAGTACCTAGAAGTACCACTGTAAGTACCACTGTAAGTACCTCTGTAAGTACCTCTGTAAGTACCACAATAAGTACCACTGTAAGTACCTCTGTAAGTACCACAATAAGTACCTAGAAGTACCACTGTAAGTACCTCTGTAAGTACCACAATAAGTACCTAGAAGTACCACTGTAAGTACCATGGACTTACCGGCCCGTAATGTAAAGTGTTACCAAGAAAACATAATAGAGAACTGGCGTTTGTTTGTCTCTGTGATCTAAAAAAATGAACTGTGGAAAGTACAATGTAGCATTGACTCTCCAGTGTTGCCAAACAAAAACGTATGATTGTCAGTTTGCATGCAGTGAACACATACATATATATAAGTGTTTACATCTCATTATTTGTGTAACTTTCAGGCGAAATTGAGTTTTTAAAACAACATAGGCATTTAAATGAGCCTTGTGTAAAAATCTGGCCAAAAGTTTTGTCAACAACAAATCTATAACCAACACCTTTTTCACAAAGGCCTAGATAGAAATCCTTAATTTATTCGTTTTTTTGTCGTTCATAATTTGAGAATCGTAACAATACCTTTTTAGTTCTGCGGCCACCAGTAAGATTACCGCGATGCGGTGAGTTCTGGCAACCCGGATTACAGACGGTAAAACGGTGGAGGGCGAGACATTAAAATTAAAACAATAACAATTGTTTGAACGATTGTTTAAACATTGTTTAAATTATATTGGCATTGAAAGTCCCCAAAACGACTAAAATAACATTATAATAATAGCTGATAATAATGAGTAGGTAATGAGTAGAGATTTTTTAAATTCGTTTCAAACAAGCACAAGATACAAACAATTAAACCTGTGCATGGGTTGAAAAGGGATTGGTCAAAGCAAAAATATCCTCTCCCATCCATTCAGACACATACTACAGTAAAATACAAACAATGGCAATAGACAGACAAGACTCAAAACACCCTCTTTCTTCTCTCTAGCTCTGGGCTGGTTCAAAACCAAACCAAGCAACCATTGGAAAGATAAAGTGTGTAAAATGGAAGTTTGTGTCTAAAAAAGTTCACGTTCTGTTGGGTGCGTGTCTAATAAATCATGTCTGACTGTGCGGCATTTAGCAAATGAATGACATCTATTTCAAATATGTTTTAAAAACTTTCCGGATCTTTACAGATCTAACCATCAAAAGTGCCTTTGTAATGCCACACTGTGGAACATTCTGGACCATAAAGTAATAAGTAATAAGTAAAGTAATAACAATCCCAAAAAAATTAATCCCTTGAAAATAAATGTGCTTAAGAAAAAAAATCTGTCAGTAGAACAAGAAAATATGACTTAACAAGATTTCTGATAATAGGAAAATAATATCCTGAAATGACTTGATGCTTGTTTAAGAATTTTTTAGATTTATTGTTCTTAAAATATAGCAATACACACTCAAAACAAGCTTTAAAACTCACTGCTCGGACTTTTTTTCTTTAAAAATACTATGAAATATCTTAAATCTAGATATTCAAGCAACAAAAACTTGCCATTAAAAAATATAAAAATTAATAAATCCTAACTTGTAACTTTTTTCAGTGTATTATCATAACCTTCTTCTGTGTCTGTGCTGGCCTCACTGCAGAGTGTTTTAACAGATGGAGCCGGGGCATGTCTTTGCGATAACTGAGATAAATGAGACACAGTGAGGGAAAAGCCACACACACTCTCCCATCGGCGTGCACACACTCACCTCTGAGCCACACACACTCTCCCATCGGCGTGCACACACTCACCTCTGAGCCACACACACTCTCCCATCGGCGTGCACACACTCACCTCTGAGCCACACACACTCTCCCATCGGCGTGCACACACTCACCTCTGAGCCACACACACTCTCCCATCGGCGTGCACACACTCACCTCTGAGCCACACACACTCTCCCATCGGCGTGCACACACTCACCTCTCGGCCACACATGTGCAGGGCAGGCGGGGGAGCTGCTGTGTGGATACTTGGACTGCTAAATCAGGCTGTTGCATTTTTCATCGTAAATTATACTAGCTGATTTTTTTGAATAGCAGTTATAGTGTTGATGGTCGTGGTCATAATGATGGTAATAATCCCTAATTACAATAATCCCTAATTACACACACACACACACACACACACACACTAGTATACTGATTATACTGTTTGAATCCTGTTCTGCTTTATGCCTTTGATTCTGCCCGTTTTGTGTCTTGTGTTATGTCTTCTGAAAAAAAGAAAAAAATAAATATACTGGATTTATTCTCTCTTTGATAGTTAAGTGAAAAAAATGGTTGCTGTGGGGTTAAAAGAGAATTTCACTTTGAGCCTGGGACATATTTTGCCAGTACTGTAAAGCTAGCATCAGTAAGCATAACCATAGAGCACAGTTTTTCTCACGATCCCATGTTTCATTTGTTAAGAAGAGAGATAGTTGGCCTTTGGCTGTTCATTTTAAATCTATGCAGGACCTACCACCATGCACGGCTAGTTCCTCCCTGGGGCCCCCATGAACCCATTTATCCGAAATAAACATTATACCTAAACATTATTTGTTTTCATAACGTATGACGATAAAGAAACACCATGAATAAAAGTAAAATGAAATCATCCCCATGAATCTAAAGCAAGGACAAAGCGTGGACTGTGCGGAGGCGGGGTCTGGAAAATGAACAATGAATCGTTCTTAAAAACAGAAACGGAAAAACAGAAATGAATAAATACGTGGCTTCAGTACTGAAACTAACAGCTCGCCATTAGCGAGCCCGGCCATGTGGCTCTTCCCCCTTTTTGCGGGTGTTCATCTACACATCACAGGTGACTGGTAAGAACCATGGATCTATAATAATATAGGGTATTACTAGCTTATAGCTGTCCCCTGTCGGGCACAGGGGGCGCCCGAGGTACTGCAGACTAAATTTACGCGGGCTACGCGGAAAAAAGTCCCATAGAACTCAATGTAAACTAAAACAGCTCGACCTCAGCTGACAGAGAACCTGACAGAGAACCTACAGCTTTCATAAAGGTCGGATTTTGTGGGGATTTTAGTGTCCCTTGTCATCCTGAATTTTTTTTCTTCTTAAATCCTTCGGTTTTCTTTAAATTTACACTTTACTACCAAGTCAAAGCGCGGCCGAGCCCCTCTGTGCACGTGCATGAAAGCCACACACACGTATTTGGCGCAACGCTTCATGGGAGCTCGTCCACTGCGCAGAACCGGGAGGACCAGACAATGCTCAAATATAGGCGAGTTAATCTCCTAATCTGTTTATCTCCCGGTCTCCGTGAAGTCCCATACGCTGCTGAGCACAAGCCATTCATTTGAATAGGGCGCCATCTTGGATCGCCGTGGCTTGATAAGAACTCACAATATTACAATTTGCCTTTGGCCTCAACACTGCTAAATCTACCCCAAAAACTACGTATTCGTATGACTTCCAACCAACCTAAAACTATTTTTACTTAAAGCACCTTTACCCACCCAACAGGGGCCTGTGGGATACTTTATAGTTATAGTTACTATTTACATACGTTAGTAATACATACAAGTTTACATTTTAATGCATGAATGAAGGCCTACAAGTCCCTGACGGTTGATTTAAAACAATACAGTCTGATTTTGAATAAGAGAGAGTTATGCTTTGATGGAAATATAAACGGTCAGATTGTATAGGAGGCAAGTTTCTGGGTTTAACTCTGTCTAATGACCTGAAATGGGACAAAAACACTCACCAGCTCGTCAGCGTCTATACTTTCTGCGGAAACGTAGAGAATTTACCACAAACTCTAAGTTTCTGCTTCACTTTCATCGCTGCATCATTGAAAGTTTGTTGGGTCTGTGACTGTGTGGTTTAGTGACATCACAGTTAAAGGAAGGAGAGCTCTGAACAAGGTGCTCCGCTCTGAAAGAGGACTGTGGGCTGTGAGACCAGAGAGAGACCAGAGAGAGACTAGAGAGAGACCAGGGCGAGACCAGAGAGAGACCAGAGAGAGACCAGAGAGAGAGACCAGAGAGAGAACAGGGCGAGACCAGAGAGACCAGAGAGATACCAGAGAGAGACCAGACAGAGACCACGAGAGAGACCAGACAGAGACCACGAGAGAGACCAGAGAGAGATCAGAGAGAGACCAGAGAGAGACCAGCGAGAGAGACCGGAGAGAGACCAGGGCGAGACCAGAGAGAGAGACCAGAGAGACCAGATAGAAACCAGGGAGACACAAGAGAGAGACAAGAGAGAGACCAGACAGAGACCAGAGAGAGACCAGAGAGATGTGAGCTGCCTGTTCTTGAGGTTATTTATGAATCCAGACTATTAAACCAAGCTCATAGAATAATCAATGACTGGAAAAGCCAGTGTTCCAGCTTATTCCCTCTGGCAGAATATATTGTTCGTTCACAAACCGCCATCAGTTCAAACAGACCAGTTTGTTTTATTGATGTATTTGTCTTGCGCACACTGGGGACTTTTGCAGATGTATTACAACGTGGTTTTACAGTAAATGGAAAATAAAATGAATCTGAAACCGGCTTAAACACGGATCACTCATCCACCTGCGGGTTCATGTGGTCAGAGGTCAGAGTCTCAGTTATTATAATAGATCCATGGTCTCAGAGTGTGCACCTGAACAATCCTGCCCTCTGCTGGTTAAAAATATATTCTGCAAAGTGAAGAAGATGACATAGTCTGCCTGGGATCGCGTCTTTAATTCAGACAGAAGACATGTTTTATTGTCGATGGTAGAGACAGCACGAACAACACGAACAACAGAATGCAAGTGTATTATACAGAGCGGAGGCATGGAGACCTCCAATCAGCAGCTGCCACAGTGCCAGCAGAGATAGTCAAAACAAGTAGTGGAAAAGTACAGGCTTCTGCACATGTAAGAATTAATAGTTACCTAATGTAACTTAAGTTCTACGAATAGGTGCGTAGTCCCTTAGGACTTCGCTAGTGGGATATCACTCGTGACCCCCAGGTCACACACCAGAGAGATCAAAATAATTTGCTCCAATCACCAGCCACCCTCCTCTATAAATGCCCCTGCACAAGGCCGCACCCCCTCTTGAACTCTGCCAAGCCGGGCTGGCCTGATGGGCTCGTAGCTAAGGGACTACGCACCTATTCGTAGAACTTAAGTTACATTAGGTAACTATTAATTCTACGTCATGGTGCTACGTCCCTTAGGACTTCGCTAGTGGGACACAACGCGGAGGCCGTAGGAACATGTACTCCCAGCAGGCCAGCGAAGGGTGATTGGAGCTCCGCCCGAGCAAGACCCTCACACAGTGAGAGGACTCAGGGCAGAAGAAACAAATGCGTGTTACAGGGCCACTCCTACCAAGGATACCCCCACGTAACACAGACCGTAGGTCACCCGTAGTCACAGGACGCCTCTCCCAAGAGCTCCTGACATGGACTACCTGACCGACCAAACACACATATATGTACCGCACCTGTAGGATGCCTCTCCCAAGAGCTCCTGAACCAGGGCGGAAAGTCAACCGAAGGCCCCCTCAGAGGAGGGACCTAAACGGTCTAACTCAGTCCGCTGCACTCAGCACGGAATGGGCCACCGACCGGTCCGACACATCCAAAAGCAGACGCCAACGCCAGCAAGAGGGCCGTCTTAAAGGCGACACACTCGGGACTCGCCTCCGCCGCCGGTTCAAAAGGCGGACCCGACAGCCCCCTAAGGACCACCCTGAGGTCCCAAACCGGGGGCGTTCTCTGGAGCGGGGGCCTCCTCCTGCGCGCCCCCCACAGAAAACGCTTAACCAACGGATGAGAGCGGGCTGTGAACCCCCCGAATCCGTCGTGACCCGAAGTAATGGCTGCCGCGAACACCGCCAAGGTGGCGACAGCCCTCCCCTTGTCAAAAAGCTCCTGTAGGAATCCCAGGACCCCCTCCAGCGGGCAACGCCTGGGATCCCAGGAACGGGAACCGCACCAGACACTGAAGAGCCTCCACCTCGTGGCGTAGGCCCTCACAGTGGACGGCGCCCTCGCCCCCTGAATGGTCTCCACCACCGCAGGGGGAAGACCCAGGTCTACGAGGTTCCGCCTCTCAGCCTCCAAACCCAGAGCCTGCGGCCGATTATCGGGCGTGAAAACAGGGCTCCTCCCCCCTGGACTAGAGCCCCCGGCTCGTCCGGGAGGGCCCAGGGCTCCATCACCGCCATGCCCCTCAGGAAGGGGAACCACCGGGCATGCGGACTGTCCGGAGCCACCAGGATCACCAACCTCCTTTCCTGTTCGATCCTCCGCAGCAGGAGACGCACTGGTGGGAAAGCGTACAGCAGGCCCTCTGGCTAGGGGTAATGAGCCAGAGCGTCCACGCCTAAGGACGGCTCGTCCGCGGCCCTTAAGGCGAACCAGGACGGGCACTGTGCGTTTTCTGCACTGGCGAAAAGGTCGACCACTGGACGGCCGAACCTCCGCCAGATTTCCGCAGCTACCCGTGGGGCCAGGCCCCACTCGTCCTGGAGTGGGCCCCCCCTGGACATCCTGTCGGCCCCCACGTTCCGGACCCCCGGGACGTGGCGCGCCCTGAGAGACAGGAGGTGAAGCGCCGCACACAGCAGCGTCACCGTCGCCATGCGATGGAGAGCGGGGGACCTGGTGCCCCCCTGCCTGTTCAGATAGGAGACCACTGTGGTGTTGTCTGAGCGCACCATCACGTGTCTCCCCTGCAGCTGAGGAGCAAAGTGCAGCAGTACCCTGTGCACTGCCTCCATCTCCAGCAAGTTGATGTGACGGGCTGAGTCCGACCAGCAGCCTCCTACAGAGCTCTGGCCGAGGACCCCGCCCCATCCTTCGAGCAACGCGTCCGTGAACACCTCCACGTGAGACACGGCGCAGAGTCACTCTGTCCCGCAATAGACCCGGAGTGAGCCAGAACCTGATGTCCGATGCTGCCACTTGGGGAACCCAGATCAGCCTCCCCCCGTCCCGGGAGGGGTGAAGCCTGAGGCATGAGAACCACCTCTGAAAATTCCTCATGTGGAGAAGGCCTAGCCGCACCACAGCATGAGCCGCCGCCATCATTCCCAGCAGGGACCTGAGGCGCCGAGCGGGGACTCTGGGGCCCGCCAGAACCTCCCTGGCCAGACGGGTAGTGTTCATCCGTCTGTCCACGGACAATGCAGCACGGAATGTCACAGAGTCTAGCTGCAGACTGAGATAAATCATGCGCTGAGCTGGCTGCAGCTTGCTTTTCTCCCTGTTTACCACAAAGCCCAGACGCTGTATGTGGGACAGGACCCAGTGCGTGTGGCTCACGGCCACTTCCCTGGATGAGGCCAGAATTAACCAGTCGTCTATGTAGGTTAAAAATTTTACCCCTGCGCGTCTGAGCGGCTCCAGTGCTGCCTCCGCGCATTTGGAAAAAGTCCGAGGCGCGAGTGCGTAGCCGAAGGGGAGACGGCAGTATTCGTAATTCCTCTCTCCCACTGCGAAGCGCAGAACCTCCTGTGTTCCGGCACTGTCGGCACGTGGAAGTAAGCGTCTGTCAGGTCTATGGAGGACATCCAATCTCCCTGCCTGACACACTCGAGGAGCTGCTTTGTGGACAGCATCCGAAACTGCCGTTTGGAAATGCACTCGTTCAACACGCGCAGATCCAAAATGGGACGCACCCCGCCTGACTTCTTTGGCACTAAGAAGTAAGGGGAGTACAGCCCCCTGGTGGCGTCCTGCGGGTCTACCTCCACTGCCGCGCCTCGACTCAGCAGAGAGGAGACCTCCGCTTGCAGTGCCTCTAATGATCCCCGTACCTGAGAGCGTGCTGCCCGTACGCCTCGGAATGGTGGTGGCTTTCGGGAGAATTGCAGTGCGTAACCCCTGCGCAATGTTTTCTCCAGCCATAGATCTGTCAGCAAACCTTGCTCCCTCCAGATGCTGTAGAAGTCTGTGAGGGGTGGAACGGGAGCTGGAACACGAGACGTCACGGCCCCGCCCTCTCCTGGTGTTCCTAGCAGGGAGGGGGGGGTGGACGAAAGGGCCGGAGGGCCCCCTGCGTCACACCGTGAGCGCCGGGGGCGGTCACGTGTCCTGCAGGCCCGACGTCATAAGTACGGGACTGCTCATCACACGTGACTCGGCTGCTGTGCCCCCCCCCCTGGCTCTTGCCTCATGGAGGGGGGGGCGAGCCCCTGGAGTGGGAAACCCCGTGTTAGCCTTGTAGCTCAGAGATGCTAACACGTGTTCGGCCGAAGCACACACACCACTACTCACCAGATCCCTCCGCCTGACCTCTCTCTGGGAGGGCATAGCATGAACCAGAGAACCGGAGCTCGTAGCTCGCGTGGCGCACTGCACACCCTGCTCTGGGGGCTGCAGGCCTAGCGAAGCAACGTTATGTGCTCGAGAAGTAACACAATCAGAATTCACAAGATTATTTGACATGTTACATACCCCCAAATGAGACTCAGACAGCGAGTAATGATGAAATGCCGGTCGGCCTTTATTGAAAGAATTCTTCCCACCCCGACCTCCTCTGCCATAGGGAGGTCGGCGGTGGGTGTGTTGGTCCCGCGAGCCTCCCGTGGGTCTGGACCCGGGGGCCTCGTCGAGGGGGGACGATAGGCCACAGAGCGTGGATATGGGTCAGGGCGCCTCCCGGGCGAACGCTCCCTGCCTCTGTCCCGGCTCCGTGCTGGTGGGCGGGCCTCGCGCCTCGGCACTAGGTGCTGGGCTAGGCTAGCCGAGTCCTTGGCTGCGGTCTCCAGTCTAGCCACCAGGGTTTGCATGTCCGGACCGAAGAGGGACGTCTGGGAAACAGGCAGGTCCAACAGCTGCCTCTTCTCTGCCTCCCTGATGTTAGCAAGCCCAAGCCAAAGGTGCCTAGCCCCGACTTGAGCTGCTGCCATGGAGCAGCCGCCATCGACAGCTAGCGCCTGGCACATGCGCAGGATCGCCGCTGAAGTGGTCCTCGCCTGTGATAAGGTGTCTCCACTGAGCGCCTGGCCAGAAGAGAGCGACCTATCCAGGGCCCCCGTGATGAAGGCCATGTTATTTGCCACAGCGACGACCTGTGCCGCATTGGCGTAACATCTATCCAGCATAGCCAAAGACGTCCTGTCCCGCTCGGAGGGAAGGAGAGGTCTGGTGCCGGGCCACACGGATGCGGCGGGGTGCAGGGCCATGCGGACCGAATCCTCGATGTCCGGGACCCCGCCGGTCCAGGACCAGTCCTGCACGCTGCAGTACATGCCGTAGCCCAAAGCGGGCCTCTTGGCCGCTAGGGGCTTTGGCCACTCACGTGTCGCGTAATGGACGATCGGGTCCATCCGCGGGCACAACGTGGGCTGTGTCCTCCTCCTCCCTCGAGGGGTGGCGTAACCAGAGGTGAAGTCCTCCACCCTCTGGGTCGGCTGCGGTGGCAGGGGGGCATCCATGATGGCCGCCGCAGAGGAGTAGAGCCCAGGCATGTGGTCCAGTGGGAAGCGGTCCGGCTCCGGGTTCGACACCACCTCGTCCAGCGTGAGGAGGGAGCCGACCTCCGAAACCTCTCCGTCCTCACAGTCACCCCACTCAGCGGGCACGGGTGGAAGGTCGAGTGGGGCCCAGTCAGTCTCAGACTCCTCGTCCTGAGAGGAGTCCGGACGGGGCGCTGCAGCGGCGAGGTACGCACGCCTGCGTTCACTCTCCTCCCTGGGGAGAGCGAGACACGAGGTGCAGGTGGCGCTCAACGCCGCATGGCCCGGGCCCAGGCACATGAAGCAGCTGGAGTGCTGGTCCGTGCGCTGGAGCCTGACTCAACACGTCGAGCAACGACGACGTCCGACACCGGAGGGCGAAGGGGAACTCGGACGAGCATCAGAAGACATCTTTTCTCTGGAAGTAAGTACTGGTAGATCTCAATCGGCGCCAGAGTGAAAAAGGGGGTGCGGCCATGTGCAGGGGCATTTATAGAGGAGGGTGGCTGGTGATTGGAGCAAATTATTTTGATCTCTCTGGCGTGTGACCTGGGGGTCACGAGTGATATCCCACTAGCAAAGTCCTAAATCAAATCAAATCAAATCAAATCAAATTTTATTTATGAAGCGCTTTTCATACAAAAGATGCAACACAAAGCGCTTTACAGTTTGGTTAAAAACAATCCCGCCGGCCCATGTCCCCTCCCCCCGACCACCCAACAGACCCATCCCAAACCACAGACAAACACACACACGCTCCCATGCACACTCTCTGACACACACACACACACACACACACACAGTAAAACAGTAAAACAATGATGAGAGACTTGGCAGGGTTCGGATGCAACCAGTTGAAAAAGCGTCATCCTAGGAGCCGTCTGCACCAGGAGCAGAGAGCCGCCTGTAGCCACAGGGGACGACACAGGATCTAGAGGAGACCCGAAACCGAGGCCCCAGGCCCCCACCAGGTCCAAGAGTCCGACCCCCACAGCCACACCGACCACTGCTCCCAGTGCAGAGGGCTCCTCCAGAGGAAACACTGGGTACACTAAAAACAATACAATAACAATAAAATGTAAAACACAAAAATGTGAAACTAAAATGAAACTAAAATGAACTAACACACAATACATGAATAAAAGCAATAGCAATACAATAAATAATAGAGGATAAATAGAATATATAAAATGAAATAGTAAAAACTAATCAAAAGCTAATCTAAAAAGGTGCGTCTTGAGCCTGCTTTTAAAAATATGAACGTTCTCTGCGGCCCTGAGCTCCTCCGGCAGACTGTTCCAGAGACGGGGGCCGTAGTGCTGGAAAGATGCCTCACCGTGAGTGTGTGTCCTGACTTTGGGGATGGTTAGAAGTCTGCTGCCGGAGGAACGCAGGGGCCGGGAAGGTTCATAGGATAAAAGCAAATCTGAAAGATAAGAAGGCCCAAGACCATTAAGACATTTAAAAACCATTAAAAGAACCTTAAAATCAATCCTGAAACACACGGGGAGCCAATGCAGCGATTTTAAAACCGGTGTAATGTGGTCCCGCCCCCTGGTCTTAGTCAGGACACGTGCGGCCGAGTTTTGGAGTAATTGTAAACCTGAAATGTTCTTTTTGGGAAGACCAGAGAGCAGGGCATTACAGTAGTCAATGCGACTGGTTATAAAAGCATGCATCAGCGTCTCCGTGTTGCCCCGAGAGAGAATGGGGCGGACTCTGGCGATGTTCTTTAGATGATAAAAACCTATTTTTGTGATGTTCTTGATGTGAGGAATAAAAGTCAGCTCAGAGTCAAAGATTACGCCCAGGTTTCTCACTTGTGATGATGGATTAAAAGAGTGTGATTGGAGTTTTGATAAAAGTTTCTCTCTCTGGGCCTCAGGACCGATGACTAAAACCTCAGTTTTGTCCTGGTTGAGCTGGAGAAAGTTTTCTGCCATCCAGGATTTCAGGTCTAAAATGCAGTTAAAAAGAGCATCCATTGGCCTGGTGTCGTCAGGAGACACGGAGATGTACAGCTGAGTATCATCTGCATAACTGTGGAAGTTAATTCCATGTCTCCTGACGACACCGCCAAGAGGGAGCATGTACAGGTTAAAAAGGACTGGACCTAAAATGGAACCCTGGGGCACACCACATGTGATTTTATGGACCTGAGAGGAGCAGGTATCCAAACTTACCATGAAGGATCTGTCTGTTAAATAAGAAGTGAACCATTTGTGGACAGCACCAGAGAGGCCGAGGTGTTTCAGGCGGGATAAAAGAATGGTGTGGTCTACTGTATCAAAGGCAGCGCTTAGATCCAGTAGAACCAACACGGTCACCTTTTTAGAATCATAACTTAGTCTAAAATCATTTAAAATCTTTAAAAGAGCAGTCTCTGTGCTGTGGTTCACCCTAAAACCTGATTGAAATTTCTCTAAAATTTGTTGCTGATCTAAGAAGGCATTGAGCTGGGTAAAAACAAGTTTTTCTAAAATTTTGCTTAAAAATGGCAGGTTGGATACCGGTCTGTAGTTGTTAAAATCATTAAAATCTAAATTGCTCTTCTTCAGAAGGGGTCTCACCACAGCCGCTTTGAAGGCTGCAGGAAAGACCCCAGTCTGCAGAGAGCAATTCATCAGGTTTAAAAGCTTCTCTCTAAAAGATTCATAAAATGACTTAAAAAATGGAGTGGGGACTGGATCTAAAAGACATGTGGTGGGCCTCACTGAGGAGAAAACTTTATCAAGCATCTCAGCATCAACCAGGACAAAACTGTCCAGTGTTTCCTCTGGTGAAGACAAACAATCAGATGTGTTAAAAACAGTTGTGCGGTTGGATAAAATGTTACATCTGATTGTGTTTATCTTCCCCGTGAAGTGGGCTGCAAAATCCTCACAGAGGGAGTCTGTGGGGGTTAAAAGAGACATGCTAAAATCAGGGTTTAAAATGGTGTCGATGGTTGAAAAGAGGACCTTTGGATTATTTTTATTTTGGGTGATTAGCTTTGCAAAGTATTTGTTCTTATGATTTCTAATTGTGTTATTGTATGCTTTTTGATTGCTTTTATATAGTTTGTAGTTGATTGTTATTTTATCTTTCCTCCACCTTCGTTCTGCCACCCTGCACTCTCGTTTCATTTTCCGTACTTCCTCATTTCTCCATGGGGGTACAGATTTTGTTTTTATGATTTTTGTTTTTAAAGGAGCGACTTGATCCAATGCGGAACTAAGTCTACTGTTAAAATCATTTGCTATAAAATCACAGGGGGCAGGTAAAACCAAGTGGGGAGTGTTGTTTAGGATGTCGATAAAATTTGCAGCCACTTCAGTGGTTAGATGTCGCTTCCTCACGGTTCTCACAGAGGTCTCACGCTGAATAAAACCAGTGATGTTAAAAAACACACAGTAGTGGTCAGAGACAGCCAAGTCGACAACAGAGGACACATCCGCAGTCAGGCCATAGGTAATGACCAGGTCGAGGGTGCGTCCCCTGTTGTGTGTTGGCTGTCTGACGTGTTGGGTAAAATCCATGTAATTAAGAACATCTAAGAAATCTAGGGTAAAATTGTCAGAGGGATTGTCAATGTGTATGTTAAAATCACCGGTTAAAATTATCATGTTGTAAGAATTGTGTAACTGTGATAAAAACGCTGAGAATTCATGAATAAAAAGGCTGCACTTTTTAGGTGGCCTATAAATAATTACTGTTAAAATTTTGGGGTTGCTAAAAACAAGAGAGTGATACTCAAAACTTGAGTATTGGTTAAAAACAATAGGTTTGGTGGCCAGGGCGTTACTGCATATTGAGGCTGTGCCGCCACCTCTCTTTCCTTCTCTTATTTTAAAAGCAAAGCTAAAATCGGGAGCGGAAGCCTCTGTAAGAACAGCCGGAGCATCCGGACCCAGCCACGTCTCAGTTAAAAACATACCATCCAGTTCGTGTTCTAAAATCAAATCGTTTACAGTAAAAGTCTTATTTAAAAGAGAGCGTCCATTTAAAAGAGCAAACCTGATGGTAGATGGGGGGTCATTTTTGTTTGTGGTGAGGGGAGAAGAAGATGTGGAGGAGCAAAGGGCAACAGGGATGAGGGTGTTGAGGGACGGTTTCCGGATTATGGACGGTCTGTAGGGGCGGGGTCTGGACAGAACTGAAATTCCTTGCTGGAGGGGGGAGCAGGGACCGATGTTGGAGTCCAGAGGGGCAGGAATGATGTGGGATGGAGTGGTGGATTGTCAGAGGTGCGGGGGACGGGATTGGACTGAGTGGGTGATGTTTGAAATCAGGTACCGGGTGCCGAGTTTATTGATATGGAGTCCATCGGGTGTGAAGAAGGGGTGGCGGTTCCAGAACAGATTAAAATTGTCAATAAAACCAAAGTTGTGCTGTTGTGATGAGTTTTGAAGCCAAGTGTTGAGTGATAATATCCTGCTAAAACGTTCCACGCCCCGGTTCAAAGTGGGCAGAGGGCCAGAGATAAAAACACTTTTGCCGGATTTCAATAAAAGGTTAAAAAGGTCCTTAAAATGGAGTTTGGTGGTTTCAGTTTGGCGAAGTGAAGTGTCATTTGTACCAACATGTATTATGATCCGGGTTATTGTGGGGGGGTGCTGTCTGTAGAAGTGCGGGTAGTTTCGTGAGGATGGTGGGGACAGTGGCTCCGGAAAAGCAGTGCGTGATGGCATTGAAGAACTTACAGTGTTTGATGATAGAGTCCCCCGCCAGGAGTGTAGTTGGTGCAAACAGAGGCCGTGGAGGGGAGGGTGTGACTGGAGTAGGGCCCGGGGGAGAGCAGGGGACAGGAGAGCGTTGGGAGGTGCCCGGAGCAGAGCTGCTGCGAGCCCCGTGAGCCGCAGTGGAGCAGGAGGATGGAGCCGGAGACCGAGCCGGCGCCCCTGCAGCGGGGTTGGTGGTGGTGGTAGTGCGGGCGGTTGTGGGAGGGCCATGGACCGGGCGGAGAGATCCTCCAGCAGGCGAGACAGCCTCCGCGGGGGAGCTCCGCGCCGAAATTGAGCGCAAAGACTCCCCCGCGGGCGAGGCAGCAACTACGGGAGGACTCTGCACCGTGCCAGAGCGCAGAGGCCCCCCCGCGGCCACCTCAGCGTAGGACCTGCTTCGTGTCCCGTCTCTGGGGATTCCCTCCGCGTCAGAGCGCACGGACCCTCCCACAGCAGGGACAGCGCTCCCGGGGGTATCCGGTGCCGCGTCGGGGCACAGAGATCCCCCCGGGGCTTCCAGCAGTTGGTCTTGCGTGACACCCGGAGAGCCCCGCGCTGTTTTAGAGCGTGGGAAGCTCCCCGAGCGTCTGCGCACAGCCTCCTCCACCAACCTGCGGCGAGAGGACGCCGTGGATGTCGTGTGGCCTCCAGGCCTCTGCTCCACGCCGCTCCGGGTATGGGCAGCAGGCTCCGGGACCGTAGAGGAGGGAAGAGCACCGGGAGGGACAGGAGCAACCGCAACCGGGAAGCGTGAGGTAAGCACCGGGGTAGAGCATGATGAGGGGTGAGGACAGGCGATTGGATCCCAGAGTGCTGTGTCGTGGAGCTGTGAGTGTCTAAGTACGGAGAGGGATATTTGCTATGACTGTTTGAATGATATGTCCATGAAATGTTCCAGAAGTTTCTCTTTATGTATGAGTTCAGTGGATAGTTCTGTGACAGTGCGCTGAAGTTCCTCGGGGGTCATGGTGTTTACTGGTTTTGATGGGAGGATTGAAGCAAGTTGTGATTTGTATATCTGTTTGTATGAGTTCGCGGGGGGAGCATCGGTGTCCATGGTGATGTGTAGTGGTTACCGGTAAAAGGCTGATAGACAGTCCTGTTAAAAGTGACAGTAATCCTTTTTGATACAGTCTGTTAAAATCCGCGTAATCCGTCGAGCAGGGCGAATAAAAACAGTGATAGAAACTTAGTTTTAAAAATAACTCATAAAAATGTGCAACTCAAAAAAGGCTCCAAACAAATGCGTCCGCACCACAAAGGGACGTAGCACCATGACGTAGAATGATGAGTTTAACTTAAACAAAAGTTGCTTAAAAGTGTTATGAAATCTCAGATTCCCCCCTCTGGTCACACATTCCCGTGTGACCATCAGGATCGATAAACAGCAACATAACATCATAACTCAATACTTAAACTCGGTACTTCAAAAACTCAGAAAAACTCATTAAACATGTTCAGATCTTTTATAAAACTTGTCAACAATCTTCAGTAAACTACCAAACTTCATCAGTCGATGGTGGTTCCAGATATTGCTTTGAGCACAGTCTCTCCCACTTCTCCGTGTTGGTTTCTTCAGGCTGCATTTGTATCGAGCCATGAATTCTTCTGTGACGTGTCTTTCAATCCCACGTTTCAGCTTTAGTGTCCAGATTCAGCAATTCAATTCAGTCCAAATGATGTCCAAATTCAGAAATCCAATTGTTCCAAATGATGTCCATGCAAAAGAGGACGATGGTATTGTCCATGTCTCAGCAGCTCACAGCCTGACTGGAATCAGGGGCTGTGCAGATTGTCCAAGTGTGCTGGTCCAGATGCATGGTTTCTCTTGAGGTTTTTCAGTTTTGGCTTAAAAAACAAAACAAATTTTTGTGTAAAAAAAAAATAGTCTTCTGTTCACTGGATGTTACAGACAAGGCCCGCATCCTTCCACCACCTGAAGAAGATGACAAAGTCTGGGATCGTGTCTTTAATTCAGACAGAAGACATGTTTTATTGTCGATGGTAGAGACAGCACGAACAACACGAACAACAGAATGCAAGTGTATTATACAGAGCGGAGGCATGGAGACCTCCAATCAGCAGCTGCCACAGGGCCAGCAGAGATAGTCAAAACAAGTAGTGGAAAAGTACAGGCTTCTGCACATGTAAGAATGATGAGTTTAACTTTAAGAAAAGTTGCTTAAAAGTGTTATGGAATCTCACAAAAGCCCTGAGAGTCATGGTCTGGCCTTACACTCCGGTCAATCATCATTTCCCTGCATATGGTGTGGTGCGACCAGGCTATGTGAGGCATCAGATTGTAGCACAGTATGACAGTGAATGATTTACCCACTTTCTTTGAATAGGTAAAAAAAAAGAAACAAATAGTGTATTACATGATTAACATAAGATTAACTCCAACAAGCAAGATGTGGATGAAATATTTTACATTTTTGCAGCTAGGATATGGAACGGCCTTCCTGAGGTTGTGACACAGGCCTCTACCCTGACCATGTTCAAAACTAGGCTGAAAACATATCTCTTTAGCTGTGCATACAACTGACTAATTATATTTCGTACTACCTATTACTTTTATTGTTTTTTTTTTTTTAAACCTACTTTCTAATGTGTTTTAAACCCCATACTTTTAAACTGATTTATCTTAATATTTAGATAATTATATTTTGAATGCATTTTGATCTGTGCTTTTTGATTTTTCTTGTGAAGCACTTTGAATTGCCATGTACACAATTTGTGCTATGCAAAAAAATGATTGATTGATGCATCAATGTTTTCAAGACTTATTTTGACTCTCTATTACAATATTCTACTTAATTGCTTTGTTTCGATACTGTTAACGCTGGTTCAGCCACGGTTTCTCCTTCGATGAAAAATGGACCACAAATTCTGCTTAGATATATAAAAAAGGTTTAATATATAAAAAGACAGAATACAGATTACAGGCTAGTGTCAGACTGGTGCTCCAGTCCGGGCCCTGCTCCCTGGCAACTCCAAAGCAAAAGACCCTGTTTCAAGACAGGCTATCGATGAAAAGCACACAGTCACATGACATGATAATTGAAAACACATGTCTCACCATCCTTAGGTGAACACAATAGCTCCTTTCTCCAAAACACACAGTAGCCCCTCTCAAAGTAAGCCTGAGGCTATAACAGATGTTTTCTGGTCCTTGCCTTAATCTAACTTCCTGTGTATAATAGCTGGGGGTTGACTCCGCACATTCTTCACCCTGCCTGGATCAATACTACTAGTTTTTAGATCCACACTAGTCTAAACGTTACATTTATTAATATGATAATAACACAATAACATACTCCATTGACAGATACCCATTACAATAAATCTTCATTATTCAGTTTCCAAATGTTGTGAATATGTTTATCATTAACTGACAAGCACAATGAAATGAGGATCATTTCTCAATTTCTGAATGAAGAGGTGAATTTGTTTTGCATTCTTCATTCCCTTGCGTATCATGAGTTGTCATGATAATCTTGTACTGTAGAGCTTAAAGGTGATTTCCTTTGTTCATTATGAATCACTGCTGTGGGAGGTCAAGTTCTGAGGCCAGAGAATGGCACCAGGAAGGAAGTGGGCATGTGGTGCATAAGCACATTTCTGATTTCAACAGTTGTTCCTGGGATCTTCTGTGACACTGATCCAGTTTGGAGGTCACTGCCCCGAGGTCATAGATCACCACAGGCACTATACTGAATGTAAATGAGAGAGTGAATGGATGGTGTTGATTGGGGGCTGATGGTCCAGTGTGCTCG
This sequence comes from Knipowitschia caucasica, assembly GCA_964034765.1. Taxonomy (NCBI): domain Eukaryota; kingdom Metazoa; phylum Chordata; class Actinopteri; order Gobiiformes; family Gobiidae; genus Knipowitschia; species Knipowitschia caucasica. The sequence goes on along the minus strand of OZ035828.1, from coordinate 40,479,971 downwards.
GCGACTCGCTTCTGTAATCACCATGTGTGGAATGATTGAAACAATATCTGAACATTGTACAGCGCTTTGGGGGACCTTGGTCTGTAAAATGGGCAATATAAATAAACATTACTTTCTTACTTACTATACTGTCACATCACCATCCAGGCCCTGTCCAGCTCCTCAGCCCTTGGTGTATTGTATGTATCAAAATCAGTGTTAATTCAACTCTGAAATTCTTTTGTAAAAACCAAAGACATGTTTGGACTCCAACTCCAACATCAGGATTGTGAAATGTGATTAAAAATCTTAGAATATCAGTAGATTGTTCTCTGGTGGCTTCACTTCAGCTTTAACTGACTGAAATGTTTCACTAATATCATACTGGCTTCTAAAAAACGAATACAAGATCAAAATAATTGTTAGATGCATCCTCCATGTGTGTGCATTGTTTTTTACATGTGTTCATTTCCCAGCAGATGGAGCCACTAACGCAGCAGAACCCTCCATTAAGATTCCAATCACAGCAGACGGCCCCAAACGTCTCTCTGGATCAGCACTTCACATGATGAATGCTTTTAGTGACACAGGTTCAAGGACAGGAGCCACACCAGCACTCACTCTTATCAAAACACAGTTCAAATATAATTTATTGCACATTTAAAGATCAACATAAAGTGGCACAATACCCATTTTCAGTTCTGTTACACCAAAAACCAAAGCAAAAAGAAGTCCTTACAAAAGGCTTTAACACACACCATTTTTGTTATAACAATTTCGTTTTGACTTTTTGAACAAAATTGCCGTAATGTTGCAGGGATGCCAAAGCGGAACTGCATAGATTTCCCAAAACACATTTATGTTTTAAAATAAGCGTTTATTTTTTTGCTCTTTGTTTTGAGTGTAGCCACTTCCACAATACGCCCTGTGACTTATACATTGAGTGACAAAAGTGTATTCCCCGACTAAAAAAGGAACAAACGTGAGTAACATGTTCGGAAAATGTTGCCTGATTTGAAAATAGATCATCTGCACGTGTTTATATGTAATACTTGTGAATATTTAAGTTAAAAAATATGTCTAAAAACAGATATTTAGTCTACCGCTTTGCAATATAGTGTGATTGTAACTATGTGTAAGTGGATAAGTAAAAAGCCAACACTTTTTTACAAGTCCTAGCTTTGTCCAGAGTGGGCTTTCACATTATAAAAAGTAAAATATAGTAAACCAAACAGTGTTAATAACAGCCTAACCAGCCGTCATTTGGAGAAACTAAGATACCGTTAAATACAAAAGGTATTATTTGTTTACCCACCACAAATGTGTTCATGTCTTTTAGACTTTACAACAATAATGCACGTCTATAAACAATTTGGATAGGAAGGGGCTTAAACAATGGAAGTGAACAGTTTTAAGTTTTAAGTCTGGGTCAGTAACGACTCAATCCGATCAAAATATATGATCATTAAAAGTCCCAATTAACAAATGTGGTTCATTAGGAGCCGGCTCATGGGGCAAACCTATATCACTGAACCAAATGATAGCTAGCTTGATGCTGCAAACTGGTTGGCCAATTATCAAAGTCACAGTGGCTAATGAGTACAGCAGAATATGCATTTTATAGTGAGCCCAATATCAAAATGGGGGAAAAAAGCAGAATCCAATGTGGAGGTGTTCTGAAGGGGAGCAAAAAAAATAAAAAATAAATAAATAATAATACCTTGATCATCACAGTCATTTTTCCACATTATTTACAGCTTTGCCGTTCTCAAATCCTCTTTGCATCTATATTAGTAATTAATTAGTTCATTAGTTTGCATTGTACAGCTTTTGTGGTGAATGATTTTATGTATTGCTGCGTGGCTGTTATTATTTTTTTTTTCGCTCATAGGTTTGCAGAATCAACTTGACCCGCGACTTTAGGCGTTGATCCGAACATAAATCTAAACGTGGTGCAGTCTGGGTGCAATCAGACTTGATTAAAAGTACCATTATGTACAGTGATAAGTGATTGGAGTGCAAAAACTAAACTCTAGAGCGGATTGTACGATATGTTGATTCGGTGTCGATTCTCTTCACCTGATAGATGGATGTAAAAAAAAAGCACAGCATAAATACAAAATTGGCCAATGGTTAACGGCACAATAGCATGCTAACTGGCTAACAACATCTCTCCTAGACACAGTATATTAGGATTACCTGATATGGACCTTTACAGTTTCAGTGGGACAGCCTGGTTGCATAATAGTAGCATAAATATTCAGCCGGTCTATGGTACCATGTTGAAGGGAGTCTACTCATATGAACAGATTGGAGGTAAAACACATTAAAAATCTAGTAAAAAATTATAAATAAATGATATATTGTCATTTATATTGTAATTTTTTTAAACATTATTATTTTCAGACTGATTAAATAAATTAACAAATTCAGTCATAAAAGGTTGCAGATATTAAAGCATTAAAATTTTTTCCAGCGTCATTTTCTAAATCAAAGAAATCTGAATCTGTTTTGAAATAAAAAAATGAATTAAAAAAACATATGGTCAGTGATTTAAGAACAAGCAACGGTTTTCAAATATGATGTATATATTAATGTTTTCCAAGTGCCCATATGCATAGACTTCAAATCAAAATGGTACCAGCTAAAAAACCAGTAATAAATAATATAAATTGATTCGGAAACATTGGACCGCGGCCTCAAATAGACCACAAAATATCAAAACATTATATACACGAACCAAGAATTGAGAGTGTTTGGCACACACAGTAAGATATGGTTTTCGCTCCTGGTAGAGAGCCTACATCAAAAAAATGAAAGATTTCTCACCCCAACCATTACCTACCACTGCAGTGCTATTGTCAGCGTTTATCTAAGGTTAGAAAGAAAGAGAACAAAAATAAATAAAAAAGCAGTACAAAGAATACCTGCTCAAAATATTTAATGTCAGATCCAGCATTCATAGAGTTACAGGCTGGGGCGGTAAACTGACGGGAGAAACTGCATGTACCCGGCACTAGCTGAATGGTGGCCAAACCTGTTAATATCACAAAAATAACAATGGCCTTTGAAGAAACGTTGTCAAAAATGCAGTTAGTTGGAGACGTCGACGTGGAGAAGCAGCACTTGAGAAGAAATGATTGAGAAATGCTTTAAAATCTGAATTCCGAGAGACCTGTACCATTAGTGGCGGTGTGTATCGTTTCACTTCTATTTTTAAAACTGTCCCGCGTCCCTCCTTCACACCGATTCACCGTTTGCGTCAGAAAAAATATATCCGCAAACAGTTTTTTTCTTATTTTTTTTCTACTTTTAAAGCCACGGCGTTGTAGCCTCCCCAAACTGTCTGGACATGATGGAGGCGCTTCGTTAAATGCTAAATTGTCTTGTCTCTGTATATGGCACGGAGAGGACTTCCAGAATTCTCCTGGTTTTACATCCTCAGAGGTTAGTTAGTGCACATCGTTCTGGTGAGTGGGACTTTTTTGGGGGGTGGGGGGAATGCAGATGGGTCAGGGGTCTATAGGTTCTCCCCCGGCTGGTACTGAGGCTCGGTGGAGGTGAAGTAGTCCTCTAGGAAGCCCTGTAGGTACTCGAAGGTGGGTCTTTCCTCCGGGTCCTTCCTCCAGCAGGAAAGCATGAGCTCGTGCAGAGAGCTGGGGCACTCCGACGGGCAGGGCATGCGGTAGCCCCTCTCCACTTGGTCCAGCACCTCGCGGTTCACCATGCCTGTGAATGACACCATGTAGTTACCAGAAAGGGTGGAAAGTGAGAGTGAGTGAGTGCGAGTGAGACAGCTAATTTACACAAAAGGCGCGTACGCGTTAGACGCGCAGCAGACACGCGTAATATTTTTACATGTAAACCAATGGGGATATTTACACTAGAGTTATACGCACGTATGACGGACGTATGACGCGAGGCTGTGCCTACTTTAGAATGGATTTCTAATTCTGTGCGTGCAGCAACACGTCTCCTAGTCAAAACACATAGGAAACATGATTCTAGCGGTCCTTGGCTCTAGATCGCATCTACACACACACACACACACACACACACACACACACACACACACGCGCACGCAGAGGCAGCAGGTTTTACAGTGATTCTGGACATTGTATTTTTTTTCTTTCATAAAGTCTCGAGTCTGGTCAGACCAGCGCACAGAGACCATGAAGACAAACACATACATGTGATTTGTGCTGTTCTACCTCAGCCCTCTGCCCCGTACTGTTCTCTACACTGCTCCATAGACTACACAGGGAGAGCTTCAAAAGCCGCGGACCTGCGCGCACAGCAAGTGGACATACAGCCAAGTAATGTTAGGCGCATATGCGCGTAGTCAACACTTACGCGCTGTTGACGCCTACAGTGTAAATTAGCTGTAAGAGTGAGAGTGAGAATGAGAAAGAGGAAGGAAGCAAGGAAAGAAAGAAAGAAAGAAAGAAAGGAAGAAAGAAATGTATTGATCCTTGTAGGAGAAATTCAAGTGCCTAGTAGCAGCAGAAATGTATCCATCCATACAAACAAAACAAATAAATAGATCCTACTAAAAATAGCTAACAATAGAAATAAAAATAAATGAAAGGCCAATATCAAACAATCCAAATACCTTAATTTTATCTTGATTCCAGTACATTTTGAAAGCCTTTGCTTGCTCTAAAAACCACTCATGGACAAAGTTTTGCCCCTACTCTTTCCGTCTCCTATTCACCTATTTTACACCATTTTACTCTGCAACAGTTCGTGCCACACACTGCCACCCGGGATTCAAAATCTGTGGTTTAACGCTCGGTATGATCCTCGTATATTGATCTTGATATTGTTTTCCACATATGAGCCAAAACTACTAACCAATCAGGTGCCTTCTGTCGCCGGATTTAGTAGCACAAGTGGGAACAGCCTAACGGCGCTCCTGATGGGCTCTGTGGTTGACAAGTCGTTGCTAAATACAAAATTGGCTCCAGATCTCCGCTAATGGAGCCTGTTTAAATTAGCTCTCATCGGCTACCCGCACTCGGTTAGTTTTCGCTATTTACGGGCCACTCTTGTTTCTTCCTTCTACAGATATATGTACATTTCTTCATACACACCTGGATATGGAACTCTGCCTTTCGTTGCCAGTTCAGTCAGGAGCACTCCGAATGACCACACATCGGACTTTATGGTGAAACGGCCATAAAGAGCGGCCTCGGGTGCGGTCCACTTAATCGGGAACTTTGCTCCTGCAGACAGAAGGTTCAAAGACTATCAAAATGAGCAGACTTTCTGACAAACATTTATCAAAATCTTGGTTTTAGATTTGTTTGTAGTAATAGCAGTAGTAGTAGTAGTAAGAGTTAAAAGTTTCTGAAAACATTACTTTTTCACATGATATACAGTACATCACAATAAGAAAGGAAATGCGAGCCAGTCAAACCTATGCTCTTTATAAGACTCTCTGTGAGAATGAGTGATGAGGAGAATTTAGAGCTAGCATTACCGTGGATGACTGGTTGAAGCTAGAACGGTGAAAAGGTGTACAGTGGCTGCTGACTCACCCTGCCTGGCGGTGTACTCGTTGTCCTCGATGAGCCGGGCCAGGCCAAAGTCGGCCACCTTACACACCAGGCTGTCCCCCACCAGGATGTTGGCGGCACGCAGGTCTCGGTGCACATAGTTCATCCGCTCCACGTAGGCCATTCCGGCGGCAATCTGGACTCAGGCAGGGAGATGAACATTTATTAAAGGCATGCCGTTATGTCATTCTCAGCAGCTCCAAATTAGAAGCATCCTGTGTTTAATGCATTACATAATAAAAAAAAAGCTTAGATAATTTAGTACTTTAGCCCTGAATATCTTAAATACTGCATGAAAAATAAGTAACAGAATTTGTAATTCATGTCTATAAACCAGGGGTGTCAAACCGGTCCTTAAGGTTTCAGTTCCATGTCAAGCAGGAGCACACCAGACTCTGCCCAGTTCCTCAGGTGAGTCCAGTTTTAACCTGAGGATTTGAGGATATGGGCAGATCCTGGTTCTCCTACTGAGGGTCACACTGGCCCTCTCTGGAACTGGTTTGAGACCCCTGCTGTGAACGAATGATTCTGTTGGAGTTTTTAAGGTGAGAGCCCGTGACTTATTGGAGGTGGATTATCACCTGCCAGAGTCCATGGAAATGCTAGATATATATTATATCTATTTATAACTGTGTAAGATGATTGTCAAATAAACAACATTTCTTGTGTATTGAAGGCAATTGGAACTGTTCCAAGTTCATTTGCATCAGACCAAAAATTGCTCTTTGACAAATCTTTCATCCTTGTTATAACAACCTCTGGCAGTTGCGGTTGTTTATATTTATACAGAAACTGGAATGATAAACAGCATCAGTAGATTCTTTCAGATGACTGGAGACATAAGAGCCATATATATCACACTCCTGGCTCCTGTCCAACTCTTACCGGTCACAAATCCATTACTCCACAAAATGTTCTCAATAGGCTTGATGAGCGTCTGTTCTTACCTGAGCTGCCATGTCGACTAACTGAGGCAGACGGAGCATTTTCCCAGCATCCCCTTTGAGGAAGTCTAATAAGCTGCCTGTAAAAGAGCGAAATGCTTTCATTACCTCCAGAACTCGTGAATGTTGCAAATGGTGGTGTGGTGTTTGGATGCATCAGAGTCTTATTCTAATCTTCCATGACTTCTCAGTATGCATTTGCAGTATCTGCAGTATCTGCAGTATTTGCAATATTTGCAGAACATCAGAATAGGCTCTCTGACCTTGGCTCATGAACTCTGTGACGATGTAGATGGGTTCTTCTGACACCACAGCGTACAGCTGCACTAACTTCTCGTGCCGCAGCTTCTTCATGACCTGTGCCTCCTGCAGGAACGCTTCAGGGGACATGGTTCCCGGCTTCAGGGTCTTTATGGCCACCCGCGTCGTTCCATTCCAGGTACCTGGGCACCACACATGCAGCATCATGTATTACAGCACATTCATTGGAGAATCTTTCTTCAGGATTTGTGGTATGTGTAAGATGAGCATTTTGGCACAAAAAGAATAAAAAGTCTGCAGCTTGCAGTGAACTGCTGTCATGTCGGTCCCATGAAAAGACAGTTGACAAAAAAGTGAAGCAACAGCAGTCGTCCTTACCCATCCAGACCTCTCCAAAACAGCCCTGCCCCAGCTTGAGGTCCAGCCGGAGGGACTCTCGGGGGATCTCCCAGGCGTCCCGGGCCAGGCCCTGGGTCTGGGGTTTGGACACAGGGCACACATCTGTGAGGGCGTGGCACAGGCCGTCAGAGTGCTCTGGAGGAAAGAGAAGGGGTTATTGATTAAAACTATAACTGCTTCTGTAACAGGCTCACAGTATAATCAAAGGCTTTTATAATCGTTTTCAGTGAATAACCTTGATGCTTGAAGGCCAGGTCATACTTCTGCGTCTGACTACTCCAATGTGCTTCTATCGCTGTGCTACAATCTAAGCTGCACTCCGATGTCTATTTATTTCATTCATTTGTTTATTTGGATGTTTACTATGATTTCATGAACGGCAGTTCTGTAAATACACAAGAGCCTTGAGCTAATTTCCATTCGTTGTACTCGCACTAACAAACAAATACAATTCCCCCTGAACTATATATGATGTGCTGCACTCCTGTGACAAACAATGCATACATTACAAACACTAATCATCAATAACAGTCTTTTCACTGTTTAAATATAAATGTGTGTTGTGTGTCAACCCTTTAGCCAGTTAAACTAAATAAGCTTTATTTCTATGTGAATATATTTCTATTCTATAATTGACTTGTTACATCCTTATACATTATGCATTATGGACTGGCATTGTGGCACCCTTTTGCCTGCACCTCATAGTACACATGTTCCAAAGAGCGTGTTCCTTTGTGATACTGACTGCGATAGTGGAAGACGAGCTGCTGCAGGCTGGAGAACTGTGTGCGGGAGGTGATGTAAAAGCCCCCGCTGTCCAGCTTCCTGATCTTATAGTGTTTGACATTGAGGCCTTTGGTGTTGTCGTAGTCCAGCACGGAGAGACAGTACGCTCCTGGAAGTACAAACACACATGGGATAGGGGGGTGAGGAAGGGGGCCGTAGAGCAGGACTCATCCCCGAGGCGGCAGCTGCTTGGTGGGACGTCCCGCCGCAGACAGCTGGAGGAAAAGCCCCACTGACCCCAGTAATGGACACCGCCACGAGACGACCTGCCCTGGGGGGTGGCGTGTGACACAGAGTAAACAGGTGCCAGCGAAAGTGAGAGGGGGTCGTGGAACTTCACATTCTTATAGTGGTCTTGGATTGGACAAAATACACAGACTTATATCAAGTTGAAGTTATGAAAGCAAACAAAATACAGCTTTTTGAACCAGGTGTAATGTATAACGACCAACCCTATTGTATACTACCCTCATAGTATCTCCAAACCTTGGATATTGTAATATATTGTATCATTCTATTTGTCAAATTATGTCAATGCTGGTTTTGGAGTAAATCAATAAAAATAAGTAACTTCATGCGTTAAATGTGCAAAGATTGTGTTCACCAGTTTATTGTGATTTGCCACAATAAAATAAAAAAATTAACGTTAAAATGAAATGGAATATTACCCATATCAACCTTGTTACTCGTAGTTAACCAAAAGAACCAAGACATTTGAGCTTCAGAAAGAAACAGACAATGTACAAAGCAGGACTAAGGCTGATGATGTGATCTCTGCACAGAGGCAAACAAAACTTCAAACTTGTTCAATCCTTGTGTATGTTCTTCTGATGAGTTGAAATGGGTCAAACGGTGCCCCCCTCAGATCCGCACACTTCACATCGACTTGTATTCTCTCTCATGTATCTCTCATATCTATTACAGATGGCACCCTAGGGCCCCACTAACCTTCTGCCAGAGCTCCGCCCACTTCTCCCACTTTCTTTCTCTGAAGCCACGGGGAGACAGCACCCCTCCAACTCGACCTAGTTACCCATCTACTCAGTACGTTTCAAAAAAGAAATAAAGCAGAAACAAATAGAAAAAAGATAGTTGGAACGCCATAAAATGTTGATGAAAAGGATAAAACTATGCTGCTGCTGCTGCTATGTATACTGGGTGTCTAATGGGCAACGACTGGGAGAATTCTCCAAGTGAATTCTATTATCCAGACGAGTTCGAAGCCAGAGGAAGTATATACAGAAAATAACGACGAAAACATAAACAGTCAAGAAGAAATTGACAACTTCGTTAAAGATCAGAAAGCTAAAAACACGATTAGGAAAACCAAGTCGGAGATCAATATTTGCATAAATTAAAAATAGTCATAAAACATTTATTAACCTCGCTTGCTCGGTTAATAAGTCGTTAATAGCTTACTGAATCATATTAGGAGACGAGTTTTGATTTTTGAATGAATTGACAATTAATTCTCCTTTGAAATGGCTTCACATTGGATGGCCAGTTAGAAACCAAAACAGCAAAACCTTCAATAATTATATAAGTGCTATTTAAATATGAAGAAATCTGGTCATCTCCCGTGTTCTCCGGAGACTTTACAAACTTGAGATGAGGTTTTGTTCGAGAAGACAAGCCCAAAACATGAAGTGCCAAAGGCGTGTGTCAAAAACAGACTAACAGCTTAATTAACAGATTCCCCCATTTTCTCCTCTTTTCTCCTCTTCTCTCTCTCCCTTAAGAGACCCGGCGTTGGAAGTATACACTCAGGGGATTGTGGGTAGTTGCATCACTTTCCCCATTCACACATTAGAGGCTGAGCTGATTTTCTATCGTGTTGTTATGAAGAGTGAAGCCCGAACGTGTTTTCAGCAACAGAACAAAGAAAATGTAATGTAAAGTGAGACAATACCAGGCGTAAAACAGGCCAAATTAAACTAAGGATCAATACATGTAAACAGTCTAGAGTTTGTTCTTGAGGATCACACAAAGCATGTTAGTTTAGACATTTAAAATACCCATTCAGTTTATTTTTTCTTTTCTTTGTGTCATTTAACCACATCACAAAACCTCTTAAAAAATGAACAATAATAAAAATCCATCTCACTGGATCTCTGGCTTTAAAAATGATTGGTTCTATGGCTAGTTTTTATGTATGTATTTTTGGCCTCCATCACATCTTTGGATCAGTTTTCATGGACATAAACAGACTATCCTCATTTAGCCAATCAGCTCTCAGCCCAAAGTGATTCTCACGGGCCTCTTTCTTTATATACAAAAGATGAAACAAAAAGGAAAATAATTAGATGCATGTTGTACAAGCTTCTTTAAGTTAGTACAAACAACATGTATAATCTACAGAAAGGATCGATACCCCAGCTTTAATTGTTGGCAAACCAGCCAGCCGGTCGTAGCCTTTTAAGCCAGAGGTGTCCAAACCGGTCCAGAAAGGGCCGCTGTGGCTGCAGGTTTTCTATCAGACCCAGCAGGAGCAGAGCAGACTCCACCCATTTCCTCAACTAAGCTCAGTCATAACCTGAAGATTTAACTAACAATGAATACGTTCTACAACTATATGGACTTTTTCATTATATTATTGTTTTTTCATCCAAGACCCATCATTCATGTTGATGCAGCTAATGGAGAGCAAATACATACAAAAATGACTGCCCTTTCCTGTTTATTTTATTTGTTGTTTTTATTTTTTTATTTTCTTCATTTATTTCAGATCTGTGTAGCACTGTCTCCCACAGCAAATTTCCCTTGGGACAATAAAGTTGATGTGATATTATTTACCTTTGGTGGTCTCGCTCTCCCGGACCAGAAAAGTCCCTCTTCTGTTCTGCAGGTTCAGGAGCAGTCTTTCCGAGTCCCGTCGAGTGATCTTCCCAAAGTACCACCTGCCGAAGAGACGAGAGGCAGCTCAGACACAGACGCGCCACTGTGAGCTCAAAGCCTGCATTTAACCTAAGAGTGAGTGTTCTGTGCGGCCTGCCACATGCAAATGCTCCGGTGGAGTATTCAGGGTCGGTGCGTCGTCACATTCATGTACTTTGTGCAAATGATCCAAGTACAGGTTAAAGTAGACTATAGGAGGACTAAAGTGAGGCTAAATACAGCAAGAGCACTCAACTTGACATTCAACAACATTTATGGGCATTGTTCACCCTTTATGGTCATCTGCCCCTTATCGTTGCCTTGGCGAATTCAACAGTTTTGTTAAGACCTCTGCGATAACGACTTTTGTGATTTAGGGCGATAAAAGAAAATATTGAATTGACGTGAGCAGGGTCTGGGCGACAGTGGCTCAGTTGGTAGAGCATTGGCCTTTGAGCCTAAAGGTTGTGGGTTCAAGACCTTCTCCCACTGATGTCTGCTGTCGTTGTGTCCTTGAGCAAGACACTTAACCCCACATTGCCTCAAGCCTGTGGCCTGTGTCGTCACTGACAGAGCAGCCGTCCTCCTGTGGACTCAGTGAGGGGCTGGTGCTCAGAGAACTGGGTGTAGCTCTAACTGCCACCCTCTGGCCCAGAAATGGATTGAGGGGAAGAAAATGGATAGATGGAATTGAGCAGGGAAATACAAAACAGGACTAAACTAGAATCAGCACCAAGTTAGAGAAGGATAAATTCAGGAGACCAGCTCTAAAATCAGTGACATCAAAGTTAGTTGGCTGTTTATGTTCTGACAGAGCAATGCATAATGCTCATTTGTGCCAAAATGCCAGTGCCACACAGTCATAGCAACACAGAACAGTGACAGTTTGAGAATCCTTTTCCTAAAACATCTTGTTGTGTTGGAGGTAGAAAATGAAATGCTATACTCTTCTGCTTGTATGGAGTCAGATGGAGCTACGTAGTTGCTGGGGATGTATCCACTCTGTCCAGAGGTGAGGGAGCGGGCCAGCCACCAGTCGCCTTCTCTGTGACCAAAACACCACATATAAATAAAGACATCGAGCATACTGCGTAAAGTCTACTCAAGGTTCTTTACAACAAAGACATTAGGCTTATTTCAGACGGGTTAGTACATTTCTTTCATCATTTAGTCTAATAGTATACACAAGTTGGATGACTCATAAAACCCATGACAGAATGTTGGTTCAGGACCAAACTAAATAAAAAGCAAAGCCAAACAACTTCTCTCGGAAATCAAATTTTCAAAAGTGTATTTTCGTGGGATATCTGTATTCAAATAATTGGTTGAATATGTATTTGGTAGCATGTAGCAGGTGTATTTGGTAGCATGTGGAGCATTATTTACTCTTTTCAACCAATCCCTAAATATGTGACTAGTTTATTTACTCATGCAAAACTGTAGTGATGTAAGAAAGGTATGCTTCAATAATTCACACGTATTATTTGCCGTTTATTGTGTCTATTTGTTTTTATAGTAGTATAGTTTAAGAGATTAGCAGCAGACTGCTCTGGGTTCAATCTTCAAAACAATGAATACAATCATAATGTCCAATGCCATTCCTCAAAATATCACTAGCTTGTTATCATCCAAATTAGCATGCTGCCTTTGAGAGGTGGGCAATATATTGAAAAATGTCACTCAATTGTTGTTTTTAAGGAACAAAATCTACTCAAAAAAATAAAACACTAAAAAAATTCTCTTTGATACTAAACCTCAACACATTTAGAGGCAAGCTTTAGTATGACGTACACACTAGGACCTTCAAAATCTGTATCAAAATCCTTCAAAAATCAATCAAGACCTTGATTTTTTTTATCAATATTAACCCACCTCTGACTGTTGTCCCAAAATACAGTTGAAAACTCCCAAAGACCGGCAAATACACACAGGAAAATAATGTAACAGCTAAAGTGCACACAAAGACACACACAAGAGATGGAAGGCAACACAACTTTTTGTTTCGCCACAACAGAAGTGTATCGAGTATTTATAATATATATATACACACATGTACACAAGGTTGGGGAGTAATGGAATACATGTATCGCTGTTATTTATTCAGAATACTTTTTCTGAGTAACTGTATTCCATTACAGTTACTACTTTAAAGTTCTAGTATTTAGAATACAGTTACTTTCTTACATTATTAAGATATTAAAAAAAAAAAAGAATTGAATTGAATAATTTCAGAATAGGTTTTATTTATTTCAACATTTATTGAGATTATGGTTTTAAATATTTTGAAATTTACCTTTATACGTTTTGTAAATAAACATTCATTAATAAATTCATATTGATGACAAAAAATGTAAGCGTAAATAAAATAATTCCAAGTATTCAGAATACAGGTACTATACTTTGGAAACAAAGTAAACAAATACTATACAAAATATATTGTAGGTCATGTATTCAGTATTCTGGAATGGAATACATTTACAAAGTATTCTACCCAACCCTGTACGTTTATATTTATATTTAGATAAGAAAGCGGCTCGTAAACAAAAGGTTGTGTGAAAAGTTGACGGTGTAGAGTGTTACTGACCTGAAGCAGTACTTTTTCCTGCGAGAAACCAAACCATGAGGCAGGAGGAGAGAAAGACAGACAGAGCCACACATCAAAACACTGCAGCAAGCAACAAACCAAACAGGAGCAAAGCATCAAGACGGGAGCGTGAGGGGCCAGGCAGCCGGGGCCACGGGCAGGGTCCCTGAACGCAGCCCTGGGTACAGAGTTTAGGCTTTGAGACAGATGGATCATGGTGCACCACAACATATTTAGTGTAAAAGTCTGTTGTGTTTCCTTTTAGAGTAGAAACACAATGTTGTTTATGCATTTATATCTTTCATAAAATAATAAATACATAATGTTTGCACGTTACTTACAATGGCAATTAAATCAATTCTGATGTTATTGATTTTACTTTAACTTGAGGAAAATCAGCCAAGTACAAATTATTATACACGTGAAATAATCAAAACTAAACATGTTTTGCATTTTGTGTATTTAACCCAATGTGTTCTATTAGGTGGATTAGATTGGATGGATACTTTTTTTTTTAACCACTTCACAAAACGGAAGTAGCCAACACATTACTTTTGTACTTGGAAACATTTTGGAAAAATACATTTTGGCAGTTATCCATGTTCTTTTCCAATTCCTTTGGCAACAGACAGCACTATTTGTTATATGTTTTTTCAAAATAATCACCCATGTCCTGTATCACCAGCCCAGCCCGACTACATGGCCACACACTGTAGCAGCAGACATTACAGCAGGAGATATGGAAAAAGATCATTTAGGAAAAAAACAACACATATAGTAAACAAAACAATTCTAAAATCTGCCACCATCTGCGTATATATTCAGGAGCAAGTCTTGAAATCCATGCCCAAAATGAGTTCCTCTTTGTCCCAATAGCTTTCTGGCATCAAAAGTTGTTTTCATGTGCGACTCGGTGCAGAGGTAATTGTGTGTTGCTGTAATCGTGTGAAGATTATATGATGACAAATGCAGCTAAATGGGAGCGGGTCATTAGCCAACGCTGCGTAATGCGACAGATGGAGGGGTTTTCATGTCTGGGCCTTTCTCCTTCACTTACTCACGCATGTTGTTGATGCTAAAAGGACTCGCGACTCGCACTGTTAGTGAAGCTTACGTGTTGTTGACAATTTGCAGCCTGTCGCCCTTCCTGAACGTCAGATCGGAGGCCGTGCGAGATTCGTAGTCGTACAGAGCCACAAAAGTAGTCACGCCTCCTGCAACAGAACACACGGAGAGGTTGGCATTAAAGGCTGCAGTTTTCATTAGCTTTGACAGGATCACGAGTGGATGTGGGAGGCCAAACAACGAGAAGTCTGTACAAGTGTCATTGATAATAATTCACTAGTAACAATCACTTTACCTGTTGATATTATTACTGATGTTTATTCTGCTCATTATCTCTGCTGCTTAAGAACAATATGCAAATCTGTAGATACTCCTGAACCAAGTGCAATTATAGCTCCAGCGTTTATTTTATTTTATCTTTATCTTATTCTTATTATATTGTCTATTATCTTAAATTACAGACTATTTGATGTGTGCAATCTGAGTTCTCTTATTTCCTATTAACGATGACACTGAAATTTCTGCGCTGTGAGACGAATAAAGGAATATCTTATCTTAAAGAGGGCACTACATCCTACAATTAATTTCAGGTCACAACATGAACGTAAAAATTGAAATATAGTATGGTAGAGTATGGGATGGATTTCATTTATACAGGGCCACTGTACAATAAACATGAACCAAAAGGCTGGACCCAGACTCTGGAACAAGCTGCCCTCTGACATGCCGGTCTTCACTGAGGCTCAATATGTATTTATTCGGACCGGCTTTTAACACTTAACACTCATTAGCAGGTGACACTTTTTAAATGTTTTTTAACTGTGTATTGTTTTAATGCATCAATGTTTTAATGGATTTTATGTAATTTTATTGTGAAGCAGTTTGGTCGCCGTGAGTGTTGTGAAGGGCTATAAATAAAATAGCCCTTTAATATAATAAAATAAATACAAAAAAATAAAACAGTAAAATATATGACATGTATGACGATGACGTAAAGTATATGACAGAACAGAACAATTATATTTATTTATCTATTCCAAGCACAGAAGCATTTTCATTCTCAGTGAAGTTGCTTTCGTTTTAACATTTTATATATGTTTGTTCCATATGTAAATATTATTTTGGATTTTTATGATCAAATCAACATCATTATACCATCTTGAAGCACATATGAACTTGGGAGTACATGCTATTGTAACCTGTCTAACTTGTTCTACGTCTATGCTTTTCTGATCTTGAAAATTTTTACTTACAATAATCAGCACTACTTTGTCAAATTGTTTTGTCCACGATCATCGTAACTTGACATTATGACAGACTGAGCAACATAACCTACATCTTAGAACAAAAATGGAAAAATTAAAAACTTGAATCACTGTAAAGTCTTTGTGAGTGTCAGGAAAATCAGTGAGAAACGTTAGTATTATCCATCCATCCATCCATCCATTTTCTACCCTTTAATCCATTTCTGGGTCAGGGGGGTGGCAGTCAGAGATGCCACCCAAGTCTCATAGCACCAGCCCCTCACTGCCCCTCTGCAGGTGGTGAGTCCACAGGAGGACGGCTGCTCTCTGAGTGTGAGCATAGCCTTGATCTTTCAGTGGGGGCTTTTGGGCAAAGTGGGGTTAAGTGTCTTGCCCAAGGACACAACGACAGCAGTCATCAGTGGGAGTCGATGGAGAAGGTGCAGAGGTGGGAATTGAACCCACGACCTACTGGCCTTAAGGCCAATGCTCTACCAACTGAGCTACTGTCGCCCCCCGTTAGTATTATGTTATTACATTTACTAAACTAAAATCCAAACAGATAAACAGGTGTATTGTTCCATACTTTGGAACCATCTGTTTCTGCTGTTGGAAACACTGATGTTTAAAGAGTTCGGCACCAGCCCCGGTCCATCCACAAAGGGCAGTGCCAAATTGAAACCATGCCACACCTTCCCCTCATCCCTCACAAACAAACCTGATTTAACGCACACTAAAAATTGATCGAGGTTCCTCCGACACCTGCAGTCCTCGTATATCCAGAGCTAAGCGAAGCCAGCCATCTGCCCTGTCCAGACGTATTACCGCCTAATGAGAAGAGAACCCCGGACACTCCTTAACTTATACCGACAGAGGGTAAACAGATTCTAATTAATATCACCGTAGACACCCGCTGTCATGAATATTTAACCAGGCCGAGCGTAAATTTTGTCAAATGAAACATTACAAATCTCCCAGGGAATATTCAAAGTAGAAAATATTTTAAACAGGTGGTCTAGACTGAAGGTAAACAAATGTGACCATGCGTAGAATTGGAATGCAGGTGTTCAGCGTATGCTCAGCGGTGAATAAAGCAGCCGTCCAAACAACAACACAAATACCTCGATTGTGTCTCTCTCTGGTTGCTGCACTTTCCCCTACCACTAAAAACATGTACAATAAGACTGAATGGTTTGGGAGAGGGGTGAAAGAAGCCCTTTTTGTGAGGAAACACAAACTTTCCCTAAACAGAGGAGACGGTTTAAGATTTGTTTTGCCTCGCATCTATGACGTCCTAAAAACAATAAATAAGGCCAGTGACATGCTAATGAGTTATAAGTGATAAGACCTGCACTCCAATCAGGCAATCTCGGCAGACAACAGGTCAGTGACACGCTACTGAGATAGGTCTAACGAGCCTAGCAGGATCGTTAGACTCAGCAGGATCGTTAGACTCAGCAGGATCGTTAGACTCAGCAGGATCGTTAGACCTGCTCCCTACCACATCTTAACAGACATAGATGTGTTAATGAGTTAGCCTCAGGATCGGAGGTGTCTAACCACACCCACAGCTTAAAAATCTCGAACTCACGGCTGAACTTTTGTTCCCTTGAGAAAGTTCTTTGAATGAAGAACGAAACGTTGGGAAAACCTGCTAACTGAGGAACAGATGATGGGTGAGCAACCTTCCTGTTGTTTTGAATGATCCCTGTACAACTGAAAGCTTACACAAGCTTACAATAAGACTGAATAGTGATGGTTAGAGAGTGTCATCACCGTGTGTGGAGCAAATGGAAAATACAACAATTTGTAAAGTGCAATGTGGGACCTTGATCTACAAAGTGTGCTAAATGAATAAATGTTGCAGCTGTTTAAACATTCATTTTATTTTGTCAGAATTCTCCACATTAACACAAAACTATTTAAAAACATATATATATTATTAAACTTTCTTGAACTAGTATAACGTGGCCTATAAAAGGTTTTCCTCCTCACCTGCCAGTGGCCCCCGGTGTGGTGAGGTGATGGTGCCTGTGTGGTCCACTCCTCCGAACAGGGCAAGTTCCGGGGTGTTGGTGGGAACATGCTGGTTTTGCCCCTGGTGTCCCCGCCGGCCCGTACCCACCGCAGGGCTCCGGTTGGGGGTCTGCGTCTGCTTGGCTGGGCCCAGGTGGTGGAAATGTCCGCTGTCCGAGCCGGTGCCGATGGTGCCGTCCAGACTCATGGACCTCTGCCCCGGCTCCTTCGGCTTGCTTTTGCCCGCCCCCATGAGCAGACCTGGGACACAAAAAATACACATGACATTTGTTTTACATTGTGTGTTTAAAAAGACCTTACGCTTCCTAAAAACATGTTTGATCACAGTTATGTCCGAAAAATAACCTTTGAATCATTTGAACAACATACAAACAGGCTGTCCACTCGCATTCATACACCCAAGGTCACTGCCGCCTACATTCGGTCCAATCTGTGACAATCAATAAAAGAAACAAGGCCTGAGACCGAGCACGTGTAGACAGTAATCTGTGCACTAGTGACCTGGGAAGGACAAACACCCATCTGTGTGCGTTCTTCACCACTTCCTCATTACGGGAAATGTAATGGAAATACTGCAATATTGAACCATTTGCAGGGAGTCATGTCCCTAAAAAGTACAGAGGCAGTCCCCTCACTGTAATCATAAGACAGATAGTCTTATGATTACAGTGAGGGGACTGCCGCTGTAAAGGAACAAACAGCTGTTTTAGGAGAGAAACTTAATCCAGATTGCCCAGTGAGTCCAGGGCGTGCACACTGGTTGCCTCACTTCTGTCAGTCTGCCCCAGATGCTCTTTCTACCTGCCCTAAGGAAGTGAACGGTCAAATTGAAAATTCAACAATTGAATTACTTAATGATAACAAACAGCTTTTATAGGGCTGTGCCAAACATGAAAGATTTCTACTTTACCCAATCTTTGACACACAATCATGTGGCAGAAACACGTTAGGAACTGATGTTAGTTTTGGAGAAAGAACGGAGCCACGGATAGACAGTATATGTCTTTATCTCATCATCGGACTTTCATATTTGGCAGAAATTTGCAACATCTATTAGGGTTAAGCATCTGCTTGGGCTCAAGCTGTATATTGAATTTCAAAAACAAGTAAAAAATGCGTACAACCACCTTTTATCAAGCACATTGAACTACATTCAGAGAGGAAGACAGTAACGAGGCTGTGTTTAATTAAAATGTGTGTAGAGATTTAGGTATAACTTTTCCTGCATTGAACTGATCCTAAATGATGTATCCCTGGTGCTTAGTCGCCCTCTGCGCCTTGTCCATCTCCCTCAGACAGTTGTCGGACAGCCTCCCACCAATGCAACATGTGGTGGAAAAAGGATGCGAGACAGAGACTTGATCCCAGAGCCTTGGGGAACAGCTGCTTCCACGCACAACTGCACACAAGTACATGCGCGCACACACACAACACAAGTACACACACCCACGCATACACAACACAAGCCCCAGTACACGACGTGCGACCAATCGGTGTCTGGGAAGCACAGCGCGGGGGAACAGGGCTGTTTCATGTGTCTGTGACTGTCTCTGCTGTGGACTAAAATAACTGGTCACTGGTCACAGTGTGAGTCACTCCGACTGCAGGCAAACACTGGACTGGACTCCAAGTGTGTTGTTCAAATGCATTTCCTTTGTCTGTAAGAGTTGAATACACTATAAAGCGAATCCAATCACTACTGCTGAAGTGGTGTGAAAAGTTGCAGGGGCGCCGTTTGTGCTTCATCTGCTATAGTCACAGTTAAATATTGTGAATCATTGCACATTTGAACATTTCATTTACTTTTTTTTGTAATGTCAGAAATCCCTAAGATCAATTTGAAAGAGCTAACGTATAGATTAAAAGAAGTCAAGAAGCTGAGTGAACAAGATAAGAAAGAATTAAGACAAAGAGAAAAATGCATACACCACCCTTCAGCTCCAGACACAAAGGCAACGATGAAGACGATGAGGACGATAAGAAGAAGAAGAAGAAAGCGAGTAGACAGAGAGATTAGTCAAGTATACAGGCAGAGAATACAGACAAAACTAATGCTAACGCTAAAGGTAATGATCATAGAGTCCTTTGAGACGTTTTGGGGCACATCTAGAATCTTTGTCTTGAGGCCAAAACGGTGGAGTTCTCGAGTGAATGATAAAAAAGCAAAGTGGATTGAAGATTTTATCATGTCCAACAACAACATTAACCCATAATTTTCCCACTATATACGTACTACCAGGAGGCAACAATTAAATGACTCCCAGTGAAGAGGCAGCTGTCAGCGGCAGTGGTATGTGTATAGGTGGCTGTTTTGGCTGTACAGCTGTGTCTCTGTGGGTGATTTAAAGAGTAATATGCATGGATAACATAATTACACAGGTATAGGCCTCATCATTGTGGAGATGTGTGGGGGGAAAGCGTATCTAATCAGGCGCGCACATACACACCCAAACACGCATGTTGGGATTTGCTTTAGGCACTTTACACAAACATTACTTTTCCTCGATACTGATCGTAAGCATGTTTGTGCAGTTATAATGTATTTGTATCTGTAGATTATAACCAAATGGTGTGCCTCATCTTCTATGTCAAGAATATGGATCATTGTTATATATTTAAAAATCTCAGTATTGAAATTAAAATGAACAAATCTGCTGTTTTTTTTATAATAATGCAATAGTTTTGCAAAAGTGCTTTTTTGCTTCACGTGTCATTATTCATTCACTCTATACACAGTGGTGATAAACTACTACTGAAGCCACAGCTGCCAAGGGGCACACTGACAGAAGCGAGGCAACCAGTACGTGCCATTGAACCCTCTGACCAACATCAAACATTCACACCCACACACACACACCAAATGTGGGTGAAGTGTCTTGCATAAGGACACAACAACAGTGGCACCTGGTGTTCTCAGAGGTCTCCCATCACAGTACTAACCAGGCCCTGCCCACCTGATCTCGCTTTCACAACTTATAATAATTTGCAACTGTAGACCCAGGACATTTATAAACATTAGGGATATTGGTCCTCAGTCTACCCTAAAGATCAATTTTTGTTTAATTTTTTTGCATTTCCTGCGTTTGTATAAATTTAATTGATTCTAGGTTGTTGGCGAATGGACAATTCAATAAAGTCAGAGACGACTGGTGTCTAAATAAATTATATGTCCAGTTTATAAATCCAGTATAAATTGGACGTATAATCGAAGAGCTGATAGAGTGTTTCCTTCATTAAATCTCACTAAAACACTAGAGTGACACTGGAGAATCCTCTCTATGGCGTGGACAGTAAACAGGGATCATCAGAGCAATGGCGCCATGACTGCAGGAGAATGCAACATCTTCCAACATGCATGAACCACTCATAACATACTGCGGGAAAATGAGGGGAGGAAAATATAACTGATTATAACACGCTTAACCGCACTTCTGAAGTCAATTTGGTGTAATATGGCATTTTGAAATCATGCCGTTGATCACACAAAACAGTCACGTGGGAGTTGATTTTGGTCAATACAAAAAGGAGGTTCCGTGCGAATAGAGAAAATGCAGATTTGAGTCCCCAATTTTGATAAATACCCACCCACATAAGCATGAGAGTGCTTATGGGGGTCTTCCATTCAACTCCTGCCAGACCGCAATCTCTCTCAGCAGGAGGCAGCGCTTCCTACCGTGCAGAACCAAGTCACAGTCCCAGAGGTGATGCAACACAAGAGGAAGAGGGTTTGATTTTCATGCAAGTGTGCACGCAGCATTGGGGTTTCTGCACTGCATGGATCAGAATTAGAAGTAGAGACGTTATTCGCTGACAGGCAAGGACGGCTGAGGGAGAATCTGATAGATAGAGAAATGTAGATTTGTCATGACAGGATAGTGTTTCGAGCAGCAGGTTTGAAGCATGTAGTAGTAGTAGCAGTAGAAAGTCCCAACACTTGAGGATTGATGAGAGTAAAAATTAAGTATAAAAAAGTGAATAAACATGGTGTTGTATTTGCGTTCGGGTGCCATCTTAAAACCTCCTGAATATAAAACCATTTCCTGGAGACTTATCAGATTCAGATTCAATTTATTTGCCATTTGCAGTAAAACCACATTGGAAGACATTTGCAAAAGCCCCCTGTGTGCACAAGACAAGTACATAAATAAAACAAGGTTTAAAGTACAAACAAACAATATCTTCAACCAGAGGGAAGCTTCTGGAACATGGCTTTTCCAGGGGCCAGAAGACTCAAGATTCATTATTCTAAGAGATTGGTTTAAAAGTCTGGATTCATTAAGAACCTCCAGAACAAGCAGCTCACAGTCCTCTTTCAGAGTGGAGCATCTTGTGGTTTTGGTTTGAGACATCTCCTGTCTTTGGTTGTGATGTCACCAAACCACACAGTCACAGAACCAACAAGGAAACTTTCAATGGTGTAGCGATAAAAGTGAAGCAGGAAGTTTCTGCAGAAAGTAGAGACGCTGACGAGCTTTCTGAACGACTTCGTTAATGTTTCTGTACTGTTTCAGGTCATTAGATTGAGTTAAACCCAGAAACTCTTCTATAATCTGCACTTGGGAGTAGTCAATAACAACAGGCATATTCGAACAGACGCATTGTGACAGTACACAGCAGAAGGATTAAAAAGTAGGAAAACGTGAAAGCCACAAAAACAATCAATAGAATTTAGTGAGCCAATTGACTTTCATGTTTGTTATTTGAATGGGAATTCATCGTAGACCCAATGTACCAATGTAAGGACCTTCTTGGTATTGGCCGTGTCGCCCCCATCTATTCTCCTAATCCCAGTTATATGAAATTAAGTTCTGGACGAGTTCTCAGTGAAGCCCAGTGCAGTCATTTCATTCCAAACCCGAGTCTAAAAACATGATATTAAGATTCTTGCAGCGTCATGTCTCCTGTCCCTCTGCTTATCTCCTGGTGCTGCTTACGCCACAGTATCCTTGAGCGAGAGGCCGTAAATGTAAACAAGGTGCTAAGCTTCTCAACCTTTCCCTAATATGGTCACTTTGAAAACAGGAAATCAAACACTGAGATGAGGAACACTGAGCACAAATGGTGAATGGAACATGAATGGAAATATTAGGAGGAAGTGAATCTACAGGTTGCACACGTTTTGGTTCTGTAAAAGGTTCAAACTAGAGTGATAGAGCCTTATGGGAAAGGGGAAATGAATTTTAAGTTAGACTCTTGGCACATTGTCAAATAACATCTCAAAACCTTCCTTTTTTTAAACTGGCTTATTCTTTGTAATTTTAAAATGTTTTAACTATACTTTTAACATTGTGTGTCATGTGTTTTAACATATTTTAAGGCGCCCTTGGGTGTCTTGAAAGGTGCCATTAATAAAATAAATTATT
Organism: Knipowitschia caucasica; assembly: GCA_964034765.1. NCBI lineage: Eukaryota > Metazoa > Chordata > Actinopteri > Gobiiformes > Gobiidae > Knipowitschia > Knipowitschia caucasica. The sequence continues at coordinate 40,456,877 of OZ035828.1, read as the reverse complement.
ACTTTAACAGAATCATATCGATTATAAAATGCTAGTTGATATAGTTTCTGTGTAAGGAACATGGTCATCGAGTGGGCAGCACTCATGCCTCACAGTCGGAAGGTCGTGGGTTCAATCCCCGTGCCGACGGGAGCCTTTCTAAGTGGAGTACATGCACTATAAATAAAAACCACAACGAAGAAGGTCCTTGTTCAAGCATTATCATCAGGAACTGGCTTCCAGAGCATTGCCCTCGATGGGTCAAATGCAGAAGACGAATGGTACTGTTACAGTATTTGTCTCCACAAACGTCATCATCATAATCATAGAGCTCACATTGTTTTCAGTTGACAAATATGAATATAGCAGTGGAATCTTCTCCTGTTTGTTTGATTAACAAAAATGTGTGAAATTTGTTCCTAACATTCAAATTGTATTACTTGTCTTCAAAGTTCCCTAACGTCACATGTAGTTTGTGTGCTAAATGTGTATTCACTGTATGTAAAATTGTATGTTTACTTTAGATCCCCAAGGCCACTGCACGTCTTTCAGAATATACAATCAAGAGTCAGGGTCACACTGACAGACCAACATGAACACAAATAAACAATATAAATAACCAAGATGAACATTCACTTTCTGATGAACACATAACAAGATGTTACTGTTCCTTATCCGTTTGGGAAATACAAGACCACCCCCCCCCCCCCCCCCCCCTACTCAGAAGCAGGATTGTGGGAAAAGAGGCGCGGGTGAGTCACAGCAAACACAGGGGGTTTCATTCAGCAGTCTCTCAATAGACTTCAGCCATGCATTTACAATGGACTCCCAAGCACTGCTCAGTCCACAGCATTTCTCACACAGGCTGCGCTGTTGACCGAGGCTCAGAAGTCTGTAACGGACGCTCAAACACCACGGGCAAAGGACACAGTGTCGTCGGAAAAGTAAATGTAACAAACGAGAGGTCGAAGGTCTCAGATGGGCACGCTAGAGTAAATCTATTAATTCCTCATATGGTTTTTGTATTTGAGGAACATAATGTACGAAAATAAAAATGAAAGCAATGTGTATAAATTCTAGAGATATTGAGGGTCTATACAGATGCAACTTGGAAAATTAGAATATTGAGTAAGTAATTGAGCTGTGAGCTGCCTGTTCTGGAGGTTCTTTATAAATATAGACTTTTAAACCAAGCTCTTATAATAATCAATGATTCTTCTGACCCCTGGAGAAACCATGTTCCAGCTTCTTCCCTCTGGCAGAAGATATCTTTCGCAGAGCACTTTGATCTTTCACTTGTATTGAAACTGTTTTAAATCGATCAATTTCACAGCGGCAATTCTTTCCTGTTTTGTTTCATTTCTGTATTTTTAACCTTGTTTTTAATTGATGTTCTTGTCTTGTGCACACTGGGGACTTTTGCGGATGTATTCCACTGTGGTTTTACTGCAAATGGCAAATAAAATGTTATTATGTTTATATTTGTGACTCACAGCTGTAAAAAGCGCCAAAGAGAATATAGACTGTAAATAATAATACAAATTATAACAAATATAAGATGGGCATCGACTGCATGTAATGAATAAAAAATATTCTACATTTTGTTAGTTTGAATAAAGGACACCCCAAAATTTGACAAAAACGTGAAATCACTTCTAAAGCAGAGCCGGTGACATGCACATTTCATACTTGAAAACAAAAAATGAGGATGAGGGTTGGTGCTATGTGTACTGGCTGGCATCTCACCCCCCGACCCAGAAATGGATTAAAGGGTAGAAAATGGATGGATGGATGGAATTGAATAGTGCTTTCAATTCTCATTATTCATTAGTGAATATCCAAAATGAAAGACAAAGTCTGAATATAGAGACGACCTTTACAACCTTTATGGGCTTACTGTGCCGACTGTGCTCTTATCTCCTGTTTTATAATACCAGATTTTAATGTACATCTAGATATTAGTCCAGGCACGTCCAAACTCAGGCCCGCGGGCCAGTTGCGGCCCTCTGTGCCATTTTATGTGGCCCTTCTGCTAACACGAAGTTGCCATTGTGTGACACCGTCATCCAACCAACTTCAGCTCCACCAATACAGTCACGCTATACCCATAGACTGTATATATTAACGGACAGAGTCACGCCTATCTCCGCTATATGTGATTTTGACTGCGACATTGCAGGCGATGTGTTTTTCTCCTCCTGTGGCTTCTCTCTCCACTCTTATCTCACATTCCTCAGCCAAGGCCATAAACAAGGTCCCACAATCTACAACAACTCACACTATTTCAGTCTTCAGCAAGGATCCCCCACCCCCGCCTCCCTCTACCTATCCATCTTGCTCCCTCCCTCCCCTCCATTCCTTATTGTTTTCCTACTCACCCCCTCCCTGATCCCGCCCCCCTCTGACAGCTACATTGGGCCGGCCGAAGAGGTGCTCTTCCCGAGAAAAAAATCCGTGGTTTATAAAAAGCACAATGTGTCTATCCAATTGTTTGTGAACTGTATGTTATTGCTCTCTGCTGTTTCTTGCTGCACACAGCGCCGCAAATGGCGAAGTGGCACGCTCTCTGCCAAAACAATTTCCAAGTGATAACTTTGTTACTCACGTGGCAATAAAAATGATTCTGATTCTGATTCTGATGTTAGCATTGGCTAATTCTTCTTCTGGGTCCACCCCCATCGGCCCGGGGTGGTATTGCAAGCATGTCAGCACACGTCATTTTGGCCACAACATTCCAGATAAATGCAACTGTGGCGTGAATCAACAAGGACGTATCCTAACACATTTGAAATTCCAGAATTCAGTCAATCCAGCTCAAATCCAGTTTTTTAAAATCCAGGTTAAATCTGATGAACTCAAGTGGCCCTCTTGCTAAAAGGTTTGGACACCCCACTCCAACACAAACAATAAAATAAATGATTCCACTTACTTAAGTCACAAATACTAACATTCACATTCTGCTTCAATATGAATGATCTGGTGCCACAAGGTTTTATACCGGTTTCCATTTCAAAACACAGCTGCTTAGGAAACGTCACATTTTTGTATTTCTTATGTATCAGTTCTTGATACTTGCTCACATGAATATGCCTGAATCTGTGAACAGTCACTGTACCACAATAAAAGAAACCTTTTTATTTTTACATCTTTATAATTTTGCAGTATAAACACAATTCAAATATAGGATTTTCTTTTCCTTTATCTTTTTCCTTTCCAGCAACACCCCCTCCCTCCCTCACTGCTCACGCTTTCATTGCGCCCGGAGCTGCTCATTTCTGCTCAGAAGCACACGCGAGTTTGGTCCGAAGACGTATCGGTGAGTCAGAATAGAGGACAGTATCGGCTGGATCTTTGGGCGCATATGGACAGGGCAGAGAGCCTTTCAAACCCAGAGAAATTACAGGTCGCCGTGGGGGGAGCAGGGGAGAAGATTGAGGAGGAGGAGGAGACGCCAACATGCTTCCTGCAGATCAAAACAAGAGGAAACGTGCCGTGGCATCAATGTCTCCTGCACTGTGCGCTCGAGGAATACACTTCAAACACAACAGGGAGTGCTAACCGCTTCAATACAATTATAAAAAGAAATGAACCTGAGGGGACTTTTCCAGAGACATTGTAAGATGTTTAAAAATCAATCGCATGACACCCGATTGTGTAATCTTATGGCGAAAGGGATTAGAGAGTTCCTGCCGTGCTCGGTTCACAGTTCAGCCCTATACACTGTTAGGAAAAATGTATGTTAATATGATTTTGACAACCGTAAACAAGATTTTCCAGTAAAAAATTCCTTGTTTTTAGAAAGGTATAAGAAATTTCTCGCTTGGAATGAGAAAATAAAGCAAGCGTTCCCATTTGCCAATCTTTGCCAATCTTGTTTGAACGCAGTCAGACTGTGCTCAAATTAATATAAAAACCCCTTGATTCAAGCAATTAGGACTACACTGCAAACAATGATGTGATGTGAGGTTATGACTTTGATCCTATCCGGTGATCAAGCGAAGCAAAAACATTCAGAATGGAGGATCTCGCTCGTGCATCTGTTGTTCTAGGTATCGCCATATCGTTATTGATGGCGCTCTACGTTGGAAGAAGGGCACAATTCACATCTATTGTATGAACGACAACTTCTGGGAGGCACGAGGCTAGATGAAAGAAAATATATACAGTATTTATCGCAGTTTTCAGATCACATCTTCTCTACAACTTGTCATTTGTGTTTATTTGGGACAAGCTTACAAAATCGACTTTATTAGAATGGTTTATTATCTGATTTGGTTGCACATATAAACAATGTACATGGGCTTGTTCACACTAAAGGACACAAAAGTGTGACAAAAGGCCAAAAATTAGATTTGACTAATCAGAAGATATTTAATGTTTTTCATGCATCCAAAGATGCATAGCCTTGAAAGATCAAGGCTATGCTCACACTCAGAGAGCAGCCACCCTCCTGTGGACTCACCACCTGCAGAGGGTCAGTGAGGGGCTGGTGCTATGAGACTTGGGTGGCATCTCTGATTGCCGCCTCCCCGATCCAGAAATTGATTAAAGGGTAGAAAATGGATGGAAATGGATGCATCCAAACACTTCCTCTGTCCTTTAGAAGTTGCTAGAACATAACTGTTTTATACATTAGACAAGTTTCCTAAAGCGGCCCTGTTTATTTTATGTAACGGACGTGATGATTCGACGGAATGAGCTGCGGAAGTTTGTTACGTATTGTTAGATGTCCAAATTTGATTCAGAGATTCTTTTTTTTTTACATAGAGTAGAAACAAAGTGATACTTTCATATAGTTAGCATATATTTTTCTCAAGTTTAATTGTTAGAGAAAAATTGACTGAAACCATCACGTCCGTTACACCTTTTTCAAGGGTCATTTATTTTTTAGTTTTTTTTATGATTCCATTTTATATCAAGTGATTAACTTCTGTTGTGTTAACCATGTTGATCTTGTGGGATTTCATCTGCCGCTATTTCAGACTGAGGACATTTTATTTTCTATGCAATTGGCGTCACAGTAGAATGGTCCAATCAGAGGCTGATTTTGTCGTTTAAAATGTCGCCAACAATATATTTGTCATTTGTTTCTTTTGATTTTAACCACACTATCTCTTCAATGTGTCTGTGTTTGAAATCTTTTTTCTAATCTATGATAGTAAATTTAGTTTTTGAGTTATAACCTTTCAAATTCCAGATACTTTATTTGACACTTTACTGTGAACACACTCACTATATAAAAACCCATGTAACAATCAACTCACATTCCATTAACAAGGCATTATGTCTCCCAAGCGATAATTGAAATGGAACAGAAAAAAAAACTAAAAATATAAGTGTGCCCCATTCTAATAAATCAAATTATATAATAAATGTTTGAATTTGGAACGTCACCTCGCTGGGGGGGAAGGAGCCAGAGCTCGTGGGGGAGGTTGAGCGATACCGACTAGAGATAGTCGGCCTCACCTCCACACACAGCTTGGGCTCTGGAACCCAACTCCTTGAGAGGGGTTGGACGCTCCACTTTTCTGGAGTTTCCCGCGGGGAGAGGCGGCGAGCTGGGGTGGCCATACTCATTGCCCCCCATCTCAGCCGCCACGTGTTGGAGTTCTCCCCGGTGAATGAGAGGGTCGCGTCCCTCCGCCTTCGGGTGGGGGACAAGTCTCTCACGGTTGTGACGGCCTACGGGCCTAACAGCAGTGTAGAGTACCCGGCCTTCTTGGAGTCCTTGGGAGGTGTACTGGACGGTGCACTGCCCGGGGACTCCGTTATTCTCCTTGGGGACTTCAACGCCCATGTGGGAAATGCCAGTGACACTTGCAGAGGGGTGATAGGGAAGAACGGCCCCGCTGATCTGAACCCGAGCGGTGTTCAGTTGTTGGACTTCTGTGCCAGTCACAGTTTGTCCATCACAAACACCATGTTCGAGCACAAGGGTGTCCACCAGTGCACGTGGCACCAGGACACCCTAGGCCGGAGGTCGATGATCGACTTTGTTGTCGTATCATCTGACCTTCGGCCGCGTGTCTCGGACACTCGGGTGAAGAGAGGGGCGGAGCTGTCAACCGATCACCACCTGGTTGTGAGTTGGATCGGCTGGCAGGGGAGGAGACCTGGCAGGCCCAAGCGTGTAGTGAGGGTCTGCTGGGAACGTCTCGCTGAGCCCTCTGTCAGACAGACTTTCAACTCACACCTCCGGGAGAGCTTCTCCCAGGTCCCGGCAGAGGAGGGGGATATTGAGTCTGAGTGGACCATGTTCTCTTCCTCTATCGCCGATGCGGCAGCTCGTAGCTGTGGTCGCAAGGTCTCTGGTGCTGGTCCCGGTGGCAACCCCCGAACCCGGTGGTGGACACCGGCAGTAAGGGATGCCGTCAGGCTGAAGAAGGAGTCCTATCGAGCCATGATGGTTCGGGGGACTCCTGAGGCAGCAGGCCAAGCGTGCCGCGGCCCGGGTTGTTGCAGAGGCAAAAACCCGGTCTGGGAGGAGTTTGGAGACTCCATGGAGCAGGACTATCGGTCGGCCTCGAAGAGATTCTGGCAAACCGTCCGGCGCCTCAGGAGGGGGAAGCAGTGCTTTGCCAACACCGTGTACGGTGCGGGTGGAGAGCTGCTGACCTCGACTGGGGATATTGTCGGGCGGTGAAAGGAATACTTCGAGGTTCTCCTCAACCCCCCCGTCACGTCCTCCGTCCCGGAGGCAGAGGCTGAAGATGTTGGGGCGGATACTTCCATCTCCCTGGCGGAGGTCACCAAGGTGGTTGGCAGCCTCCTTGGTGGCAAGGCGCCGGGAGTGGATGAGATCCGTCCTGACTATCTAAAGTCTCTGGATGTTGTGGGACTGTCTTGGCTGACACGTCTCTGCAACATCGCGTGGCGATCGGGGGCGGTGCCGATGGAGTGGCAGACCGGGGTGGTGGTCCCTGAGGGTGTGTTCCAATTATCGTGGGATCACACTCCTCAGCCTCCCTGGTAAGGTTTACTCCAAGGTACTGGAGAGGAGGCTACGGCCAATGGTCAAATCTCGGATTCAGGAGGAGCAGTGTGGTTTTCGTCCTGGCCGCGGAACACTGGACCAGCTCTATACTCTCCATCGGATACTCGAGGGTTCATGGGAGTTCGCCCAACCTGTCCACATGTGCTTTGTGGATTTGGAATAGGCGTTCGACCGTGTTCCCCGGGGTGTTCTTTGGGGGGGTTCTCCGGGAGTACGGGGTCCTCTGCTGAGGGCTGTTCGGTCCCTGCATGTTGGCCTCCGCCAGGGCTGCCCTTTGTCACCGGTTCTTTTTCACTGTATTCATGGACAGAATTTCTAGGCGCAGCCAGGGGCCGGAGGGGGTCCGGTTCGGGGACCACAGGATTTAATCTCTGCTATTTGCGGACAATGTTGTCCTGGTGGCTCCAACGAGCCAGGACCTGCAGCATGCACTGGAGCGGTTTGCAGCCGAGTGTGAAGCGGCTGGGATGAGAATCAGCACCTCCAAATCCGAGGCCATGGTGCTCGACCGGAAAAAGGTGCCTTGCATCTTCAGGTGGGTGGAGAGGTCCTTCCTCAAGTGGAGGAGTTCAAGTATCTCGGGGTCTTGTTCACGAGTGAGGGAAGGATGGAGCGTGAGATTGACAGGCGGATCAGTGCAGCGTGTGCAGTGATGCGGTCTCTGTATCGGACCGTTGTGGTAAAGAGGGAGCTGAGCCGAAAGGCAAAGCTCTCAATTTACCGGTCAATCTTCGTTCCCTCCCTCACCTATGGTCATGAACTTTGGGTAATGACCGAAAGAACGAGATCGCGGATACAAGCGGTCGAAATGAGCTTCCTCCGCAGAGTGGCTGGGCGCTCCCTTAGAGATAGGCTGAGGAGCTCAGTCACACGGGAGGAGCTCGGAGTAGAGCCGCTGCTTCTCCACGTCGAGAGGAACCAGTTGAGGTGGCTCGGGCATCTGTTCCGGATGCCTCCTGGACGCCTCCCTGGGGAGGTGTTCCGGGCACGTCCCACCGGGAGGAGGCCCCGGGGAAGACCCAGGACACGCTGGAGGGACTATGTCTCTCAGCTGGCCTGGGAACGCCTTGGGGTCCCCCCGGACGAGCTGGAGGAAGTGTGTGTGGATAGGGAAGTCTGGGCGTCTCTGCTTAGACTGCTGCCCCCCGCGACCCGGCAACGGATGAAGCGGAAGAAAACGGACGGACGGACGGATGTTTAAATTTGCAGTCACGCCAAATGAACAGGTGACCGGAAGCCCGCTCACTGTTTGGAACGATTCTAAGATATGCATCACTTCATTGGAACTGCCCTCAGGAGACAGAAACAATACAATCTTTTGTATGGAGGCACTGAACTGTATTAGAAAACAGCAGTAAAAAAAAGAAGTTGAAGTCTAAACTTTGACCTCAAAGTTTAGATTTCAACTTCTTTATACACTGTACAGGTTAAGAAAAAAAGGTGTGAATTTTCTTCTAAACTCCCATTACAACAGTAAGTAAGCCATTTACAGTATTTATACCTCGCATTTCACAGACCAAGGTCTCACAAACCACGACCACCACCATCCGCCGTTTACTTGCTCATTACAGTCATACCTATTGTGTTACTTGTATTGTTTACTACTATTATTACTAGAAACCTATGCAGACATGGGGAGAACATGCAAACCCCAAAAAAGGAAGCACCCATGTGAAGGCTCAATCAAACTATCATTCCATTATAGGTTTGACATCACATACTAGGCCTATGGTTGCTGTCAGCTGATAAGACTTCATATTCCCCCCCTCACTTCCTGTCCACATTGAACTGGTGTGATGGGTGTCCTGTCAGGATTCATTCACACAAGGCCTGGGTGGGGCGGGGCCAAGGGGCAGCGGTGAGTGCCACAAGCTGAGCCAATGATTAACTTTACTAATCCACAGGACTCTCTCAAACTAATGGCAGATGCATATTTCACACACCACTCCATGGGGACAATTAATTCAACCGGAATATGTATCGACATGCATGCAGATAAGGCAAATGTGTTTTGCTGATTGCATATGGGCAGGCGCTGGGGTTCTTAATATGATGCCAAGGCAAGCTGAAAGCAAATTAGTGGCTATTATAGTGTTCCAAAGTAAGTGTTTTGCCCTTTTGGTTGACCGTTCACCAGATTGCTCTTCTTGGTGGGAAAAGTAAATTGTAGCTGGAGAATTGAAGAAATGTTGAATGAGAAACAGATCCAATCAATGTCCTGAATATTTCTGCAGAGGAAGAGATAATTTGAGGCAGCATTGGGCTATTTTATATTACTACTTGATCTCGTGATGCAAAATTAAAAGAAAAAAGTCATTTTGGCCTTAGACTTGTGCTCTGCCTTGCTGAAAACTATCTTATATCATATTTACATACCCAAATTTTTTTTATGTCTAATACCAATACTGTGGCTTTCAATAGCTGCCACGGAAAATCCTCTGACATTCTGGGTTAATGTCAGCCAATAAATAGATTTAATACAGCAACTGAAAGACCGAATCAGGATATTGCCCTAAACGATATCAAAAGATACATTATACAACAATATTTCCTATACAGGCACAGATATCCAAAACCAGAATCATAATGATCAAATCCTAATCACATTGTTTTAGGGAAAAATTCTGTGATGCTTCGTTCTGTATCATTGAGGATTTTAAAGCTGGGGTGCCTAACTTGTTTTCACGTGTAATCCGTTCCGTTTGTTCCAACAGAAAGAGTCTTGTAATGTTAAATATTGTCGACAAATCAGTCCACAACATGCCATCTTCATCTTGTTAGAAAGCATTTTATCTGTTGCATTGTGTCAGAAAGAGCCCTGAGAGCGAATAGTCCTGTTTGAGGCGGCAGTCGGTCAAGGTCCCTGTGTGCGACTGATGGCAAAAGGGAACGCTGTGGTTAGATTAGTGTCCGAGACGCCGCCGACATCAGAGCACCTTCAGGTCATGTGACTCTAGGTAAAATTATGAAACCAGACCAGCTGCAGGAGGGGGAACCAGGTGGTGAAGGAGAAAAATAGCAAATGTGCAGCCCAGCAACTCTTTCCGGCTGCATGGACTACAAACCATGTGTCTTAACCGCACTACATTACCCATAATACAATGCAATACAATACAATTTATTCTTATATAGCCCTAAATCATCTCAGAGGACTTAAAGAAACCATTGAAATCACCGACACAGATCAGAGAATCAACAGCTAAGACACTGAAAATGCACATATGTAATGGTCCACGTGGAGAGACCAATGTCCATGTGTATAATAATGCAGTGGGATTCACATGTGGAGCTGTTTGTTTGGATCGGGAACGTAAAGCACTGCAGTTTGGCTAGTTTTATTATCGTCGTACATGTTTATTATGAGACAGACTGGTGCCAGGTTGTTGTACGGTGCAGACAAGATAATTCGCACAATTGCTGAAGAGTTACAAATCCCTTTTTTTAAACATGAATGAAGCACAGACTTGGGGAAACTGCCGCCTTCATAAAGTTCTATCCAGTTTTGATCTGGTCTCTGAAGCTTCTCTGATCTGCGGCTGTTGCGGTGTCCAAGTTGAGTGCAGGCTATTTTCTAGGCCCACACGTTCAACCATCTACTGTTTATGTCTGCTGCTCGACCCAAAACATTCAACAACATTCATGGACATTGGTCAACTCCCCGTATGGACCAATGCCTGTGTTCTATTGTTTTGTGTTTTAACTATTGGAGGACTAAAAAAAAAATAAACGTTGAAATCGCCATCGAGATAGCTACTGTTGTGATTTAGGGCTTTACAGGAATACATTGAATTGAATTGACAGAGGCCAAACAATACAACCAACATCTATGGGCATTTATCCACACTTACAGACATTAGTCATCTGACTCTAATGGACCGATATATGTTTTCTGTTTCATTTCTTGTTTTTAAAAACTGTTTTTATTCTCCGATTTGTTGTTGGCTATTTCAACGGTTTTGTTAAGTCCTCTGAGATAACTACTGCTGTAATTCAAGACTACAAGAATATGTTGAATTGAGATACTTAGAAGGATTTATATATTGGGGTTTGAAAGTTAGGTACCTCAGCTGGTCAGAACAGACGTAGCATGACTTGGACTTAGTTTTACAACATTCACCAAACCAATAATCAACACATTTTGCAGTAGGGTAAACGACCACAATGCCATAGCCGTAAACAGTTCACCTCAATCCCAAAACTCATGCATCATTTTTTTCAACAATTATTACACACACAGTACAGTCATATTTGAGTCCTGCAACAACGCACAATGACATACACATTTGCAAACAAAAAATACAGTATAATCTGAGTGCAGACTCTTTGGACAACAGGTAAATTAAAACTAAAGTTCAATTAACCCGCTTTATCATGTGGTACACTGTTGTTTCTGAGGAGGTGTATTGTCCCTGACTAAATCCACAGGTAGTCCAGTTCCCATCACGGGATTTCCCATATCCACATACAAAGCAAAAACGAACCAACTGAATTATGCAAATGAGAGCGGGAACACCAAAGCCACGCAGAGATTAGCTGTCTACAACTAAAATACGATTATTAGAACATCCTAGTGTATTGGTGATTGTCTTCTCAATAATCAATGGGGCGGGGTGATCGGCGCTGCTGCTGCTGAGGATAAACAACAGCAGCTGTCTGTCAAGGGAAACGTCTTTTACTACGAGGAAGAAACGCATGGGAAAAAAAACCCTCAGGCCTTTCTTTGCCCAAAATCTGTGCGCAATTCTGTCGTAAACACCGATTTGTGAATGGGAGCAGGGGGTGCCACGACGGAATGCCGTAGCTTCAGACGCACAGCACATATGCGGCCCGCGATGGATCAAAACAGGTGCTGTTTTTACTACACCATCGCTCCATTTTGAACGGGGGGGAATAGAATAGTTTCATGATCCTTTTGCGCAGCGTCTTTGGTGCGTATTTCCCAGGTGCTCGCTTGACGTAAATGAGGGGGGTAAACGCGAGCTTCCCCTCTTGTTGTTCTCCCTCAGTGATAGACAGGCGCTGGCCGAATGTCTACCCAGCTCCACTGACAGACTGGCTGCACAACAATGAAAACACAAGTCATGATGGGCACCGGTGTGAGCGTGGGGGGGGACGCGCACTAGCGGCGAATTCTGCGTGAAATCAGAGGAGCGTCTCTATTTTAGTCTTTCCCATGCGGGGTAGCGGACTCACCTTTTTGGACAATCAGAGACAAGCAGCGAGGAAGAGCGTGGTTAAATCCTCACGGCTGTCCTCATTAGAGAAGTGAGAGGAGTGGATGGACAGCTGCTGTGGAAACCTCGACCCAGCCACTAAGCCCATTTAGGCAAAAATGTCCCGATGGGAGAGCGTCATTCCCGGGTAATTGGACGAGCTGTGTGCCTGGGACGGATAAGCCTTATGGTGGTAGTTGTGGAGGAGGAAGAGGAGGAGGAGGAGTGTGCGTGGAGTAGACGAGATACGGCTCGCGAGTGGGAATGGCACCACCACGACGTACTGCATCACTCCGAGCGCAGATGGCTTTACGCTGTTTACGTAGAGCAGGGTTTGCGTAGCGCAGATGGCGTAGGGACCCCCGGCGCTCAGGTGTGGACTCCAGGGGGTTCACGTTATATGTCATGTAAATATATAGTTACAGACAGCCAACACTTGATTCATTTTCCTAAAAAAAAAATCAAGCTGAATTATCTGAGGAGAAAATGGCAGTATTCTGTGAAGCTTTACTTTCAAGTGAGACCAATCCAAGCAGAAAAGAACACATGGTCTAAATATTGGACAATATACATGTGAGAACGAAGTTCAAACTGGTCCTGTGCTGAAAATAAGATTGTCAGACATTTTCAGTGTTATTAGATTGTATTTTCAGACAACAAAATGTAAATCTCTTTGTTGCAGAAACGATACATTGGATCCATCAGAGGTTATTTATAATCGATTGCAGTCCAGGCTACACATCCCTCAAATAGGCTATAACGGTCCTAAATCATACGTTACTTTTACATCTGTATTGTTTTGATGTATAGCTTATTTATCCTATTGAGAATCTTCATATAGTAGTTTTTTTTACATCAGACTGGAAGAATTAAGATTTACAACATATATTTAGACATACCATAATAGCTGTATGTTAAAAAACTTAAGAGCTACCAGATAATTAATGAGACACTGTACATGTGTTAATTTTGCTTTTTTTTTTTTCAATGGAAATCCACACAGTGCACACAAAAAATAAAAATCATGATGGTGAAACCCAAGGGTAGTAAATGAAATGAGTGTTTTATGTTAGCATAGTGGTAACAGTAATAACAGACTGAAGTGCTCAGGATGACGCACAAACTTTCACAAAACACACGCACACACACACGCACACAGTCTATCTCTTCTTTTTACTCTCTTTCTTTGGCTTCTGCCGGATTTGGGGCACTGCTCCTTTAGACTTCTTCATTTGTTCTGCTGCAGCTTTGTTTTCTGTGGCCTCCGTCTCCTCCTGTTGAGAGAGAATTAACTCAATGATGGGAGTTCTGAAAAGTTAAATGTAACATAATGTGGGTCTCAAGAGTGAATTTTGACTTAACATTTTGGGGAGGGGAGGGGTTATATTTTAGTTGTTTGAATACGTGACAACATGGATTCTGGCATCTTTGTACAACACTTGAAACAGTTTACATAAATATATTTTTGCATGACATTACATCGACATCTCGCTGTGTGAAGGAGAGGTTCCGCAGGTCTTTCCTTCCTGCTGCTGTCAGACTGTACAATGAGAACTGCTGAGCCTGTACATTTCATTCATCTGTAAATAAGTAAATCATGTGCAATGTGCAATACTGCTCCTTCGGAATGTCCACTGAACAATGTCACTTTACTTTTTCTACTTATTATCCTGCACTATATGTACAGTACATAACTCTGCACTAATACATGTATATATTTCTTTGACTGGTATTGAATCATTTTCAGCATCTACAGCTAGTTATGCTAGTTAAAAACATAGCTACTACTTATTTTGTATATATTGTGTGCTCCCTGTGTGCTCTTACTACCGTCCTGTATGTGCGCTGCAACATCGAAATTTCCCCACTGTGGAACAACTAAAGGAACTCTTATCTTATCCCCTTACATCTGATACAAATCTTACTTACTTAAAAAAGTATCAGCAACAAAAGTGAAAGTACATGGAACTTGAAATACTAAAATTAAAATCATGATTTGTTGTCTATTGAATGATAACATTTTTCAGGTTAAAACTCCTAAAAGATGCTTAGAATAAATCCCAGACAAGGACGTGAGAAGAAGTGAGTGAAAATAGAATAATTACACAGTGGGTTTACAGCTCTTGTCGAGAAGCCCATGACAGCTGTTATTATAGACTTGGTGACATTAACTTCTTGTCTTCAGGCACTTAACATTAAATTGATGATTTCCACTTACTGCTTTTATTTAATCATATATGCAAATGGTAACGTCTCACAAGCTTCATAAAGAAATAAGAAAAGGAAAATAAAAGCAGATAGCAGCTCACAGAAAAAGAAAGGGAACAAAAAGAAAGGGAACAAGAGGGTGGAACATAATACCTAACAGTTGAGGCGTTTGATTCTAAGTTAAAAAATCTATTAATAATATATAATTATAAATGAGTAATCTATGAGTACAATCCTGATGGCTCAACCCCATTTGATTAGCTCGCTGTGTGATGGAGGAACAGGAGAACAGGCGGATTGGGCTGGCACTGCACAGGTATGGTTATTAGTATTTATTTTATCGCTCCGCCACATGCAAACAAACGCCTTAGGGACAGAAAAGTTTGTGAGTTGTGTTGATTACCTGGTGTATAAAGTTTAAATTGATGTATTATTGTAAGAAATTCAAAAAGATTAATTTCATAACCATAAGTTATTATTCTAGGCAGCCACAGTGGGGCAGCTGCGGCTGTAAAGTGCCAAACTGCCGTTGTGTCCGTAGGCAAGACACTTCACCCCCATTGCCTAGAATGAGTCTGGTGTGTGTGTGAATGGTTGGTGGTGGTCGGAGGGGCCGATGTCAGTGTGCCTCAGGGCAGCTGTGGCTACAGTAGTAGTTTATCACCACCATGTATGGAGTGAAAGAATAATGACATGTAAAGCGTCTTTGAGAGTCCAGAAAAGCGCTATATAAAACTGATACTATTATACTGCACTATTATATTTTTGAAAATCAAATTAAAATGTTCTAATAATTTCAGAGCCAGACTTGTCCATAGTTGAAGAATCACCCAAATATTGACAGCCTGACCTGTTCGTGGCCTTTAGACGTGGGGATGATGATGGCGAGGATGCAGATGAGCTGGAAGATGGCTCCCAGGAACAGACCGTACTTCAGCACACTCTCCAGGAAGGTAGGCTCTGGGACCTCCGGGGTGGACAGGTCCAGCTCTGACATGCTGCTGTTTGGAAGATAGTCTGCCTTTGTAAACAAGACATAGTATTATATATTCATTTGAAAAGATATATTTATCTTTTTTAGACAAGAATGTCCTAAATGTCTTTTACAATGGAGTTCTACCCAAGGCAGTCACATTAGAATCAAAACACCACAGACTATTGTTGTTGTTGTTGTTGATTCAACAATGGTAATCTGACAGGTTAGCAGCACTGATGCTCTGCACAGTAGGCTATAGTCATGTGGATCTATAAAAACATAGTTTACAGAGTTTAAAACCTTCATGTCAGCTGTGAGCATAACAAACACATGCAGAAAGCACTATGTGCGCACTTACAGCGGCAGGATTACTCCACACAGCGACTTCTCGGTGTAAATTGCGCAAATATAATCTTATGATGTGTAGAATAAGTGTATTGATAAGGTCTTGTGCTTAGCTCCGCACTACAAAAGAAAATACGGGCCCGGAAGTGACCTAGTCCCTGAACACAGTTAACTACATAGCGCCCCCAAGTGGACAGGACACAGAAACACAAAGACAAGGCCAAGTCGAATAAGGAACAGATGTACAAAATATGTATTTATTAAAAAGCAAGTATTCCCTATACATTTACTTACAAAGAAGGGGAGCATACAACACTTTTTTTATTATTATTATTTTTTTCGTGTTCAATTCATACTGTATCCTAGAATAATAATAAAAAATTACCCAGACCCATTTTTGGAAAACATTATTTCCAAATGTAGTTATTTTGAGCTGGAGTCTCAGTCTGTAAGATCTCTTCTTATGATGTCATTCACTGAAAAATAAAGAAAAAGTAAATAATGAGAATGCCACTATTTTATAACGTGGCGGTAATAAAGTATAAAGGGAAAGGTACATAAGTCTGCAGTGCATTTTGCATCAATAGCCACTAGAGGTCTGTATTTAATAAATAAATCATCCAAATTCAGTAAATGTTATTTGACAAGTATCTAAACATCAAAACTGTCTGCTTTTTAAATACTTTAAAGGCAAACCTTCGTATGTAAACTTTGAAATCATAATGTACAAATGTAAATTATCTGGTTTAATAATTTAATAATTTGTAGTTTTCAACTTCAAACTATGTCTACTTTTGTTACAGGAACTAAGTACCACAGGTCCACATTTGTCTGCACAATGTTGATCCTGCTTGACTCCAGAACTTTAAGCTCAAATATGAAACAGGTAACTCTGATGCATGCATAAAAATACATTACATCAGAGAAAAAAAATGCACTGTTATCGTACAGAAAAGATTTCCAAACAGTGCAGTCCCCACAGCGCTAAACCCCATACACATCCTTTTGTCAGTGAGGCTAATCTCAATAAGACGTTGCTAATTGTATGATCTATTCTTTATTTGGTTGAATTTGTTGACTGTTGATTATTCCATAATTAAGGATGTGATTTTTGTATTGTTATATGAAAAGTTTGACTGAATTGAGTTTGGCGTGTGGAGGTGCTCATAAGCTTTTTGCTTCAGCCCACTCCTTCTGAGCAGAGTAAGAGTAAGTCGTATTTTATTCATATTGCACCTCTAAGAGTTTGAAAAATCTGTGGAACAGTCTTTTGATAATAACACTGAGACATATGGTACCTCTAAAGTTGACATGAAACAGGGTTATGGTCAAATCAAACCTGTTTTGAGCGATAGGAACAGGATAGAGTGTTGTGAAGGTTGTGTGCAATAGAAGACTGTTTGCAATAAAAGGCTGAGAGCAACAGCAAGGTGCAATGAGCTGTGTGCAATACTAGGACGTATGTAATAGAAGGTTGTGTGCAATAGTGGGACGGGTGTAATAATGTGGTTTATGTGCATTGTGAATTGTTTTCATTTTCAAATTGTTTTTGTGTAAGGTTTTAACACTGCGTGTGAACTAATAATGTGTTTTCCTGTAGTGGTTGTTGTATGTTTTATCAACTGTACCACGACCACAGGCTCTGGGACCTCAGGCTCTGGGACCACAGGCTTTGGGACCTCAGGCTCTGGGACCACAGGCTCTGGGACCACAGGCTCTGGGACCACAGGCTCTGGGACCACAGGCTCTGGGACCACAGGCTTTGGGACCACAGGCTTTGGGACCTCAGGCTCTGGGACCACAGGCTCTGGGACCACAGGCTCTGGGACCACAGGCTCTGGGACCACAGGCTCTGGGACCAAAGCCTCTGGGACCAAACGCTCTGGGACCAAAGCCTCTGGGACCAAAGCCTCTGGGACCAAAGACAACGGATGGACATTAGCCTTTGCCGACAATCTGGTGTTAGTCATGTGTCTGATAATAATAATAATTTCTATGCAAAAATAATGGAAAAACATGCAGACATTTGAATAATATCACCTCTTAACTCTGGGATTCTGTGTATATTTATTCTAAAAGGGTAAATACAAATATGAGAATTTGTGGTCATAACTTTCATAACTTCCGTTTGGTGTGGTCACTTACCATCTTCCATAAAAGGCATAAAGGCACCGGCAATATCCTCTAGAGTCATTTCCCCTGTGACTGGCTTCTCGTGGTCACTGATTTCAGAGTTTGTCTGTTTAATCACACCAATGCTTGAGTTATGTTTAGCAAACCGAGTAAAGGTTGACGATAAGGATTTCTCTGAAGGCAACAGTGCCTGATATGAACATGGTTTGGGCTCTATGGCATCTTCATGTTCAGTTTTTTGGTAAACGGGAGAATTGGTGTTATAGCGTTGCGTGTGGTAGAGCACAGGGTTGGATCGGTGCTGGTGGTTGGAAGTGTCCAGTGGGTTTCTGTTGTTCACAGTAGAAATATGACTGTACAGTGTCGGAGAGACGCCCAGGGCCTGGAGGCTCCTGTCATGGTGGTGATGGTAAAGGGACTTCATGGAAAAGCCAGAAATAGCAATGCTCTCTGGGTAGCTGTAATTCACCTGGTAGTCATCTACTGGTTCGGCTTTAATGGCTGGAGAGAAGATGCAACAAAAAATAATGAGGTTAAGAGAACCGGTAGTTTTGCTTTGTCATAGGTCAGAGTTAGACCCTCAAAAGATCTGGTGATATTCAATTAGTTCTTTTGACACTTTCAATCAGGACACATGAACAGTAACATCTTAATATTTGATAGTTTGAAGATTTCTATACTTTTCTCATGTATGCAGTATTATTTTAAGCAGACATTTTTGGGAAATATGTCTGCTTAAAATAATACTCCACTGGCCACCTCAATCCAAGTGGGTCTAATGGACATGTGCCACATTGCTACAGGACCGACGTACTGTATGCCTCATGGATGAAGTTGCAACAATTCCCTCACATCAAAATTCTCCCTGGTTGATCACCCCCATGTTCTCGATCTGATGTGAGGGTTAGACTGACAAATGTTTGTGGTCGGACTGAGAAGTCTGAAATGACTGATGGTCTCATGCGATACAACAATAGACACTTTCTAAAGGTTTAGTATTGAGTCAAAGTCATGCCAGGTGCACTGTACCCAGAGGTGTGTAGGTGAACGGCTGAAGCTGGCTCTGGTTCTTTTTCCCATTCATCACATAGAAGTGGACTTTGACAGGACTGCAAACTCTACCATCTCGATACGGTGGAACTTCAACAAACAGCATGTTCTGGACAAATACAGGATAATGGTTCAAGCATTCGTGGACGGTACATATTTATTCTATTTCAGTTCAATGAAAACACAGATTAATTAAAACAGAAAATACTAGTAAAAAGTATCCATCCATCCATCCATTTTCTTCCCCTTACTCCATTTCTGGGTCAGGGGGGTGGCAGTCAGAGCTGCACCCAGTTCACAGAGCACCAGCCCCGCACTGATCCTCCTGCAGGTGGTGAGTCCACAGGAGCCTTGATTATTCAGCAGGGGCTTCAGGCAAAGTGACTTGCCCAAGGACACAGCGACAGCAGTCATCAGTGGGAGTCGGGAAGTAGGTCTTGTGGTGGATTCAAACCCACGACCTTCAGGCTCCAAGGCCAATGCTCTACCAACTGAGCCACTGTCGCCCCCAGTATATAGTATAAAGTAATTCATCTTATAATATTTAGCTATAGATCAAAATCCTTCCAAAACCATTGAAGGTAAAATGTTGTCCTTTTTATGTGACTTGATTAGAATCTGATTATAAATACTGATGACAACTCAACCACTGTACATAACTCACAGATTGTGTCTTGTCTCTGTCGACGGTCGCCACAGCCTCCCAGTTCTGCACTCCATCTGGAAACATGAAAAGTGAATTCTGCATACTTCCTGACATGGCAACTAAAAGTGAAAGTAATAACCTGACACAACTGTCATTTTACGGCAATGACGGATTTTTATTGCCAATTATATAGCTTGAGCTTCCAAATGCTTTTTTTCCCTTGATATGCTAATTGCACATTGGAGATTTCACATTGGCCTATAATATTTCAATATATTGTTTGTTTTTTGTAAAGTAAAAAAGAAAAGAGAGAGAACAAAGCAAGTGGAATCTCAAAGGTCAACGGCTCATTCATTAATTGTGTTACATATTTACTGAAGGTTAGTTTATTTGCAGAATACTAATCATCTTTGGAGATCTTTGATGGTGGATGCCCTTTAAGTAAAAGTAACAAGGCAAACTGTGGGCCATGTGTCCCAGCTGTCATGCCCATCGAACACACAAAAACTGCTTGGTAACCTTTGTTCAAATTATTTGTTTGTTAAAATCATGTGTTCGTCAAATTAAATGCACAAAAGATGCCAGAGAAATATATAAATAAAACATAAATCAGACATACTGTCTCGCTTTGTCCAAACTTTGAGTCTAGTTCTGCATTTCACTTTCTCACATGACAACTCTGCTCTACAAAACTCTCTTTCTGTCTTACCACATCCTGTTAACTTAACCTTTGATCTAACCCCAACAGATAACTGTAACGGCTAAAACAAATGTAGTTATGATTATGGAATCTAGACTCTCAAACCATATTCAAATTCAATATATATATAGATATAAATATATATATCTATATTTATGTATATATATATATATATACATATATATATATATATATATATATATATATATATATATATATATTTTTATGTCTATATATATACATATATATATATATATATATACATATATATATAGGATAAGAACCAGCTCTGTGATCCGCTCACCTTGTGTCTTCTCTGTGAAGACAACCCTTGAGTCTGGGCTGAAGTTGGCTCCTGTCAGAACCATCTGTTGTCCCCCAAGCACTGAACATCTGTCCAGGTCCTGGCTCTCCACCGAGGGCATTTCCTGGGCTCGCTGGGCTGCCGACAAAACACAAGCACAGGGTGTTCAACTTTAACCAGATACTCTGTTGAGTGGAGAGTAAAAAAACGTTTAACCTAATTTATAAATACCACTGTTACTTTTATAGAAGATACATTTAACGTCTGACTTCTTTATATTTGGTGATCTTTGAGATATTATAAATAATAAACCAAAATGATTAATAAAAGATGGCTACTCACAGCACTCTATGGGCTGGGAGCAGACTTGCAGTGACACCAGTTGTCCTCCTGGTTCTGGGATGTGCACTCGGAAAACCAGACGCACTCGAGTGTTTTTGCGACCGATGTCTATCTCCCCATTTCGAAGCTCGATGTCAGCGTTTCTCAGCTTCAGTATTCCCACGCAGTCAACCCTAATATTTTGAATAAAAAAGGTATCTAGATGAGAAAAAGAGACAGCTTTTTCATTGGATTTAAAATCAATATTTGATTATTGCACTTATGAAAATGAATGCTACAGAGTTTCATGGTGCTTACTGTGTTCTAATAGTTTCATTCTCTAATCTGGTGAACAGAGACAACTTTGTAAAGTCCTGAGACATGTATTTGTCGACTCACATCACTCTCATGTTATTCTTGGGCTCCAGTGGGATTTCTAGTACTTTGGTCCCGTAGACCGCGCTCTCCTCACAGCGGCTGCTGGAGGCCGTCTTCCCTGTGACTCTGTGAACCTGGTAGAAAGAGTGAGGCTTCATCTGCCGCTCGTCTGCAGTTCCAATGAAAACCTGCAGGCGGAGCGAAGAGGAGCCATGGTACCCCAAGAGCTGGTTGAGAAGAGAAGACAGAAAACATATATCACAATCCGAATCATTAAATCTACAAATCTACAAACTAGAAATAAGCTTTGTAATATTGCATAAGCAAAGTCTTTATGATAAAATGATCATAATGTGTTTTTAAAAGAATAGTTAAGCTTTTCCTCCTGGCCAATGACAAAATGAAAACACTTTGAAAAGTAAGGGCGGCACGGTGGCTGAGTGGTTGGCACTCTCACTTCTCAGCAAGAAGGTTTTGGGTTCAAATCCCGGTAGTAACAGGGCCTTTCTAAGTGGAGTTTGCATATTCTCCTGGTGTCTGCGTAGGTTTCCTCCGGGTACTCCGGTTTCCCCTACCACTAAAAACACGTGCAATAGTTCAGGGTGAATGAGTGTGTGTTTGTGAGTGCGAATGTGGGACAACGAATGCAAATTAGCCCATGGCTACAATCTGGAGTGATGTGTTCATTAACATGTACTGTCACAGCCAAATAAACAATACAATAATAATAAAAAAGAGGATTTTTTTTTGTTGTCAGAAAAGTCACATTGCCGAAATGCCCTCCATGAAGCAGCAGATAATCGCATTGTGGTTTTAAACAGGAAGTCTGTGTCTATTTATAACAGACACATTGCTTCTGTTTTCTGTTTGCGCTAAACAATTGAATTCACAGTAATATTTATACGAGATTATTTTCATAATATTTCGAGTTAATTCTTAAAACCGTACTAGATTAATCTGGTAATATTAGGAGCATAAACCTCAACATAAAAGATAAAGCAGAGCAGAGGTCTCCCATCGTAGCACTAATCAGGCCCTGCCCTGCTTAGTTTTCTAGCACAGAGGGGATCAGGATCTCACATAACACCACCATAGATGAATACTACGCTACTGGATGAATAGTCTGCAGGTACGAAGGTTGTGTTTCAGTTGTTTCTTTTGGTATTGGCCCTATACCAAAAAAAATCTATGCAAATAGTTCCTTCTGACAATACACTGCTCAATCCAACCAATATATATCGGCCAATCCGACAAATTAGATTAATTGGCCCACAATCAACAGATTGGTACATCCGTCAACAATATAATCTAGCAAATATTGCCTTAACCAATTAGATTGGTATCGTAGTTGTTTAGAATGTGTCTGAGCGTTCCTGACCTGCACTTGTGGATGTCCTCCGCTGGCCGTCTTCACTGCCCCCCTGCTCCCCTCGGTCTCATAGTGCGCTCGATGGAAGGCTCTGGGCTGCTGCTGAATCTGCAACTTGTACTGACCCACCTCAGAGGGCAGCTGCCACTCCAGAGAGGGCAGGGCAGCCATGGACACACTGGACGCCAAACACAAGAAGCCAAACATGTATTATCATTTAAAATACTGTAGAATCACATTACGAAACAACGACCATATGTGATGATGGAAAGTCAGCAAACCTAAAAGCTCCATGATGAGTGGGAGCAGGCCACACATTTGGTATAATATAGAAGGCCTCAGACGTGACCTACAGAGCAATAAGACAATGACATCAGGAACACAACACAAATTAAAGTAAGTGTCAATCTGAATCATCCACCCAAAATGAGACAATGTCTTGCATTGTATTGAATGTATTTGAAAAGTGTCATCTCACTTTCCTCACCAAGAACACAGATTCCTTATTTCAGAATAGTATCATTTGTACCCAATTTGCACATTCAAACTCAATGGGGATCTAAAATCACAAGATATAAGAATGTCCAGCAATACTCACAATTCTTTGTTCAACAAAGACTTTTCTCAGCTTTGACTAGTCTACACAATGTGCAAGAAAAGGTTGTTTTGACTGTTCTGCTGTTTTTTCCATCCGTATAAAAAAAGGTTACAAAAAGTGTAAACTTTGTGTAATTTATTTATGCCTACAAATACTTCACAACCAGATATGTAAAACTATGAACACAGTGGCAATTCATCATCAAATCATGAATAGTCCCACAGTCTGATCTGATAATGCACATGTTCTCACCTCAGCTCTAACGTCCTTCTCCGGCTGCTGCCACTTCCCCCTGTCCCCATAGACACAGTCCTGTCTCGGGGCCGACCTGTGTGCAGCCTGCGCCCCCACTGAAGGCATCACCGCTGCATTTAGGCCGCTCAACAGGCCGCTCAGCACAGGGGTGGGGCTGTGGTGTTGGTGGAGGTAATGAGACCTCTGCGGCTCATTCGGAGACGGGACAGGGCTGGGGCTCGGGCTCCGTGAGCGTTGTTTGGCCGGCGTGGGTCCGGTACACGAGTGGAGTTGGTGGTAGGATCGCTTTCCCTGTGGAGAGAGGGAGCGGGAGCGCTGGTGCGGCTGGCTCAGCTTTGTGGGGACAGTGGGCTGGTGGGGCAGGAGGAAGGTCTCATACGGGACATTGCTGTGGGGCGACCCACCTGGAGTAGAGTGTGTGGAGGATGTGTGGAATGCCCGAAGTCCCGGGCAGAGATCCAGAGCTGATAAGCTGTAGCCTGCAAATTAAATACCGTTTTACATGATCTGAACGCACTACCGTAAACTACACAAACTATGTCTGCTTCATCCAATCCATTGTTCCAGAGAGAAAGAGAATACAAAATAAACAGAAAGACACAGTTGTCTTTCTGTTTATTTTGTATTCTCTTTTTGTTGACAGTTTGAAAAAACTATAGATAGATATAGATAATATTAGATGGATGGATTGATATAATTCTGAATTGTAATCATTTTGGGAGCAAATTCACTGTTTCTGGCTATTCGGTACTTGACGGCTGCACCTTTGTAGATGAGAATTGTTATACCTTATTTATTATTGTTGTCTGAATAACTATTGTTTTTTTGCACATCATCATAATGAAATATTGTGTTTGCCAATCCTGGAATGTCCATGTTTTATAATCGTGCAATCCCCTTTACAGAAAAGCAGCCAAAAACTATAGTTTTTGAAATGCATTATTTTTGATGAGACCAAAATATAACTTTTTGGTAAAAACTTTAGAGTTGTCTATGGAGGGGAAAGAATACTGAGTTGTAGCACCAAAAGAACACCATACCCACTGTGATGCATGGAGATGGAAACAGCATAATTTGGGTCTGCTTTCCAGTAGAGAGTATAGAGCAACTGATCTGTTTTAAACACTGCAGGTGGATAGGGCCATGTATTGTGAGATTTTCTGTGACAGCTTTGAAGATGGAACATGGCTGGCCAAAGCACGCCGCCCAGACAAGGAATGAGTTTTCTCTAGATCATAGACGCATTTCAGGGTCTTGGACATCAATACAATACAATACAATACATTCTATGTAATTATGAATATGTTCATTTCTGGATATTTTTTCAGATTCTGTCACTCACAAAGTGTTCTTAGATTTGTTGTTTTTTATTATCATTAATTACAGCAAGTTGCAGAATCACTTGTAATAAAAGTTTTGTCCATTCTTTAAGTATCCGGATCAAAATCGGCTCTGCTTCTATCCGTATTGTCTTAACTTACCTCCGCTGTTGCATGGAGAGGCACAGGGGGAGACCAGGGGGGAGCAGTTTTCAGAGGGCCACCCTGTAGACGAGTTACTGCTGCCTGGACTGGAGCACTCTCTGTACACTCCTAGAGCTGTGGGGCCCTGGGGCTGGGTGTGCGGGTGAGAGCTGAGCGAGTCTCCAGAAGGCGTAATCTCGATCCTAGGACTTGGGGCTGGGATGAGGCTGGAGCGGGAGGGAGAGGCCGGGTGAAATGAAATGTGTGTGGAGGTCAGCAGTGGGTTCCTGGTGTGTTCGGTGGGCAGCAGTGGGGTCCTGACCGGGTTCTGGTGGTGAGGAGTAGTGGCGTATACTGGGACAGTCCACCTCCAACATCGGGGGGTGTGTGAGTTTGGGAGGAGGCCATGGAGGTCATCTGTTAATAGAATCAGTTAACTAATAAGCAGGTAGCATGTGTACATGTTTTATAATTCCCAGAATAAGGACATGCCTAAAGGACTTGGTCGGCTTTCCAAGTAACTTTTCAGATACAAGATTAGATTAGATGATAGCACACATATATCATTTTGGCGGAAAGCCTATTTCTACATGATGTAAACCGACTTTGTCATCGATGTAGTGTCAAAGTTCTCAGTCACTAACTAATTAATTTACTGTAATATAAATTCTATATCACAGAAGTAGGCTGATTGTTTGTTCAGGAACATTTCACTCAAATTAAAATCAAGTTGAATTTTAGTCGCACAATTGACATGAAGTTTGTCCCCCGACTTATACTGTTGTTAGGGCAAAACAAGAAAAAATTGAATTGCAGCTTTCAGAGACTGTAGACACTTAAGTTTTAAAATTACACATTGTTTACATACTGCCTGCTATTTCACCAAGTCGAAGCTTATTCAAAGATGATATCAGAGGCCTTACCATCATGATGACATAGAAACAGATCTGAAAAGTCCAGCTCCTGTTCGTTTATGTCCTGGTGCGGGTGTTCTGAGAGACCAGGAGCATCCATCCCAGTCACAACACTATTACCTCTACAGTGTACTACAGTATGGGCGTGAAGATGTAGTGTTGAAATCAAACTCTGGCTTCC